>ML662442.1:42005948-42564355 GCA_007570785.1 Antilocapra americana
GAACCCGGAAGTACATCGCCGGCCCGCATCTCGGTGGGAGCGCGGGGGCAGTCCGCGGGGCCGGCGGAGGCGGGACGCCGCCGCGGCTCCCGAGCAGCAACTTGCGGCGAGACCTGTTACTTCCCCGCCGGCCCCGTCCTTCCCCCTCCCTGGCGCGCACGCCGCCGGGCTTCCCCCGGCTGCGCCGCCCCGAGCGCCCCTCGACGTGGCTCACGTGCCAGACCCGGGGCCGCGAGCGCCGTCGGCAGCGGCGCGCACACCCTGCCCCTCGAGCTCCCGCCCGGCCGCGGGGCGCGCGGCTTACCTCCGGGGCCTCATGGCCGCGTCGCTCGCTCGGGTGGAGCGGGGGAGAGGGTGTGAGTGCGCGGCGTGCGGCGTGCAGCCCGGGGCCGGGATGGAGGAGGGGGCCTGGACTCTGTCACTTCCTGAGGCAGCGCGGCGGCCGGACACCCGGGATGCGCGCAGCGGGGCCGGGCCGCTCAGCACATGGAGCCGGCGAGGGGCCGGGGGGCGAGGGCGGCGCTCGGCTGCCGGGCCGGCATCCGCTGTCGCCGCCGCTCGGCCGCCGCAGCCCGGCGGGGAGGAGGGGGCCGGGCCGGGGCGTCGGGGGGTGGGGGCCGCGGGGCGCGGCGGCGGCGGCGGCACCAGACTGCTCGCCTGGAGCCCTGCGTCAGGCGGCGGCACGCGCACACCTGCCCGCCGTCGCTCCGGGCCGCACTATTGGCTGTCGGCGCGGAGCGCGCGAGATTGAACTTTCCATTCATCCTGGGGCCTGGCGGGCGCGCGCGGCGGCGGCCGAGCTTCCCCCGGGGGCTCGCGGGGACGCGCGCGGCCCGCCCCGACCCGAAGGCGCGGCCCCGCGCGGGCTGTGGGCGCGCGCGGGCGCTGCCGCCGGCTCTCCGCGTGGCGGTAGCGCGCGTCGGGGCCTGTCCCTCGGGTCCCGCCGCGCGCCGCACGGGTTCGCGGAGGACCCTCGGGGCGGTCGCTGGGCTGCGCCTGGAGGGAGGCGGCGGCGAAACTGTAAAAAGGATCCTCGGCCCCGTGTCTGCTCCTTAACCAACAAAGCCCCTGGAGGTGCTGGGAGATAATGAATTCCTAACGGCAGTTCACAGCAGCGAGTAACGTATCTCAGAATCTAGTGAGCATCGTAGTATCAGAAGTTTGGTGGAACCTACTATCCGTTCTACACTGTACTTCCTAAACAACAAAATAGTGAACCTCAAATTAAATACAGACACTGTCTAACACAATGCCCAAAGATCTGTGGCCAAAAATACTGTGCTGTGTGTATCTGTGATATTTCTTCCCAAAATAACGCTTCCTTGGCCCCTGTTATTTTCTACCTAACGACTTCATAGTTGTTTCTTGTCAAAGTTTCTATTTTCTCAGAACCAGATGCGAAGTCCTGATCAGTCATTGTCTGAACAGCTACGAAAATGACAGCCTTGTGATTTGTGAATGGATATGAACAAATATAGACTATTTGGTGGAACTGGTTAAAAGGATTAAATATTTCAGCCAACTAAAAACTAGATGTGTATATATAGCCAATTAAAGTCGGAAAATTTAAACATGACCAATAAAGGCCAGTTAGCTGGATAACCTGTAACTGAAAGGGAAGCCTCGAAACCATTCCTGTATAACGTTGATCATATTTTCCCTTCCAGCTCCTGGATTAGGATTAGGAAGCCAGTTCATCTGTCGGGGATAACCACGATCTAGAAAAATCACTTCTAGCCTGGGGTTGAGATAAGTGCAGACAAACTAATCAGAAGCAAAATCCCATTTGACTCCCTAAGAATTTTCCAGGTCGACCACCTTTGAAACATTCCCTAAATGGCTGCCCAATTTTCCACTGAGCATGTATACAGCTTGACTGACTTTAAAGTTGCCTTTTCACCGGCAAGTTCATAAAGTACTTCACATTACTCATGGAGCAATACTGAGGATTCTTTTAGATACAATTCTTCGTTTTAACCATTGTATCAATCCATTGCAATTGATTTGCTACAATCCTGCATACTTTACAGTATGATTTCAAAGATAAATTAGTGGAAAAGGATGCAGACATTGATCACTGGGAATAAAAACAGCAATTAATTATATATCACCATCTGAAATATATGCTTTGATTTAAAAGCATTATGGTAAGTTTTTATTTCTGAGTAGAGCTTACAAATGATAAACTTACACCTACTTCCCTCGTGGTTCAGACAGTAGAGCATCTGCCTACAATGCCGGAGACTGGGGTTCAATCCCTGGGTTGGGAAGATCTCTTGGAGAAGGAAATGGCAACCCGCTCCAGTATTCTTGCCTGGAAAATTCCATGGATGGAGGAGCCTGGTAGGCTACAGTACATGGGGTCACAAAGAGTCAGACATGACTGACCAACTTCACTTTCACTTTTCACACCTACCAGGACACTTAAGGTCCCTAGGCTGCACCTAGAGGGAGGCAGCAGCGAAACCTGTAGAAAGGTACCAAATAGTATCCTCAGCCTCGTGTCTGCTCCTTAACCAGAAAACTCTCTGATGATACTGGGACATAATGAATTCCTAATGGCAGTTCAGAACAATGAGTAACGTATCTCAGAATCTAGTGAGCATAGTAGTGTCAGAAGTTTGGGGGAACCTACTATCAGGTCTGGGTTTTCTCCCCACCAATACTGTTTTAGATGCTTTGTAAGACTTAAACTTATGTAATATCTGTTTAAACTCTTGAGAAGACTTGTAATCAGAAAACAAAAATTAAAACATTAAAATATAATCTAGACTTAGCAGTCCAGTCACAAAATCATCTTTCTTTTTTTTATTTCAAACTAATTATTACAATGGCTCCATGCCACTGTTGCAAAAATGAAAAATGAGACATTGTAATGCTTAATGTATTATTTCATATCAGGTGACAGGAAGGGGAGATAGTGAACTTTGATAGACTAAGCACTTAGTAAAGAATATCTTAGCATGATTAGAAGTGGATGAAAAGCCACAAGAGAAAGTTAAAAGCAAATGAATTTATCATTTGGGCATGGTTCATGGCAATTATTAAAAGTGTATTTTTCTACCTGGGGCTGTGGTGATAATTTGTAAGTGAGTGAGTGAAAGTCACTCAGTCGTGTTTGACTCTTTGCGACCCCATTTACTGTAGCCTGTCAGGCTCTTCTTTCCATGGAATTCTCCAGACAGGAATACTGGCATAGGTAGCCATTCCATCAGCAGGGGATCTTCCAGACCCAAAGACTGAACCTGAGCTTGGTCTCCTCCATAGCAGGTAGATTCTTCACTGTCTGAGCCACCAGGGGAGCCTAATTTGCTTTACTTTAAAAAATTATATCTGATAATTACTCCCAGGGAGCACAAGATTTGTTTTGTTTTGTTTTGTTTTTAACCCATGTTACTATCCTCAATGCCTACAACATTGCCTGACACATAGTAGATGTGAAAGAAATGTCATTTTTTAATTAGCGCATGAGTATGCATTCTGAATATATTTTCAAGCAATAATTAACAAGATATTTAGAAAATATAGAATGCAGTGTGTTATATCTCCCATTCCCCTTTTTTAGTGACTGTAGTGTTATCATTTTGAAAAACTAGGCTCTTTATGTCTTTATTCTCGTACTCAAAAACAATTTCTAAAATAGAGTTTAAGAATAATGAAAGATTTTAAAAAAAGAATAAATATTGTATTTGTTTGCTGGAGCCCACTCTAATTACTTCATCTTCATTTGATCATCTGCAAAGACCCTATTTCCAAATAAAGTCCCATTCACAGTATTTGGGGTTAGGACTTTAGCAATTTTTGGAAGGGGCATAATTTAGCCCATAAGGTATCGTTGTTAGAGCTAGATGATCTTGCTTCTTAACTGATAGCTTTCTGCAGGGTGCTGACTAGATCCACTTAGGATTTTTTTCCTCCATTTACTATGGTAAGAGAAGTAACTCCAGTCATGAAAGCTTATATTAGACTGCTATATGCCTATCACAAACATAATTTATCTGCTTTTCAAAATTAAAAGTTTATAAAGCAAGCACTGTCACCCAAATTGCAAGGTAAGTTATCTATTGAACGCTCTTATATTCAAAAGAGAAAAATGCAAGTGGACAGGAAGCTTAACCTTCATAAAAGTTAAGACCAACATGTACTTGCCAATAGAACTAGCAAAAATCCTAGTTGGACAGCACTGTTTTGGCAAGACTGAGTAAATCACCACCTTCATACCCTACTGATGGAGTGCAAAAGGCATATGACATTTAGAAAGGGCAATTTTGTGACATCTTTTGAAATTATAAGTGTAACCTATGACCTCTCAATCCCTCTTTTGGAAAATTATCCTACAGATATAAATGCCCACATGGCAAATTATGTATATACCTGGGTTGAACATTCTTATCATAGCAAATAGAATGGAAATAACCTGGATCCATCGACAGAGGTCAAATAAATAAAAAACAATGGTACGTTGATACAATGGATGGAAAATTTCTCTGTGCACTTGTATGGAAAGGACTCCAGAATGCATTATTAAATATGAAAAGTCACATGCCAGATTCCACATATACTGCCTTTTGTGTGAGAAATAGAGGCGATAATATTAGTATACTGCTTATATTTGTTGTTATTTGCATATAGAAACACTGGAAAGATACTCGGGAAATCAAACATTTGCCTATTCGGGATGAATAGGTCAGAGTGTGTAGACTAGGAGTGGGAGCAAGACAATATATGCCTGTTTAATAGTTTTGATATTTGAACCAAGTCAATGTGTTAATTTTTTGAAAACTTTTTAGTGAAAACAGTGAAGTATGACAAGGTATTAATCTTATTTCTATGAAAACCAATGCTACTTTTTTGAAAACCACTATTTAAAATCTTTCTGCTTCTTGAAAACTCATTTGTTAAAAAATATCTCCAGAAAATGAGAGAGAATGGACTAGTGAAGCAAATGTAACAAAACCTTAACTGTTGAATCTCGGTATAGTCATGTGATATAGTTCATCATATTAGTCTCTCTAATATGATGTGTTTGAATATCTTCATATTTCTAAAGTTCTCTCTGTTATATATAGGTTTTCATTCTTCTCATTTATTTATTTTTGGTGTGCTGGGTCTTCATTGCTGTGCATGGGCTTTCTCTAGTTGCAGAAAAAGGGAGCTACTCTGAGTTGTGGTGGGTGGACTTCTCATTGCGGTGGCTTCTCTTGTTGCGGAGCACAGGCTTAGGTGCCCTGCAGAATGTGGGATCTTCCCAGACCAGGGATTGAACGCATGTCCCCTGCATTGGTAGATGAATTCTTAACCACTGGACCACCAGGGAAGTCAGTCTAATGTACTCTTAATCATTAGGATTTATAAAATCTCATGTTCAGTTCAGTTCAGTCACTCAGTCGTGTCTGACTCTTTGCGACCCCATGAACCGCAGTACGCCAGGCCTCCCTGTCCATCACCAACTCCTGGAGTCCACCCAAACCCATGCCCATCAAGTCGGTGATGCCATCCAGTCATCTCATCCTCTGTCGTCCCCTTCTCCTCCTGCCCTCAATCTTTCCCAGCATCAGAGTCTTTTCCAACAAGTCAGCTCTTTGCATCAGGTGGCCAAAGTATTGGAGTTTCAGCTTCAACATCAGCCCTTCCAATGAACACCCAGGACTGATCTCCTTTAGGATGGACTGGTTGGATCTCCTTGCAGTGCAAGGGACTCTCAAGAGTCTTCTCCAAGACCACAATTCAAAAGCATCAATTCTTCGGCACTCAGCTTTCGTTATAGTCCAACTCTCACATCCATACATGACCACTGGAGAAACCATGGCCTTGACTAGATGGACCTTTGTTGGCCAAGTAATGTCTCTTCTTTTTAATATGCTGTCTAGGTTGGTCATAACTTTCCTTCCAATGAGTAAGCGTATTTTCATTTCATGGCTGCAATCACCATCTACAGTGATTTTGGAGCCCAGAAAAATAAAGTCAGCCACTGTTTCCCCATCTATTTGCCATGAAGTCATGGGACCAGATGCCATGATCTTAGTTTTCTGAATGTTGAGCTTTAAGCCAACTTTTTCACTCTCCTCTTTCACTTTCATCAAGAGGCTCTTTAGTTCTTCTTCACTTTCTGCCATAAGGGTAGAGTCATCTGCGTATCTGAGGTTATTGATATTTCTCCCAGCAATCTTGATTCCAGCTTGTGCTTCTTCCAGCCCAGTGTTTCTCATGATGTACTCTGCATATCAGTGAAATAAGCAGGGTGACAATAAACAGCCTTGATGTACTCCTTTTCCTATTTGGAACCAGTCTGTTGTTCCATGTCCAGTTCTAACTGTTGCTTCCTGACCTGCATACAGGTTTCTCAAGAGGCAGATCAGGTGGTCTGGTATGCCCATCTCTTTCAGAATTTTCCAGTTTCTTGTGACCCACACAGTCAAAGGCTTTGGCATAGTCAATAAAGCAGAAGTAGATGTTTTTCTGGAGCTCTCTTGCTTTTTCAATGATCCATCCGATGTTGGTAATTTGATCTCTGGTTCCTCTGCCTTTTCTAAAACCAGCTTGAACATCTGGAAGTTCATGGTTCCCGTATTGCTGAAGCCTGGCTTGGAGAATTTTAAGCATTACTTTACTAGCATGTGAGATGAGTGTAATTGTGTGGTAGTTTGAGCATTCTTTGGCATTGCCTTTTTATGGGATTGGAATGAAAACTTACCTTTTCCAGTCCTGTGGCCACTGCTGAGTTTTCCAAATGTGCTGGCATATTGAGTTCAGCACTTTCATAGCATCATCTTTCAGGATTTGAAATAGCTCAACTGGAATTCCATCACCTCCACTAGCTTTGTTCGTAATGATGCTTCCTAAGGCCCACTTGACTTCATACAAATCTCATGAGTTATGTAAAAATTGGATAAATTTTTAAAAAGTTAAAGAAGTCAGATGTCACTTAAAAATTGTTAATGCTGGGCTTCCATGGTGGCTCAGTGGTAAAGAATCTGCCTGCCAATGCAAGAGACACAGGTTCAAACCCTGGTTCAGGAAGATCCCACTTTCCACAAAGCAGGTAAGCCAGTGTGCCAGAGCTATTGAGCCTGTGCTCTAGAGTCCAGGAGCCGCAACTACTGAGCCCACATGCCACAACTTCTGAAGCCCACGCACCCTAGAGCCCGTGCTCTGCCACAAGAGAAGCCACCTCAATGAGAAGCCAGTGCACCACAACTAGAGAGTAGCCAGCCCCTGCTCACTGCAACTAGAGAAAAGTCCACATGGCAACGAAGACCCAAAACTGCCAAAAATAAATAAATAAATAAATTTTTAAATTTTTAATGCCTAAATATCTTGGCTTTGGAGGAGTCTACCAAATTCAGAGTTTTAAGGTGGTTGGCTAGAAATAACTAGTAGAGGCTCCTTTGAATGGGTAGTCTGGTCAAGTAAGCCAACCAGGAGAAAACGAATGTTTGGTTGAAAGATTACTTATTATTACAGTATCTTTCTATATGCAACCAGCAGCCTCACCAATAGTATATATCATATTCATACACAGAACTGTAGACCCCAACTTTTTAAAATTGAACTTCCTCACCTAGCTCCAACTTCTAAAAGAATCATTATAATTCCTTTTTAAGTTTTTAATTTTAATTGTATTTTAAAGTATTAGAGCTATGGTATAAAAATTGTATGTTTTACCTCATCAGTGTGCGTATATCTCCTCCAGTATATATATGTATTTATAGCATGTATGCATACTTGAGTACTAAAACCATTACACTTTCTCTTCCTACTCCCCTTTTCCCAGCACGTGTAATTCAATGTTTACATTATTGACTATGAATAAGAATGTTTATATAGTTAAGGTTATAGAACATAATCTTATATAAGTAACATGTTAATCTATACTGTATTTTTATTTCCTTGAGTTAATAATTGACTTTGTTTGTGTAGGTTTCTGCATAGTTATTGCTGATTAAATCCAAAACTCTATGTTTAAACCATAAAATATACTATGTACATTGTAAAACATGTACAAAGTAGAAATTTAAGATAATGAGATAAAAATCAAATTTTAATTTTGTATTTTCCGTTTCTCATTGGATTGTCTTCTGTGCTCATTCCACTTGGAAACAACTGGATTGGAGCGACCACGTTGGATGCCGAGGACAGTGCACAGTCCTGATCCTGCTATAAATACATATATATACTGGAGGAGATATATGCACATTGACGAGGTAAAAGGTACAATTTTTATACCATTGTGTAAGGGCACAATGAAAATAGAAAAGTACAGATTAATAGAAGTTGTATCCTCCTTTCTGAGCAAACTCTGGGAAGTAGCAAAGGAGAGGGAAGCCTGGCATGCTGCAGTCTACAGAGTCACAGAGAGTCTGCTATGACTCGGCAATTGAACAACAACATCATCCCCATTTCATTACTTCTGCAAAACTAAGATCCAAGATTTAATGATGTGCATCAGTAGCATCATTTTAGTGTGTTACAATATAATAATAATTTAGCTCCACGAGGACAGGTGTGTTTGCTTTATTGTTTGGAGTAGGTATACAAAAAACAGTTGTGGATTAGATCCAATAGATGAATATTTGCACCTGCTGCTGCTGCTAAGTAACTTCAGTCGTGTCTGACTCCGTGCGACCCCGTAGACGGCAGCCCACCAGGCTCCCCCATCCCTGAGATTCTCCAGGCAAGAACACTGGAGTGGGTTGCCATTTCCTTCTCCAGTGCATGAAAGTGAAATGTGAAAGTGAAGTCGCTCAGTCGCGTCCGATTCTGTGTGACCCCATGGACTGCAGCCCACCAGGCTCCTCCGTCCATGGGAGTTTACAGGCAAGAGTCCTGGAGTGGGCTGCCATTGCCTTCTCCAGTACTTGCACCAGTTTCTCCCAATTCTCCCAAGTCTTTGCAACAGGAAAGGATTTATTAATACTAGCCACAGAAGGTCTAAAATCCAGGGTCTTGCAATATTAAAAAGGCAACTACATGATTACCTCATACGGTAAAACATAAAAAGTTTGAAAAGCTTTGGCTAATTAAAAATTAGTCTTAAGGGGCTTTCCTGATGGCTCAGTGGTAAAGAACCCACCTGCCAATGCAGGGGACACTGGTTCAATCCCTGGTCCATGAAGATCTCACATGCTGTGAAGCAACTAAGCCCACGCGCCACAACTACTGAAGCCCACACGCTCCATGTACATATATAATCACAGGCAAGAATTCTTTTTATGTGGCTTCTCACACAACTTCTCCTACCTTTACTTACTAACTAGGAAGCAAAGATAGGCAATTTTAGTTATTTGTGCAAGGTGGGGCAATTGCTTCAAACTTTATTTGAGAAAAATAGAAGGTAAATGTATCAAAATAGAATAGAAGCTTGGTGAGAGGGGATGGTGAGTGATGGCAACTGTGAGGTGGGTGGCTGGGTTAAGGCCTTTACTTGGTTGCAGGCTGTTTGGACTTCGCAGCTTCTGGGCCCCCGAGCTGGGCATACACCTGGAAGGTGATGGTGATGGTCATCTCTGCCAGTGGGGTGGCTGGTGTGGGCAATGGGACGAGAATTTCCAGACACATTTGTTCTAAGCTGGTTGCGGGGTGGAGGGAATAAGGAGTGGTATGTGGGCAACATAGGTGGAGGCCCCTTTGTTAATCTTCAAAACATACCCATCTTTTTTTATATAAAATTACGATTGCTTCACTAGCCACTGAATGAAAAGGTTAATGAATGACATACATATAAAAATAAATTCAGGTACTTCCATCTCTCTTCAATAATATTACTCAGAACTTCTTCTAAATATAAATTGTAAGAGGTACTGAGGCAGTATAGTTCAAGGCTCTGTTGTGTAATCATCATTTAATTCAGAAAAGGAGTGTCTGACATCATCTGCTTTTAGTTTCCTCAGAAGCACAACATATGAGACAATATATTTTAAATAATTTTTATAATGGTTTTCTTTTTTTAAACTGGAAGTGCCCTTCAGATTTGTAGGTGGTGATAGCCATGAAGCTGTGTCTACTCATTTTTAGAGCCCATTTTCATTTAGATTTTCCCCCAACAAAAATTCATGGAGAGGTCAAGGACTGGCCTTAAAAATAGAATTATTGAGGAAAAAAGATATTGGGTTTATTATGTTGCAACATATTTTTAAATGTCAAAAAAGGAAAAAAGGATGCCTCAAAACTGCAGATTTGCACACAGCTTGTCTTGTTACTTTAGCATAGATTATATTAAACACTTGACTTTTTAAAATATAGAGTTGATGCATGAAGAATTCCAAATTGAGATCTTCCCTGGGTCATTTTCTCCTTTAGTCTCACCTTAGTAACTGAAATTGCTGTGCTTTCAGCACTACAGATCAAGCTAGAAAGCTAGTGTTAAAGTACAAATTGCACTTGGTATTTAAGATAAGCATGGGAGCTTAAATTCCCTTGGTATTTAAGATAAGCATGAGAGCATCCCTCAGTGGTAAAGAAACCACCTGCCTGAGCAGGAGCCACAGGTTTGATCAATGATCCGAGAGGATTCCCACATGCCGCAGAGCCACTAAGCCCATGAGCCACAACTATTGAGCCTGTGTTCTAGAGCCCTGAGGCCACGTGCCACAACTACTGAAGCCCCTGCACCCTAGAGCCTGTGATCTGCAACAAGAGAAGCCACCGCAATGAGAAGCCTGCACACCACAAGTAGAGAGTAGCCCGCACTCGCCACAACTAGAGGAAAAAGCCCACACAGCAATGAAGATTCAGCACAGCCAAAAATAAATAAATAAAATTATATATAAAAGGGATAAGCATGAACAAGTTAGCTCAAATTATGCAACAGAATTAAAATATTGTGATAGCCACCTTGATTCTCATTTATTAGAAACACAGTATAATAATGGATGTTAACCCGAAGCAGTTGATAAACTAATGTTAAGCCATCAGTAAAGCTATTCAGAAGTAAATCTAGCTGAAAACCAGAATGTATTTATTGTAAAGTGAATAGGGAGAAATTACATTGTAATTCACCACTTTTTTGTATAGTGGAAAATAACTTCTAAAACTGAAAAGACGGGGTGTGGGTAAAGAATTAACATGTATTGAATTCTAAGTGCCAGACCCTATTCTGAGCATTCACGGACATTATCTCATTTTCATCTCATAAGAAATCTATGAAATAAACACAATAGTTTCCCTTTAGAGAGGAGGATTCTGAGGCCACTCAATGTTTCTCACAGATCATCTACACTAAAACCACCCAGAGAGCTTAATAGAAGTTTAAATTCTTACACCTCAGATCAAATTCCCCTGAATCATAATTTCTGGGGCACCTTCAAGAGAACCAAGAGGCATAAAATACATAAACTCTTTTGGTGAGTGGATGTTAAAGTCATCAGTTAATCTTTTTCTCTTCATGACAAAGTTCCTTAGTGACCAGTATTCATATCTATGATTACATTTCTACGTTATAAATGGTCAATTATTTTCAACCTGCAAATAAAGACAGCATAATAAAGAGGAAAGAGACCAGCATTCTAGACTTTCATGTTTACCTAGTCTCTTCCTCAGTTGACTCTCAGGAATGGCATCAAAAGCAATTGTTAGCGCCATTCTTAAGGCACACTAGTAGTTATTTTAGTAGTATATCTTTTTTATTTTGCTTTCCTTATTTCAGTCTCTCTTTTTCAATTTCTTATTGTACACCAGTTTTTCTTCTTCCCTTACTGTGCCTTGTTTTGTTACCAGTTTCTGCTGACTTGATGAGATATTGAATCATACTCCATTCTACTTTCCCAGTTCTGAACCACTTAAGATATATACAGAGGAGCAAGACAGATGGAGATTAAAAAGCTAGATTGAAAACTAGGGCTTAGATCAACAACCAATCAAGCTTCCTAATACTTCTCACCATACAGACCTTGGAATGACCCACTTACCTGGAATCACTGCTTCAAATGTCGAGCCTGGAGAGTGGGAAACAGAGACAACTAATAGCCTCCAGCCATGCTTTTAGAAGACAGTTTCAAGTCAGGTATGGGTATTAGTACAATTGTATTGAGACATATTTAGAATATGTATGAGTATGTATTGTGACTATGTAGCAGAGAGTTCTGCTTTTTTTTTTTTTTTTTTTTTTGCTGCCATATAGCAGAGAGTTCTGGATAAAATAGTATGACACAGTCTGTGGCAATGATGACATTAATGGTGGGGTCACTCAGCTTCAGATGAAGCCTCCCAAAGTGGTATACAGAGAGGAATAAGACTGCCCCACCCTCACAGCATTTATAATTTAGTAAATAAAGGAGATAGGAAGAACTTATTTCAGTAATAGAAATAAGAAGAGTGACAACAGCCGACATTTATCACGTGTTTACTGTCTTCTAGGTGATCATAACACTCAGTTGATCTTTACCACAGGATCAATTTTTCTAGGTACTAAAATTATTCCTTCTGTATAAATGGATAAACTACCACTGGTTGGGGGAGGAGTGGGCATTAAATAGTTTGCTCATGAACACACAGAATAGTAGGTCCTTAAGCTAAGATTTAAACTCAGGGAAAAGAATATGCCAAGTATTATGAACACAAAACCCAGCATATAAGATGGAAAGTCAGACTTAACTGGAAAGATATGTGAGTACGGTTGCTTTCCTCCACAGACCAGCCCCTTGCCTAGAACACTGTAGCTCTTGTTGAATTGTGTGTGTGAATAACTATGATGAGCTTTGGGGAAGGAAGTGGCAAGGGTCATGTTATATGATTTTTAATTTGAGTCTATGTTTCCATGTTTTCTCCTCGTCTGAAGAGAGACAGAAAGGAGAGGGTTTAACAGGCACGCTTCAGAACAGACGGAAGCCAAATCTGACAGTAAGAAAAGTGCCAAGAAATCAGGTCCCAGAGATTATGGTGGGTTCAGACATAGATGGCTAGGGCAATTAGAATATGCAACTAATTAGCGAGAGCTAATTAGTTAACAACAGACTTCCAGCTTAAGCATTGATCACATAAAGTTGCAAAGCCACTGAAATTGCTAAAGTAAAGCTTTAGAACAATGTACCCAAAGTAGAACATTTAAATTGAAGCAGCAAACAGAATTGTGAACAGGTCCAAAATACCTGAAGTGGGATATTTCTGTTTTTCGTAGTGGTAGCAAAGAAAACTAAAGATCATCATAGATATAAGTTAAGATTTACTCTGAAAGTAACGTGACTTGTACCTAAAAAGATGTATTCCTTTTATATCATTTTGTATACTTTTTCACTTTGTGTAATGAGTAACTGTGGATTCACCAAGCAAAAATACTGGAGTGGGTTGCCATGCCCTCCTCCAGGAGATCTTCCCAACCCAGGGATCGAACCCAGGTCTCCTTTATTATCTGAGCCACCAGAGAAGCCCCCCAAAAAGTTCATTTACATTAAACATTTATTTTCCAATTTGCAGATCTAACTTCTTTAGTTTAAAGTATTGTCATAGATTCCAGCTAGTAGCCTGTGCTTCTGAATCCTAGTAGGGCAGCCCAATGCTATCTTATATGAAGAACTATAAGAAATATGCTATGGACAGGAGATGCAAGGATGCAGAAAGTGACATTGCTTATTAATCTACCCATGTGAACCTCAAAGCAGGTCACAGAATTTCCTTTATTGTTTAGAGACTCAGGAGCCCTTGGAGAAAACTTTGCACCTAACAGCTAGGTCCTTGTGATAATGAAATTAGTAAAAAGGGGAGATAAAATCCCCTCAACATCTGTACAGAATGAAGGTTGAGATTAGTGCATCAAGCAGAGAAAACAGTTGACCACATGGCAAAAGAGACGTTCTTGCTGACCATCAGGAACAGAATATTCCTTTCAGCCTATTTTTTTTTTTTGGTCTGTCATTCAGGTTCAGTGAATTTTGTTTATCTGTTCTCTCCTGTTTCCATCTGTTCTTGCCCAAAGGTGCTTGTGGGAGGAGAGGTGGAGGGTACGAACATCCTGGTGTTTGCCATCATCTTTGGTGTGGCCCTGCGGAAGCGGGGCCCTGAGAGAGAGCTGTTCATCCGCTTCAGCTCCTTCAGTGAGGCAGCCTGGTGCTGGTCTCCTGGATCATGTGGGAAGTGGTGGAAGGAGGAACATCTGCTCCTTCAAATCAGATGGCCTAGGTTCAAATTCAGCATCAACTATTCCCTGGCTGTGTGACTGCAGGCAAGTGACTTTCTCTGTGCCTGTTTCCTCACCTGTAACATGGGGACAGTGCTGTATTCCCTGGGAGCTAAGACTGATTCCAGAACCTTCTTGATCCTACTGGAAGGTAACAAAAAGACACCCTGGCTGTGGGCCATCTCGGTTTTTGAGATTTCAACATCATCAAATATTCACCTTTGGATGGATGACCAAAAATAGTGCCTGCTTGATAGGGTTATTATGAAGATGAAATGAGTGACTGAGGCATAAGTAAAGCACTTAGAAAGTGTTTTAAATGTCTAGCACCTACTAATCATTCACTTAATGTCGGCTACGATTATTACCATTATGTATGTGCTTTTGTTAAATGGCCTCAGATAAGGAGGGAAAAAAACACATGCTGAGGCATTCGACTTCACCCTTGCCACTTCCCTCTGCCTCATCTGCACATGGTATCACACTGATTCTCAGGACCCGTCCTGGATCATCAGGTCAGAAATCAGGAGGCAAGTGACTTCGCTGTTGGTCCAGTGATTGAGACTCCGAGCTGCCAGTGCAGGGGGTGTGGGTTCAATCCTTGGTTGGGGAACAAGGATTCCCACATGCCATGCGGCACAGCCAAAAGAAAAAAAAATAAAACCTGGAGATAAGTTAGGGCTTCTGCATTTTTACCGAGTCCTCCCCCAGTCCAAACCTGAGTCTGGGGTAGTTGATATCTAAGAGGTTGCTGTGTGGAACTAATAGAAACACTTGGTGGTCAGGTCAGAGCAGGCTCTGCAGCTGGACAGCCTGGCTTCTCATCCCGGTGCTGCCATTTCCCAGCTCTGTGACCTCAGCAACAACAAGTTACTTATCCTGCTGTTTCTCAGTTTCCCCATCTGGAAAATGGACTTGATGGTACCAGGCACAGTGAGTTAATAATACACGTAAAGTTCTTAGGACAGTGCCTGACCCACAGCGTGCCTGTAGTAAACAGCTTAGCTACTGTTTGTCAAGTACTTGTATAATTTTGGGGCACATCCCGTTGTTTAGAACCTGGGCATTTGGCCAAACCTAGGTGCACAGGTGGCTGCGAAATGGTGCTTTTCTTCTGTTATTAGAGAGGAAAAGAGGTTTGAAGACTGGTGGCTCAAGTGGTAAAGATTCTGCCTGCCAATCCTGGGGCCATGGGTTCGATCCTTGGGTTGGGAAGATCCCCTGGAGAAGGAAACAGCAACCTACTCCAGTACTCTAGCCTGGGAAATCCCATGGATGGAGGAGCCTGGCAGGCTACAGTCCATGGGGTCACAAAGAGTCAGACATGACTTAGCAACTAAACGAGTTCACTGCTTCTATTCTGTCATCACTCTACAAATGAGCCCATCCAGTGACCTTTTTATTTTGGATATCGTGCTTTTCAGTTTTCTATTTTCCATTTGGTTCTTTTCCTTGT
The DNA here is from genome assembly GCA_007570785.1 of Antilocapra americana. Taxonomy (NCBI): domain Eukaryota; kingdom Metazoa; phylum Chordata; class Mammalia; order Artiodactyla; family Antilocapridae; genus Antilocapra; species Antilocapra americana. The sequence goes on from ML662442.1 coordinate 42,021,515, forward strand.
ATTTCTTTGCTGCAGTTTTCTGTCTTATCGTTTGTTTCAAAGGAAATCATAATTGCTTTTTTGAAGCATTTTTATGATTGCTCTCTACAGTCCATGACAGATAATTCCAATATCTGATGCACCTCAGTGTTGGCATCATTTCTTTCTTTCTCATTCAGCTGGTGACTTTCCTGGCTGTTAGTATTACAGGCGATTTTCTGTTGTATCCTGGACATTTGGGCTATTGTGTTAGGAAATTCCAGGTCTTGTTTAAATCTTTTTATTTTAGCAGGCAGTCACCTTATTTAGATTTAGTATCCAGAACCTGTTCTACTTGTATTCTGTGGTTTTAGTGACATTTTAATGTTGAGCCTTTGTTGTGCTATTTTAGTTTTCTTGGCTCTTCTGGTGCCTCTGGGGTTTCCACTCATCCCTACTGTTGCCACCTGTGGGGATGAAAGGCACTTCCCCAGTCTGAGCCACCTGGTCTCTGGGTTCTAAAAGGAAGTCTTCAGCCCACACCAATGACAAGTTTTTCCCCTGGGCCACTTGTTTTCAGAGGAGCTTCCACTCTGTCCCCATTGCCAATGACACTTGTCCTGCCTGCTGTTACTGGTAGGACTCTTCTTTGACCTAGAGGAGGAATGAGTCTACCTGGGTCATCTTCTGCCATCAGATGGGGGTTTAGGAGGCATGGAGTATGAATTACTTTTTAATGCTGGATCAGTTCAGTTAAGTCACTCCGTCGTGTCTGACTCTGTGACCCCTTGGACTGCAGCATGCCAGGCTTCCCTGTTCATCACCAACTTCTGGAGCATGCTTAAACTCATGTCCATCGAGTCGGTGATGCCATCTAACCATCTCATTCTCTGTCATCCCCTTCTCTTCCTGCCTTCAATCTTTCCCAGCATCAGGGTCTTTTCCAGTGAGTCAGATCTTTGCATCAGGTGGCCAAAGTATTGGAGTTTCAGCTTCAGCATCAGTCCTTCCAATGAATATTCAGGACTGATTTCCTTTAGGATGGACTGGCTGGATCTCCTTGCAGTCCAAGGGACTCTCAAGAGTCTTCTCCAACACCACAGGTCAAAAGCATCAATTTTTTGGCACTCAGCTTTCTTTATAGTCCAACTCTCACATCCATACATGACCACTGGAAAAACCATAGCTTTGACTAGAGAGACCTTTGTCAGTAATGTCTCTGCTTTTTAATATGCTGTCTAGGTTGGTCATAGCTTTTCTTACAAAGAGCAAGCGTCTTTTAATTTCATGCCTGCAGTCACCATCTGCAGTGATTTTGGAGCCCAAAATTTATTGCTGGGTAGGGAGGATCATAAGATACCCAGCCACTGTGATGGTTCTTCATTCTTGGGTCCCTAGCCAGTCTGCCTTTCCCTTTTCACCTTTCAGAGTCCTCTATGGTTGCTTCTTTTGTTATTTCCAGGGTTTATAGTTGTACTTGAACAGACAAATCTATACCATTTTGTCTGGACCAAAAGCCCATCAGAAAGGCTATTTTAGGCAGTGTTGTCATAAATATTCTCCAGCCAATCCTTGAAGGACCTGGAACATTCACAGAACAAATATTATTGAGCACTTACTATGTGTCAGGAAGTATCATGGAGATAAGGAAATGAACCAAGTAGATTTGGGGCCTTCCCTCATAGAGGGGACTGACTGTTCAGTAGAATGCAGAATTATTTCATAGTAAAAGTTATACTTGGAGGTCAAAATGATATAACTTTGAAAGAACACTTTATCATCTCTCTTTCTTCCACTGTAGGCTCAATACAACGAAGACCAGGAGCACATAATGGCTAGAGATGCAAAGAAGTGTGCTGACTTCAGAATGACAGTGAAAATAGTAGCCCAGAAAGCATTGCCAAGGAACAGAATCCTGCATTGTTTACCAAAGAAGAACATGAGCTACACGGGCTGGTCAAAGGAATGGACTTAAGAGTTCTGGTCTTGATAGTAGGTAGAAGTTTAGGCCAATTCTCATCACCTCCCAGGAACACACTGGGGAGAGATGTAGAGGATGATTTGATTAGTCCAAGAGTTGTTTGGACAGTATTAGGAAACATGTACAGGAGACAGTTAGGGCTCTGCTTCACACAACTAATAAGAAGCCAAATTGGCACAAAAATAGTATCTCTGATATTGATTCATAGAACAGTGTTTTTATCTAAGAATTCCCTTTGCTATGGTGATGCTTCTACCTTTTAAATAAAGCTGTAGGGCAACTGGCCATAAAATAGTGGATTCAGAGTGTTGTGGAGATGCTCAAAATCTTTAGACTGTTAAGTTTCTTCAGGGTTCTCTAAAGGCTTGAAGGGCAGGCATCCTTACTTAGCTGAACAGGTAAACTGAAAGCGCTTTTAATGATGATTAGTGTATTATGAGAGAAGTGTCTGATTTAGGTTATAATATCTGTGTGTTTGTCAGCATCTGCAATATAATCACTGTCTCGCAGAAATACTTGGGAGGTTGTTTCAAGGGCTGATGACTGATGCCTGTGGTCTACTGAGCTGAAATAGTTTTCATGATTATTGGGAAAATCAGAGCACATCTATAAATGCAAAAGAAGTCCCAGTATCTTCAAATATTTGGATATCTGTGAAGTCAGTTAATTTAATAAGAGGCCCTAGACCCCTTTTTCTTGAATATTTTCTTCAAATTGATAATTAGATTATATTGAATACAATTTTTGTTGCATTCCAATAAGATTAGTGCCCTTTCTCAGCCTGTGTACTTGTTCTAGTGTATTTATCTTCATTTGGAAAAATTTTTATTATTGCTATTTATTTTTAGTCATTCTATTCATTTTTTTCTACAAGGTATTTTCTTTTTATTTACACATAATCATTCCACATGTAAATTTCTGGTACTAAAATTTTATTTTCTGAAATATTAAAGCTAATTAATTTTCTAAACTTTAATCTTAAATTTACTGAAATGAAACAAGTTTACAACAGGATAGAGGACATAATGTACTGAGTAGAATTTTCAGAGATAGGAGTTTGGTACATACTTTTCCATAGATAGCATCAACAAAGCATTCCATACTTTTGGTCATTTGTAGTTACTATCAGAAGTAAATCAAGATAATCAGCTGCCCAGTGTACCCCCATGTAAAAAAATTTGGGGCTGCACCAAAAATTTGTGGCTTGCAGGGTCTTAGTTCTTGGGCAAGGGATGGAACCCAGCACCTCAGCAGTGGAAGCACAGAATCCTAACCATTGGACTGCCAGGGGATTCCCTGTACCCCCATTTTGAAAATGCATGACTAAAAGCATGGGAGGTAGCAAGAAAAGCAGAGACCAAGCTGCCTGGGGCCCATTCTCTAGTGCAGATGGTCAGTCGTAATAAACCCGGTAGCCCTTCAGTTCAGCTGAGACACTTAGTCATATTCGACTCTTTGCCACCCCATGAACTGCAGCACGCCAGGCTTCCCTGTCCATCACCAACTCCCAGAGTTTACCAAAACTCATGTCCATTGAGTTGGTGATGCCATCCAACCATCTCATCCTCTGTCATCCCCTTCTCCTCCTGCCCTCAATCTTTCCCAACATCAGGGTCTTTTCCAATGAGTCAGCTCTTCGCATCAGGTAGCGAAAGTATTGGAGTTTCAACTTCAGCATCAGTCCTTCCAATGAACACCCAGGACTGATCTCCTTTAGGATGGACTAGTTGGATCTCCTTGCAGTCCAAGGGACTCTCAAGAGTCTTCTCCAAGACCACAGTTCAAAAGCATCAATTCTTCAACGCTCAGCTTTCTTTATAGTCCAACTCTCACATCCATACATGACTATTGGAAAAACCATAGCCTTGACTAGATGGACCTTTGTTGACAAAGTAATGTCAACAAATAAATAAAAAATAATATGTTATCGAGGTTGGTCATAACTTTCCTTCCAAGGAGTAAGCGTCCTTTAATTTCATGGCTGCAATCACCATCTGCAGTGATTTTGGAGCCCAGAAAAATAAAGTAAACCACTGTTTACACTGTTTCCCCATTTATTTGCCATGAAGTGATGGGACTGGATGCCATGATCTTAGTTTTCTGAATGTTGAGCTTTAAGCCAACTTTTTCACTCTCCTCTTTCACTTTCATCAAGAAGCTCTTTAGTTCTTCTTCACTTTCTGCCATAAGGGTGTTGTTATCTGCATTTCTGAGGTTATTGATATTTCTCCCAGCAATCTTGATTCCAGCTTGTGCTTCATCAGGCCCAGAATTTCTCATGATGTATTCTGCATATAAGTTAAATAAGCAGGGTGACAGTATACAGTCTTGACGTACTTCTTTTCCTATTTGGAACCAGTCTGTTTTCTACCATTTAAAAAATTGTCCAATCTGGATTCTTGGACCTTCTCAGGTGGCTCAGTGGTAAAGAATTGCCTTCCAAGCAGGATTCAGGATTGAGAAGATCCCCTGGAGAAGGAAGTGGCACCCCACTCCAGTATTCTTGCTTGAGAAATCCCAATAGAGAAGCCCAGTGGGCTACACAGCCCATGGGGTCACAAAAGAGCCCAACACGACTTAGTGACTAAAAATAAAAACAAACTGGATTCTTAATCAGGGCAAGAGGGCTCTGAAGTATAAGAGAGAGAGGGGTCTATGTTGGAAGTCAAATTTGCTGCAAAGGAGCAAAAATGATGGGATGAAAAAGGATCTTGAAAGAAAGAAAGGAGGGAGGGAGGGAGGGAAGGAAAGAGGGGAAAGAAGGGAAAATGAAAATGGTTAACCAATCAGTGTCACACTGACCTGATTTCTTAACTAAAGTCTTTGGGGGTTTGTTGTTGTCATTGTTATTTGTTTTTATTGAAATATAGTTGATTTACAATTTCCTGTTAATTTCAGATGTACAGCACAGTCATTCATATGTATGTGTACATATATATGCATATATGTATGTGTACCCTTTTTCAGATCTCTTCCCTTATTGATTATTAGAAACTCTATAGAGGTTAGGGCTTCCTAATGGCTCAGTGGTAAAGAATCCGCCTGCCAATGCAGGAGACAAAGTTTTTATCCCTGGTCTGGTAAGATCCCACATGCATAGGGCAACTAAGCCTGTGTCCCTCAACTACTGAACCTGTGCTCTAGGGCCTGGAGGTTGCAACTGCTGACCCAGGGGCTACAGCTACTGAAGCCTGCACACCCTAAAGCTTGAGTGTGTGTGTTCTGCAACTGGAGAAGCCACCCCAATGAGAAGCCTGTTCTCTGCAACTAGAGTCGCCCCAGCTCTCTGCAACTAGAGAAAAGCCTGTGCAGCAACAAAGACCCAGCACAGCCAAATAATTGTTTTTTTAATATTAAGTTTAGTTCCCTGTGCTATACCCATTGTTGGTTACCCATTTTATATATATATATAGTAGTTTGTGTATTTAACCAAATTCTTTGGCTCATCCTTAAAGTAGAGAAAAAGCCAACACCAGAGGACATTCCACTGAATAAGAACAATAAAATACTCTTCACAATTTGGCATACCTGGACAGTGGTGGAGTTTCTTTTTTAACATAAAGCTATAACACCATGGCTTCTTTCAGCCAGAGGCTTTTAACCCCATCCACCCCTCCATCCTTAGGCAACCAGGGGACTGTTTGTTTATAGGATAAAAAGCATCAAAATGAAACCTCCACCTTTGTATTCTAAGGTACTGATTCAAAGGTCCCCAAGTGAGTAAGGACCTGCATTAAGGTGATTCTACCACACTATTTTTTCAGCAAATTGCAAGAAACACTCCTATGCAACCTGTGCAAAAATGCTAGAACAAAACCAGAATAGATTAGAGGATGAGGAGCACACTTTGGAAGAACAAAATTTTACCAAATTTATTTTATTCTCAAGGAGATTAAAGAAAATAAGGACTCTACAAAGCAAGTAAAGAATGTCAAATAACCCAAATTCTATTTCTGACTCTCCAGATAGTATTTACTAAAACAAGTAAGCAAAAGCACTCCAAGAATTTTTTTCTTCATCTTTAAAATGTGAAGAAAAACATACGGTCAAGTTGTGTAGGAAAGACCTGCCGATACACATTGAACCCACTTAAACACAGAATTAAGTTCAAATAACTCTGGTAATTATACTTAGAAGGCAGAATCTAAAACCTATAGTCACTAAAAGAAAATCTTGTTGTATAACAATAATTTAACTAATAATCTGGGGCAAAATTCTCAGAGCATGCAAACAAAATGGTGAGGCTGGGGAAAATGGAAAGCAGGATTAGTGCCTTATTTTCCTTCTCTGTCATAAGACATGCTCAATAGAAACGTTAATTCTATGGTGTGATTTTTGCCATGTTTTTATTTTTAAGTGAGAAAAGCCTTTTTCATTTTCTTAAAACTAAATTCAGGTGATGCAACAGACTAGCTGTATTATAAGGCCTCGCATGTTGTAGGACTGTTAGAGAAGAGATCTCTGAGGCTATCTATGAAAATATCTAATGGCCTAACACATTCTATTGTTTCATTTCAGACTCGGAGCAAAATGATGCCAGTCAGCTGAGCCAAGTGTGTACATTCCTCACTCGACCCCAGACAGCTTAATAATGGTTCATTAAGCAGCTAATTAGACTTGCAGTACTTTCAGCCAGGCTCACACCCCGCCCAGTCGACACACCTTTGCCATGCTCCTTTCTCTTGGTGCTTCTCACTTGGTTTTGCTGTTCAGAAGTGGCCCTAGAGGGATTTTTATATTCTAGGAAAAATAAGCAAACAACTTTTGTATTTTAAGCATTCTGTCAGTGCAGTGATTTCTGGTTTGTTTTGTTGACTGTGCAGCAAAAGAGGTGCACTAGGGAACTCAGTGATTCCATGACCTAAATCTAAAAGAAGAGACTGAAAATAGTTGGGCAGGTGCCAAAAAGCTACACAGGCAACACGTGTGCAGGACCATAAGTAGTGTGGTTCTTTGGCAAAGAACATCTTGCTTTCATGACCTGAGGGAAATCCCAAAGACATAGATTCAGACTCCACTTAAATGATTGAGATGATCGAGTATTGCTTGTGGAGAATCCTTGCACTTAGAATTTTGTCCTGGTCCTGCCTTGGCAAAGTGCCAGTTTGTGAACCTCCAGGGTCTGCAAACTGGTCACTTAAAATGAGATTTTTGTTCTTGTTTTGAGAATTGTCATATTTGAATTTATTATTTTATAAATATAGTATTTTATGTATTTCAAGCAAACATTCTATGTATTTACCAATTATCTTTTTTCATCAATCATAATAAAGAAAAAAATGAAACGGACCTCAGAACTGTGGACAGAATTGCTGTTCATAAGTGCTGACATCTAGTGGTTGCACTTTAATAAAGTTCTTTATTAAAGTACTATCCAGGGAGTCTTTTCTGTGAGTTCTATTGTAAGTGATTTACTTATTTATTTATTTTTTGTCTGAAAGACAATTCGTTGTACACATTTTATCTGCACTTTTGTACATTATCTTAATATGAGTGGGACCACTTTTCTACTTGAGCTATTTTTTAATCAAAGCAAAATAACCTACGTAGTACAAAGTGTTAAAATACAGCATAAAGATACAAAAACAGAGATACTAATTCTAATTGGGGCTTCTCTGATGGCTCAGTGGTAAAGAATCCACCTGCAGTACAGGAGACTCAGGGGCCTTAGGTTCAAATCCCTGGGTCAGGAAGATCCTCTGGAGCAACCCACTCCAGTATTCTTGCTTAAAAAATCCCACAGACAGAGGAACCTGGTGAGCTGTGGTACACGAGATCACAAAGCATTGGATGTGACTGAAGTGACTGAGCACGGCAATTCTAATTAGGAATGTAATTATCATGTTTTTTTAAATATAATCCACAATTTTATCTAGAAAATGACACAAACATAGATCACTGATTTGAAATAAATGCATAAATTTGTAGCAAGGCTTTGTAGTTACAAAAAACAAACAAACAAAATTACCAAAGAATGCACAGGTTAATGTTTATTTCACCTTTGTGTCATATTCCTGTATGCTTCACTAATGTTACATCAGGGGAAAAAAAAGAAAAGCAAAACCAATGAAAAACTGAAATCAGAGTCACTAATGTTACCAAATAGGGAAACAAAACCTAGCAGCCATCAGCAAGAGTACAACACAGACAATTCTGTAAAAATAAACAAAATTGCTAGAAAACTGTGTGCATCATATTCTTTCAAACCAGCAAAATGTGCTCCTGCATACAATGGAATTCCATATGCATACAATGGAATTGTATGCATAAACAGAATTGTTCTCTTGTTAGGCACAGAAATGCAAATTCTTTTTTTTTTACTATTGTAGATGAATCAAATGTGTTTATAATGGTTAATTAAGCTATTACAGAATGGGCCAGGAACAACAACACATTTATGGATTCTGGAGATGATGGCTACTCGAATTCTTTAAGGACAGTGGACCTAGTGATGTAGACCTAGTGAAAGTCGCTCAGTTGTGTCCCACTCTTTGTGATTCCATGGACTATATAGTCCATGGACTTCTCAAGGCCAAAATATTGGAGTGAGTAGCCTTTCTCTTCTCCAGGAGATCTTCCCAACACAGAGATTGAACTCAGGTCTCCCTCATTGCAGGTGGATTCTTTACCAGCTGAGCCACAAGGGAAGCCCAAGGATACTGGAGTGGGTAGCCTATCTGTTCTCCAGGGGATCTTCCTGACCCAGGAATTGAACTGGGGTCTCCTCATTGCAGGTAGATTCTTTACCAACTGAGCTATCAGGGAAGCTCCAGTGGACAGTGGACACTCTGGCCAAAATTTTTTAAAAAAATATAAACACAGAAGTACAGGATAAAGGTAACAGGCTTATCTTATTTCTTAACATCACTTAGGTGGAAATCTAATTTAAATGCTGTCCAATGTGCTTATGAATAGGCTTTGGTTCAGCTCCCAAATCTTGATTGCTTGACACAGTCTCCTATGAAAATACTCAGAAGGTGTTTTCTTAAACAACACACCTATTTTTAATGGTAGAGCCTCTCTTAGAAGCTGTGTCTTCATGGGACTGATAGCCTATCACTATCTTTGGAGAAAGTTCTAACCTTTCCTGGTCTCAGTTCAGTTCAGTCGCTCAGTCATGTCCGACTCTTTGTGACCCCATAGACTGCAGCATGCCAGGCTTCCCTGTCCATCACCAACCAGCGGAGTCCACCCAAACCCATGTCCATTGAGTTGGTGATGCCATCCAACAATCTCATCCTCTGTCGTCCCCTTCTCCTCCTGCCCTCAATCTTTCCCAGCATCAGGGTCTTTTCCAATGAGTCAGCTCTTCACATCAGGTGACCAAAGTATTGGAGCTTCAGCTTCAACATCAGTCCTTCCAATGAAACCCAGGACTGATCTCCTTAGGATGGACTGGTTGGATTTCCTTCTAGTCCAAGGGACTCTTAAGAGTCTTTGCCAACAACACAATTCAAAGGCATCAATTCTTCAGTGCTCAGCTTTCTTTATAGTCCAACTCTCACATCCATACATGACCACTGGAAAAACCATAGCCTTGACTAGACGGACCTTTGTTGACAAAGTACTGTCTCTGCTTTTTAATATGCTACTGAGGTTGGTCATAATTTTCCTTCCAAGGAGTAAGCGTCTTTTAATTTCATGGCTGCAATCACCGTCTGCAGTGATTTTGGAGCCCAGAAAAATAAAGTCTGACACTGTTTCCCCATCTATTTGCCATGAAGTCATGGGACCGGATGCCATGATCTTATTTTTCTGAATATTGAGCTTTAAGCCAACTTTTTCACTCTCCTCTTTCACTTTCATCAAGAAGCTCTTTAGTTCTTTACTTTCTGCCGTAAGGGTGTTGTCATCTGCATATCTGAGGTTATTGATATTTCTCCCAGCAATCTTGATTCCAGCTTGTGCTTCCTCCAGCCCAGCATTTCTCATGATGTACTCCGCATATAAGTTAAATAAGCAGGGTGACGACATACAACTTTGGCGTACTCCTTTTCCTATTTGGAACCAGTCTGTTGTTCCATGTCCAGTTCTAACTGTTGCTTCCTGACCTGCATACAAGTTTCTCAAGAGGCAGGTCAGGTCATCTGATATGCCCATCTCTTTCAGAATTTTCCACAGTTTCTTGCTATCCACACAGTCAAAGGGTTTGGCATAGTCAATAAAGCAGAAATAGATGTTTTTCTGGAAGTCTCTTGATTTTTTGATGATCCAGCAGATGTTGGCAATTTGATCTCTGGTTCCTCTTCCTTTTCTAAAACCAGCTTGAAGATCGAAAGTTCATGGTTCACATATTGCTGAAGCCTGGCTTGGAGAATTTTAAGCATTACTTTACTAGCATGTGAGATGAGTGCAGTTGTGCAGTAGTTTGAGCATTGTTTGGCATTGCCCTTCTTTGGGATTGGAATGAAAACTTACCTTTTCCAGTCCTGTGGCCACTGCTGAGTTTTCCAAATTTGCTGACATATTGAATGCAGCACTTTCATAGCATCATCTTTCAGGATTTGAAATAGCTCAACTGGAATTCTATCACCTCCTCTAGCTTTGTTTGTAGTGACGCTTCCTAAGGCCCACTTGACATCACAGTCCAGGATATCTGGCTCTAGATGAATGATCACACCATCGTGAGTCTCTGGGTTGTGAAGATCCTTTTTGTACAGTTCTTCTGTGTATTCTTGCCACCTCTTCTTAATATCTTCTGCTTCTGTTTGGTCCTTACCATTTCTGTCCTTTATTGAGCCCATCTTTGTATGAAATGTTCCCTTGGTATTGCTAATTTTCTTGAAGAGATCTCTAGTCTTCCCCATTCTATTGTTGTCCTCTATTTCTTTGCATTGATCACTGAGGAAGTCTCCCTTATCTCCTCTTGCTATTCTTTGAAATTCTGCATTCAAATGGGAATATCTTTCCTTTTTTCCTTTTTTTTTCTTGCTTCTCTTCTTTTCTCAGCTGTTTGTAAGCCTTCCTCAGACAGCCATTTTGCTTTTTTGCATTTCTTTTTCTTGGGGATGGTCTTAATCCCTGTCTTCTGTACAATGTCATGAACTTCCATCCATAGTTCATCCAGCACTCTGTCTATCAGATCTAGTCCCTTAAATCTATTTCTCACTTCCACAGTATAGTCATAAGGGATTTGATTTAGGTCATACCTGAATGGTCCTGTGGTTTTCCCTACTTTCTTCGATTTCAGTCTGAATTTGGCAATAAAGAGTTCATGATCTGAGCCACAGTTGGCTCCTGGTCTTGTTTTTGCTGACTGTATAGAGCTTCTCCATCTTTGGCTGCAAAGAATATAATCAGTCTGATTGTCTACCCTCCCTATTATGTGTAACAGCATCTCTCTTTTCACAGTCAAGAGTCCATATTGCTATTTTAGCAGCTTTAGCTCTAACATTAACAACAGCACTATGTATATCATCACTGTAGTAGTCATCAAAAGATTCTTCAATAAGGCACAGCAGCATCTCTAGCCAAAATGATTGAGATCACTTCATCTCTGCTGTTTGTTCAGTGTAATTAGCCATCATCCGCCCTGTTTGTTTTTCTCATCTTCCCACATAGGCTCAGTTCCATCCTTAAAAAGTGAGTAATCACAGCCGGGCATTAAATTACTAGGCAACTGGATATGGTTGTACAGAGCCCCAAAGTCTTCAAGAGTATCAAACTTAGAGATCAGTTGAAGGTTTGCTTCTGACAAGTTTTGCTTTTATCGTTTTTAAAAAGCTGGAGTGCCCATTGTTCTGTAAAGGATGTTTAATACATTGTTCTGGATTAGCCACCTCCTGATTAGATTTCTGTTTTCTTCTGTAGGTAGGGATTAGGAGTAGAGATGGTTTCTGGTTCCACAGTCACCATCTTAGATCCCTCTCCATAATAAGTGATTTTAAAAGTACTTCAAAGCATGGGTTATTTTATATCTCCTTTTAAAATTCTATGTATTTCAAGTGTTTTGGTTAAGAAAAACCAGTCTAAAACTTTGAAACTAAACACAGGATTTTCGATCTTTTCCCCCCTGCAACTTTGCCCTTCACAAGTATGGTGCTTTCTCTTCATAACATCCCGCTCGATGCAGTGATTTTCAGGAGGGTCATGGAGGAGAGGTGATGAGTCCCAGGGTGCAGGTAAGGAGTCTCCTGAACCTCTTGAAACACTAGTTTTAAGTCAGTCTTTAGTTCCTGCTTTTGAATGTGGATAGCATTTCTGGGTAGTCATGATGCTTAAATTTGTTGGAATTTCCTGGAAGCTTAGATCTAATACTATTTTGGTGATTTTAAAAAAAGACCACTTGGAATAAAAACATACACTTATTAGGCATGTGCCCAGACTAGCCCTAGGGATACAACATGAATCATTGTGAACCTTAACACTGAAAAATCTTAAGATCAGGAAGCCAAATGTGTCATAAAATAATTTCAATTTAGTATGAGAGGTAATGCGTTGGAATTCCAGTAGAACTATTCAAAACCCTAAAGGAGGATGTCATCGAGGTGTTGCAATCAATATGTCAGCAAATCTGGAAGACTCAGCAGTGGCCACAGAACTGGAAAAGGTCAATTCTTATCTCAATTCCCAAGGGTAGTACCATAGAATGTGCTAACCATCGGACAATCACATTCATCTCCCATGCTAGTAAGGGTCATGCTTAAAATCTTGCATGCTAGGCTTCAGCATTATGCGAACCAAGAACTTCCAGATGTTCAAGCTGGGTTTAGGAAAGGAAGAGGAACCAGAGATCAAGTTGCCAACATTTGCTGAATCATAGAAAGAGCTAGGGAATTCCAGAAAAACATCTACCTTTGTTTCATCAACTCCACCAAAGCATTTGACTGTGTGGATCATAATAAACTGTGGAGAGCTCTTATGGAGATGGGAATACCAGACCATCTTACCTGTCTCCTGAGAAAGCTGTATGCGGGTCAAGCAGCAACAGTTAGAACCCTATATGGAACAGTTGATTTGTTCAAGGTTGAGAAAGGAGTATGACATTATTGTCTTCTGTCACCCTGTTTGTTTAATCTATACGCTGAGCACATCATGAGAAATGCCAGGCTGGGTGAGTTACAAGCTGGAATCAAGATAGGTGGGAGAAACATCAAGAACCTCAGATATGCAGATGATACCACTCTAATGGCAGAAAGTGAAGAGGAACTAAAGAGCCTCTTGATGAGGGTGAGGGAAGAGTGTGAAAGAGCAAACTTAAAACTAAATATTAAAAAACTGAGATCATGGCATCTGGCCCCATTACTTCATGGCAGATAGAGGAGGGGAAAGGTGGAAGTAGTGACAGATTTCCTCTTCTTGGGCTCTAAAATCACTGTGAATGGTGACTATGGCCATGAAATCAGAAGATGTTTTCTTTTTGGCAGGAAAGTTATAACAAACCTAGACTGTGTGTTGAAAAGCAGAGACATTACTCTGCTGACAAAGGTCTGTATAGTCAAGGCTATGATCTTCCCAGTGGTCATGTACAGTTGTGAGAGCTGGACCATGAAGGCAGAATGCTGAAGAATTGATGCCTTCAAACTGTGGTGCTGGAGAAGACTCCTGAGAATCCCTTGGACAGCAAGGAGATCAAACCAGTCAATCCTAAAGGAAATCAACCCTGAATATTCATTGGAAGAACTGATGCTGAAGCTGAAACTCCAGTATTTTGGTCACCTGTTGTGAGCAGCTGACTCATTGGAAAAGTCTCTGATGCTGAGAAAGATTGAGGGCAGAAGAGGGCGTCAGAGGATGAGATGGCTAGATGGCATCACTGATGCAAAGTACATGAACTTGGGCAAACTCTGGGAGATGGTGAAGGACAGGGAGGCTTGGTGTGCTGCAATCCCTGAGGTTGCAAAGAGTCAGACATGACAGGATGACTGAACAACAACAGCAAATGAAAGGTAAAACTTTTGACTGTGTAAAGCGCAAAGGAGAGAATTATCCAAGAGATGGAAAATCTTTACAAAGAAGTGATCTATAAGCCAGATTTTGAAAATTATTTATGAATTACCTAGGTGACAAAACAGAGGCATTCCAGACACGCCATTAGCCATTCAATAAATATTTATTGAGTATCTACCATATAGTAGGTGCCTCATGGGATATAACATGTGCAAAGGCTGGAGAGATAAATGATATTTTAGAGTATGTTTTTGCCAAAACAGAAAATAGAATAAATAAATTGAGCAGTAGGAAATGAAGGTGTGAACCGAGGAAAAACATATCCAAATTCAAATCCCATATCCACCACACTTACTTGGTCTATAGACTTAAGCAAATAACAGAAGCTCATTAAATATCAGCTCGCCCATCCAAACAATATAAGGAAGACTGTTTATTAGGTTATTAGGAAAGTTAAATGAGCTTATAGTTAGAAAAGTTGAATAAGGACTTGGCATTGAAAAAGGACTAAAATATTAATTATTATATTTATCACCTTTTGCTGAATAATAACTACAAAATATCTGTGGCCTACAATAATTAGCATTTATTTTCATGTTCATTGAGTCTGCAGGTCAACTGGTGATCAACTGATCCAGGCTGTGATTAGCCAGGAAGTTCTGCTTCAGGGTTGTCTGCTTAACCCACATATCTCATTCTGGGCTCAGATTGCAGGGACAAAGGCAATCAGGGTATGTTCTTAGAGTGATGGCAGAAGCACAAGCCCAACCATGCAAGCTCCTTTCAAGCCTCTGTTCATGCTACATTCCTAACATACCTTCGGTCAAAGCAATCACATGGCTAAGTCAAAAGTCAGAGGGCAGGAAAGCACTCTATGCCTCCATGGAAACATGACAAGGATGTGATGTATAATATGGAGGGAAATGAGGTTTGGCAGTGATTTACTTTGTTATATATATATATATATATATATATTTTTTTTTTTTTTTAATAGCAAAGGCCTTGTGTATCATCCTAAGGAGTTTGAACTTCATTCTTCAGGTAATGGGGAAACACCTGATAAAACCTGTGATTTTCTTTGTTTATTTTTGATATTTATTTTATTTGGCTGTGCTGGGCCATAGTTGTGGCACGCGGGATTTTTTTTTTTTTTTTTCGTTTCTGACTGTGCTTGGTCTTTGCTGTTGCACCGGGGCCATTCTCTAGTTGCAGTGTGTGGGCTTCTCATCACAGTGGCTTCTTTTGTTTTGGAGCATGGACTCTAGGGCACATGGGCTTCAGTAGTTGCTGCACGTGGGGTCAGTAGTTGCAGCTTACGGGCTCCAGAGCACAGGCTCAGTAATTGTAGCCCATGGGCTTAGTCGCCCTATGCCATGTGGGGTCTTCCTGGACCAGGGATTGAACTGGTGTCCCCTGCATTCCAAGGCAGACTCCCAACTGCTGAACCACCAGGGAAACCCCCCCAGGCAGGATCTTCAATCTTGGTTGCAGCACATGAGCTATTTTAGTTGTGGCATTTGGGATGTTTAGTCTCAGCATGTGGGATCCAGTTCCCCAAGCAGAGGTCAAACCCAGGCCTCCTGCGTTGGGAGCTCAGAGTCGTAGCCACTGGACCACCAGGGAGGTCCCAAACCTGATTTTAGAGCACAGGTTGCCCTGATGTCATGGAGAAGAGAATTGAAGACAAATATGACTAAAAGCAGAAACACTCTGACTAAATACAAATAATATGTTGTAGTAATTTCTTAAAGATGACAAAAGACTGAGCTAGAGTGGTGCCCTGGCCTGCATCAAGGCAAGAGACTCCATTGAATAAAAAGAAGAGAGTAATATAGTAGGTTAAATGCTGAGGCTGAATCTTGAAGAATTTATTAATTTTATTTTATTGCTTTGTTCTTCAAAATTATTGAATAAACCTAACCAGAGCAGTTCTTCAGGCCATGGAATTTAGACTTAATAAATTAGAAGTAATCTTTAATTGCATAAAATAGTCTCCTGTTGGATGACGTAGAAAGTGAACTCAGAGGTTTACTAGAGGCAGCTTATACGACTTGGTAAGAACCAAGTGATGGTTAAGTTATCAGGAATTTTGTGAGCCAGTTGACTTAAATATTAAAAATTAAAATGTTGATTTATATTATTAAAAATTAAACTGTATAAACTTAAAATGAAATATACTGAAAATAAAGATAATTACTCTGCTTCCAGTCAAGATGAAGTAATAGGAAATGGATTGACTTATCCCAGGTGGCGCTAGTGGTAAAAAACACACCTGCCAGTGCAGGAGATGTAAAAGACATGAGTTCAATCCCTGGGTCAGGAAGATCCCATGGAGGAGGGCATACCAACCCACTCCAGTATTCTTGCCTGGAGAATCCCATGGACAGAGGAGTCTGGCGGGGTCTCAAAGAATTGGACACGAGTGAAGCGACTTAGCACACACATGAAAAACAATTTTTTTTTAATTTAGACAAAATATATAAAATATCAGTTTTCTGGACATTGAACATCTGGTATAAAAAAAATACAGTGATCCCCAAGAGATGAGAAACAAATGAAAAAAAACCTACAAGTGGCCCCAGCTTACTGCCCTGAGAAAGGTTCCCAGCCATGGAGCAGAGAGGGAGCATGCCAGCAGAGCCCAGGACTCGCTGAGCTGAGGAGACAGACCTTAGGGTCCAGGGATAGCAAGGGAGCTTTCTCAGGCCAGTACCAGGGGAGAGACCTGCAGGGAGAGAGCATCTTAGAACTCTGGATAGGGTCCCACTGGAGTATTATGCAGAGTATGAACCAGTGCATGCAGGTAAGAAAATACTTTGATCCTGGAAAAACAGCTGTCTGAAAGGATTACAGGAAATAGTAGTCTGTGCTCACACATGATCTGAAATAGTGCCTGTTCCCACAGCTGGACAAACTCATCATTTGGATAAAATACTAAGAAAGGCCTTGCCTTAGTACTAGGGAACATCCAAATTTAGACTAAACTCTGCTCTGGCCTCACCTTAAAAACCCTTAAAATTGAGGCCCCAAAGGAAAAAACCATTTTCAAATAACTTAACTACATCTCAGAAAAAGCTCAAGAAGATGTACAGGAGTATATCAATATGCTTCACTCAACAAAGTAAAATTCAGAATGTCTAACCCAAGATTACAGGATTGCAAAGAAGCAGGAAAACAGGAGCCAAAGGAAAAAAAATTAATCAATTAAAACCAACTCAGAACATACAGAGGTCGTAATTGGCAGAAAGACTATAAAACTGTTATTTATTTTAGCTGTATTCCATATGCTAAACATTTAAGTACAAATACAGACGTTAGGGAGTTGGTTAAGTTGAATACATAGCAATAGAAATGAATCCCAAAGAGTAAAAAGAAAATTTTTGAATGAAATGAGCATCACTGAACTTGGAGATAGAAACAACCCAAATATCTATCAGTAAGGTAGATGAATAAACAAATTATAGTATGTTCATACAATGGAATATGGGTCAGCAATGAAAAGGATAAGTTATTGATATGTACAATATGGGTGAATCTCAAAATAATTGGTCTCTGAGAGAAGTATCATAATGAAAGGGTATAATTGGTATGATTCTACCCATATAAAGTTCTAGAAAATCCAAATTATAGTGACAGCAGATTTCAGTGATTGCCTGAGGAACAGAGTAAGGATGGGAGGGGCAGAAGGAAGGGATTACAAAAGGGTACAAGAAAAGTTTGGGAGGTGATGGGTATTCTACTGATGGTTTCATGGATAAATATATCAAAAATGATCAAATCGTACACTTTACACATGTGCTTTTTATTTTATACCAATTAGACCTCAGTTAAAAAAACAGTCTGACCCACAGTGGTGATTGAGTAAAATTTAGCTGTATTGAATACACACACACAGAGATAAGAAATATTCAGAACTTATCATTTCCTAGGTATTTTTCCACACTCTATTGTCACGTCTGTTCCTGGGATTACTGCTTACATCTATTGTGTCAGTGTGGTGACATATGATATTGTGCCACTTTTCATCTCTGCAAATTCCACACTCACTGGTATCATGCTGGTAGCTTGAAATGGGTCATGGTGGGGAACATATATATCACAGAAATTGGCAAATGCTACACATCACGGTCATTCATCTTCCACCCCACCCCCATCCCAATTCCAAGAGCTGTAGTTAGAGATACAGGTCTAAAATTAGGTATCCTGTCCCTAAGTTCAGTGATCCTGTTACCAAACCATGCTATGCATCTCACCAGCATAACCAGAAACTGCTCAGAGACACGCAGGGGAGTGGCCAACTGAAGCTGAGACTGAAAGAGCCATTTCCTCTCCCTTCCAGCCAGAGGAGCAGCTTGAGTTAACACTTTGAGGCACGAGACATTTTCTTCATTGTTTCCTCTCATTTTCACTTCTTCCCGACTCCCTTAGCTCCCTTTCCACCTTCTTTTCATCTGATAAAGAAACAGATCTGCTCACAGACAGCAGTGCTTAACAAAAAGGGATACATTATTTATAGTGGAATTTCAGGAATCTCTGAAAATGATTTTTCTTTTGACAAGGGTTCTTCCCAACATTTCTTGATGATAATATATGAATATGTCAAATATATTTCTGCTCCCAAATGGGACATATAATTTAAAGATGAAATTTATGTATTTCCATTTTACCAGAAAATCCACATATGCCAGATTTTGTCTTCACCAGCCTGTGTGTATAACAAATAGAGTTAAATTAGTTAGTTAAATGTTAATCACTTCAGTTCAGCTCAGTTCAGTTGCTCAGTTGTGTGCGGACTCTTTGCGACCACATGAATTGCAGCATACCAGGCCTCCCCGTCTATCACCAAATCCCGGAGTCCACCCAAACCACGTTCATTGAGTCGGTGATGCTCTCCAACTATCTTATCCTTTACTGTCCCCTTCTCCTCCTGCCCTCAATCTTTCCCAGCATCAGGGTCTTTTCCAATGAGTCAGCTCTTCGCATCAGATGGCCAAAGTATTGGAGTTTCAGCTTCAGCATCACTCCTTCCAATGAACACCCAGGACTGATCTCTTTTAGGATGGACTGGTTGGATCTCCTTGCAGTCCAAGGAACTCTCAAGAGTCTTCTCCAACACCACAGTTCAAAAGCATCAATTCTTCAGCACTCAGCTTTCTATATAATCCAACTCTCACATCCATACATGACCACTGGAAAAACCATAGCTTTGACTAGACGGACCTTTGCTGGCAAAGTAATGTCTCTGCTTTTCAATATGCTGTCTTAGTCGTGTCCAAATCTTTGTTTCCCCATGGACTGTAACCCTCCAGGCTCCTCTTTCCATGGAATTCTCCAGGCAAGAGTACTGGAGTAGATGGCCATCCTTTCTCCAGGGGATCTTCCCATGGATCTTCCATGGATCAAATCCAGGTCTGCTGCATTGCAGGCAGTTTCTTTACCATTTGAGCCATCAGGGAAGCCCGGAGTTAAATAAGGGATCAATCAAATTTCACATTCCTTCCCCCAACTACTATCATTGGACTTCCAGAATCCCTCTGAATTCTTAGGGCATGTTTCACATCAGCTTAGGAAGTCCTCTCAAATACTCTGGGGTTCTGGTTACCTGGTTAATGTGTTTCCCAGGAAGGGAAGCCCCTGAAAAGTAGTGCCTGGCACTGTTGCCTATGTCCAGTATAAGGTAGAATCTATTGAAGGTGCCATCTTTCATTGCTTTCAGAGCTCCCAAATCTGGAGGTGCCAAAGCAGCCATATATTTTCTATTGCTGGTGATGCCAAGTCACACTGAGCTGTGAAAAGACAAGTAGAGGATACCCCTCTTCCTGGATTATCTCAAGCTATGTTCCCAGCTCCTAGAGTGCCATATAATACGTCCCTTGGAATTTTTGGTACCTTTTTTTTCTGGAGGGCTCCAATAAGAACAAATGGAGTGGAATCAGGGGACAAGTATCTAAGACACAGAACTTACTGTTTCTTCCATCTTTGGCTTCAGGTATGTGATTGGGAGGGAGGGGGACTATGGAGGTATCGGAAATGGCAGAGGAGAAAAGAAAAGTAGAAAAACAAGATAGAAGTCTGGTCTAGACATGTCTAAATGCTGGTTTTGACTCAGTAGGGCTCTGCTACATCCAGTCATGTGAATAACCTTTAATTTTTCCTATCGTGGTAAAAACTGGTCTCATTTAAACTCCTTGAACTAATTCTTACCATACTGGTGAGATGTCTGGGTGGCACATACAGAGATGGTCCATGGTTGTTTAAGGAAATTATACAAGTGTTAGATCATATTGCCCAGTAGCTTAGCTTTTGTTTTGTTTTGTTTTTAACTAATGACCCTTCTCATTCTATCACTGAAACTGGTATTTTTGTTTTTGTGGGAGAAAAATTGAGAAGGGTGCATTCAAACGGCAGGAAGAAATGCACAATAAAGAATCTTTTCCTTTTCCTTCTTTCAGATAATGTTAGCATTAACTAAGGTATAGATACAAGCACATGAAATCAGTTTTATAAAGAGAAAAGTGAGGCTCTGAGGGATTCAATGTGTTAAATTCACAAAGTCCTATAAGGCAGAGATGAACTAAACGTTTGTGTCCCTTGACTGCTAAATCAGCAGCCAACACAGAGTGTTGGCTGCTTGCTTATCACTTTATATTATCTGCTGCTGCTGCTGCTGCTAAGTGGCTTCAGTCGTGTCCGACTCTATGCGACCCCATAGACGGCAGCCCACCAGGCTCCCCTGTTCCTGGGATTCTCCAGGCAAGAACACCGGAGTGGGTTGCCATTTCCTTCTCCAGTGCATGAAAGTGAAAAGTGAAAGAGAAGTTGCTCAGTCGTGTCTGACTCCTAGCGACCCCATGGACTGCAGCCTACTAGGCTGTTCCATCTATGGGATTTTCCAGGCAAGAGTACTGGAGTGGGTTGCCATTGCCTTCCCGTTATACTCAAATCATAAAGTCAAATCTGCTGATAAATGTTATGGAGGAAGATCTTTGTTATATTTGGATATTTGTTCATGACTGCAACCCAAGTAGTTGCTGAGTATTTTCATGTGTACAGCCTTGATGTGGTGGGTATTTGGGAAATCATGAAAGCTTTACAGAATGGTAAAGTAAGAAGTAAAGAGATACCTGGAGTAAAAGGCAAATTTGGCCTTGGAGTACAAAATGAAGCAAGGCAAAAGCTAACAGTTTTGCAAGAAAATGCACTGGTCATAGCAAACACCCTCTTCCAACAACACAAGAGAAGACTCGTCACATGGGCATCACCAGATGGTTAACACCAAAATCAGATTGATTATATTCTTTACAGCCAAAGATGGAGAAGCTCTATATGGTCAGCACAAACAAGACCAAGAGCTGACTGTGGCTCAGATCATGAACTCCTTATTGCTAAATTCAGACTTATTGAAGAAAGTAGGGAAAAACACCAGACCATTCAGGTATGACCTAAATCAAATCCCTTATGATTATACAGTGGAAGTGAGAAATGGATTCAAGGACTTAGATATGATAGACAGTGCCTGAAGAACTATGAACGAAGGTTCATGACATTGTACAGAAGGCAGTGATCAAGACCATCCCCAAGAAAAAGAAATACAAAAAGGCAAAATGTTTGCTTGAGGAGGGCTTATAAATAGCTGAGAAAAGAAGAGAAGCTAAAGATAAAGGAGAAAAGGAAAGATATATCCGTTTGAATGCAAAGTTCCAAAGAATAGCAAGGATAGATCAGAAAGCCTTCCTCAGTGATCAGTGCAAAGAAATACAGGAAAACAATAGAATGGGAAAGACTAGAAAATTACAGATACCAAGGGAACATTTCATGCAAAGATGGGCTTGATAAAGGACAGAAATGGTGTGGACCTAACAGAAGCAGAAGAAATTAAGAAGAGGTGGCAAGAATACATAGAAGAACTATACGAAAAAGATCTTCATGACCCAGATAACCCAGATCACTCATAGGAAGCATCACTGTGAACAAAGCTAGTGGAGGTGATGGAATTCCAGTTGAGCTATTTCAAATCCTGAAAGATGATGCTATGAAAGTGCTGCATTCAACATGTCAGCAAATTTGGAAAACTCAGCAGTAGCCACAGGATTGGAAAAGGTCAGTTTTCATTCCAATCCCCAAAAAGGACAATGCCGAAGAATGCTCAAACTACTGCCCAATTGGGCTCATCTCACATCTAGCAAAGTAATGCTCAAAATTCTCCAAGCCAGGCTTCAGCAGTATATGAACCATGAACTTCCAAATGTTCAAGCTGGATTTAGAAAAGGCAGAGAAACTAGAGATCAAATTGCCAATATCCATTGGATCATTGAAAAATCAAGAGAGTTCCAGAAAAAAAAAAAGTCTACTTCTGCTTTATTGACTATGCCAAAGCCTTTGACTGTGTGGATCACAACAAATTGTGGAAAATTCTTAAAGAGATAGGAATACCAGACCACGTGACCTGCCTCCTAAGAAATCTTTATGCAGGTCAAGAAGCAGCAGTTAGAACTGGACATGGAACAACAGACAGGTTATAGGGAAAGGAGGACATTAAGGCTGCAGATTGTCACTCTGCTTATTTAACTTATATGCAGAGTACACCATAAGAACGCTGGGCCAGAAGAAGCACAAGCTGGAATCAAGATTGCTGGGAGAAATATCAATAACCTCAGATATCCAGATGGCACTACCCTTATGGCAGAAAGTGAAAAAGAACTAAATAGCCTCTTGATCAAAGTGCAAGAGGAGACTGAAAAAGTTGGAGAGCGAAAAAAGGTGGAGAGTGAAAAGTTGAGTTCAACATTCAGAAAATTAAGATCATGGCCTCTGGTCCAATCACTTCATGGCAAATAGATGGGAAACAATGGAAATAGTGAGAGTCTTTATTTTGGGGGGCTCCAAAATCACTGCAGATGGTGCCTGCAGCCATGAAATTAAAAGACACTTGTTCCTTGGAAGAAAAGCTATGACCAACCTAGACAGCATATTAAAAAGCAGAGGCATTACTTTGCCATCAAAGGTCTGTCTAATCATAGCTGTTTTTCCCAGTAGTCGTGTATGGATGTGAGAGTTGGACTATAAAGAAAGCTGAACGCTAAAGAATTAATGCTTTTGAACTGCCGTGTTGGAGGAGACTCTTGAGAGTCCCTTGGACTGCAAAGAGATCCAACCAGTTTATCCTAAAGGAAATCAGTCCTGAATATTCACTGGAAAGACTGATGCTGAAGCTGAAACTCCAATACTTTGGCTACCTGTTGCGAAGAAGTAACTCGCTAGAAAACACCCTGATGCTAGGAAATATTGAAGGTGGGAGGAGAAGGGAACGACAAAGGATGAGATGGTTGGATGGCATCACTGACTCGATGGACATGATTGTGAGTAAGCTCCCAGAGTGGGTGATGGACAGGGAAGCCTGGAGTGCTGCAGTCCATGGGGTTGCAAAGAATCAGACACAAGTGAGTGACTGAACTGAGAGAATCTTTCGATAAATCATAAACTCCCAGGAATGCATTATTGTTAAATAGTGTGGTTTTATATCTCCTATAGTTCCCCAGAGACACATCACTTGAAAATCAAAACTTGGAATGTTTGAAATCATACTTTTAAACTTCTAAAGCTACAGAAGCAACTGAACGATTAGTTCAGAAAGGGGTTTTGTAGGACTTGGTTCTAATATTAGACAAATCATTTCCCTCATCTCTTGCTGACCTATTTGTTCATCCATCCAAGTCATTACCCTAATCTGTCTATAGCTTCTGCGTTCTGTACAGTAATTAGCACATATGGGATCCATTTGTAGCAAGCGGTGTCACAGACTGTAGCAGGAAGTCTTTGATAATAAGTTTAAATACAAACATTTATGAAAAACTTCCTCCCCTGAGAAGAGCAGCAGATTGTTTAATGAGAAACAGTTAAGGAGTACATTGCTTCCCAGGTGGTGCAAGCAGCAAAGAACCCGCCTGCCAGTGCAGGTAGATGTAAGAGATGTGGGTTCAATCCCTGGGTCAGGGATATCTGCTGGAGGAAAGCATGGGAACCCACTCCAGTATTCTTGCCTGGAGAATCCCATGGACAGAGGAGCCTGGTGGGCTGCTGTCCATACGGTCACAGAGTCAGTCACGACTGAAGAGACTCAGCACACAAGCAAGGTGTACCTTGGCAATGCTGGAAAGGCAACTGCAGAAATCTCTTCACTCCAGATAGGAATACTGCTCTACGCTGTGACACTGGAAGACCTCTTCGCTACATGAATGGGTATGTTCGGTACTTTATGGGGTGGGAGGCACTGACTGCAGAACACTCGTTAACTAGATGGCTCTGCAATGACCATTTTTACTCATCCAGTCATACTGTTAGCTCCATTATACATCTTTTGAAATTATATATGAAAGCTGGGTTCTGCAAAAGTGGGAACTGTGAACTAGAGAAAATATGTAAATATAATTATATGTACACATTTTATACATTCATTATTATAGGTGTGTGTATATATATATATAGATATATATTTTATCTATTTCCCATATCAAATACACACACCTATACTCAGATGGTAAACAGTCTGCCAGTAATGCGGAAGACCTGGGTTCGATCCCTGGGTTGGGAATATCCGCTGGAGAAGGAAATGACAACCCACTCCAGTATTCTTGCCTGGAAAATCCCATGGACAGGGGAGCCTGGTGGGCTACAGTGCACGAAGTTGCAAAGAGTTGCATACGACTGAGCGAATAGCGCTGATGCTACACAGACAGATTTTCCCCACATAACGTAGAAGAAAGTTTCTTCTCTCGACTTGTTGCTTAAATAGCTCTGCTGTGAGGAAGAAAATCAAGGAGGATAATGATATGCCACCTGAGTCTGTCTTGTTAATTTACTCCTCAATCTTTGTAATTAACACTGCTGTAAACGTTGTTGCTCATATGGAGTGGACATGTCATATTATTTTCCAAAGGACAATGTCAAAAACAAAACATATATAGCATGGCCTTATCATTCCTTTGAAAAAAAAGAGTTGCCCATCTCTAGAAAGTTATTTATATTTCCCTCATTTTCATTGATAGGCCCTCATCCCAGTACTTTTCTTTAGGCCAAATAACTCTAATCTTCTAGCCCTTTTCCTGTCAGGAGTTGATAAATCATTTCCCATGGGTCAAATCTGGCTTGTTGTCTATTTAAACTAAGAATTTTTTTTAACATTTTAAAATTGTTGTTTAAACAT
Organism: Antilocapra americana; assembly: GCA_007570785.1. Lineage (NCBI taxonomy): Eukaryota > Metazoa > Chordata > Mammalia > Artiodactyla > Antilocapridae > Antilocapra > Antilocapra americana. The sequence continues at coordinate 42,046,546 of ML662442.1, forward strand.
ATTTTTTTTTTTTTTTAGTGAAGGAGAATATGCTCTGGAGAAGAATATAGGGCCTAAAAAGGTCTAAAAATATTTACTCTATAGCTCTTTAGATAGTTAGTTGATCTCTATTCTAGGAGTTAGCTCCAAGGCCCTAATCAATGCATGGGCAGAATGAAAATCATGATGGTCCAGGCTTGTTTCTTGGTAATCCTAGGTGTTAGGCAAGACCTGACTGTGTTAGGCAGTAGTATAGTTTCCTCTGTATCTCTGACCAGAGAATGAGTCTCTTATCTGGAAAGTTATCCTGTGACCAACAAAGCAGAAGTTTGGCAAAAGTGCACATGGAGCATTGGACAAGTTTGAACAAATCCACACAGCCACATCATACCAAATCCATTGAGGAGGTCAATGCGCTCATGTCAATACCACATTACAGTTGCATACGTGATAATTATGCAGGTGATGTAGCAAAATAAAGTGGGTTTATGGTCCTCTACTATTTTTGCTTGCTCATTTGCCAAACTCTTGAACTTCTACTTCCAGTTTCTTTCCACTTAATTGGCCAGCATTGCCAATCTCTGAGGAAAGAGTCTCTAATGATAAGCATCTTACCTCTTATACTCTTGGTTTGTTTCTTTAAGACTGCCCTTTATTTAAATTATTTAAAGGTACTTCCCTGGTAGGTCAGTGGCTGGGACTCTGAGCTCCCACTGCAGGGGGCCTGGGTTGGGGAACTGGTCCAGTTGGGGAACATGCCACAGCTAGGAGTTTGCATGCTGCAACTAAGTGCAGCCAAGTAAATAAAATGAAACATTTAAAAGTAGGTAATGTGATTATAAGGATTCTGTTTTTAACCTTAAGTAAGAGATGACTTTCTTCTTGAATGAAAAAAGAACTTTTCCCTATATACTCTGCTTACTTGTTTATTTTTCCCAATTGTTTTGGCATCCTTTATCTATTTTGGATAAAATCAAGACAAAAAGGTCTTCTCAACATATATGCATGTTTATGCACACACACACACACACACACACACACACACACACACACACATTTGTGGTTTTATTCCTAAAGCAGGTTCATATAAAGTCATTTTTTGTCTTGAGAGAAAAAGTTAAAATGAAATCCCTCATGTAAGGATGGGAATAATCATGTCAGTTCTCTTCAGTTTTTCCCATTCCCCAGTTACCTCACTTTCTTTTCATTTTTTTTTAATCTTCTCTGGTTCCCTGGGTTAGTGCAAAATAATCAGTAGTGAATTAAATTATTTGCTTCCAAAATGTCAAGACAATGAGGGCTCCAGAGGACCTAGGTCACAGGTGTGACCTCAAATCAGTGGCCTCCATTAATGGTGCTCATGACTGTGATCACTGCAAATGTTAGGTCTTATCTGTCCACACAGGATCATTGTTTAAAATGATTCTCTCACTATTATTGGCATGCATTGAGTACTTTTGAATTTGGATCAACTAGAATTGAATTGAAGCAGATCAAAGGGCAGGAAGACCTTACTCTCTGTGCCCTGTTATTGGCATCTACTTGCTTGCTTCTTCACTTCAAAGTGCTGTTTCTAGTTCTCAAGTCTGAATGCTTTCCCTTTTCTATTTTATTCAGCCTCAGCTTGTACCTCAATCCTTTTTGTCCTCAGATTTGACTTTTCCTTTCCCCAAGTGGGACTTTTGGATAACTGATATTAAGACCTTTACCTTGCCCCGCCTGGGCCCTGTGGATGCCACATTGGCCTCTGTCGTTGTCCGCTGAACTGTGTGCTGTCACCCCAGCCACTCCTGCCTGATACACGATAAAATATGCTCTTCTGTAAAAGCAAACTATCCAAAGTAGACATGTTAAGGGCCCACATGTCCCTGTCCATGGTCCTGAATTGCTAGTGTATTAAAACACCATGGTGGTGTCTTCTCAGATCTGCCTACGCTCCATTTATCTTATTCTCCAGTCTGGTTCATGGTCTTGGCCTCTGAGTTCTATTTTGCCAAGCTTTGGATGTGAGCACTATTTTTAAGTTGTGAAGTGCCTCTAGGAGGATGCTGTGTGGAGACCCTGAGATAGTGGACTTGGCCTGTATCTGCCACCTGAGTTTATTTTCATTTCATCAAAAGATGTTTAAAACCAAAGGCAATGGCTTGAAAGAAAATGTTGTGCGTGGGTGTAACTCTTACATCTTTCAGATCTCTTTTCCAAGTTATTTTCTTTTCCAATCCCTCTATATTACTCAACACTTTAACTATGCCCTACCTGGGCTCTGTATGTCAATGTACACTGATAGGTTTATATACATCATTATCATTTTGATACTTTGCACAGGATTTTTATTTTTTTGGTACTTTCTTTTTGTTCCAGGGACAGAGAAAATCTTAGAGCATCTACATGTTAAATAAGTTTGCCCAGAGAGTTGTGAAACTCTGATAAATGACTATATCATTAATGAAAGATGATTTCAAAGCCTAATGAACACCACTGAGAATACTGAGTTGATAAGAATCCTGATATTTATAAAATTTTTCCTTTATCTTTAGATAAAGATGATTACAAAGAAGAATAGGTTATATGAGTAGAGAAAGTAAAGTTTTCATTTTAGGCAAACAAATTTGGCCATAAATTGATAATCATAGAAGCTGGGCTATCAATACAGGGGGCTTCTTACATATATTCCCTCTACTTTTGTTCATGTTTGAAAAACATAATTTTTTTTTATTTTCTTTATTTTATTGTGTTGGTTTTGCCGTACAATGACATGAAACCACCATGGGTTTACAATATGCTCCCCCTCCAGAACCCCCCTCCCTCTTCCCTCCCAATTCCCTCCCCCTGGGACATCTCGGTACACCAGCCCCGAGCATCACTCCTGGGCTGGCGATTGATTTCACATATGGTAATTAACATGTTTCAATGCCATTCTCTTTAAAGTTGTTTTAGATAGTTGGAAGTAAGAGACTTAAGAAAAAATTATACTGCATCTATATGCTAAAATATCAGATACATATTAAAATTATTTCTGAGTGTTTTATGTAAATAGGCTTATAATTAAGTCATAGAAACAGAGCTGTTAGAAACATGGGGAATTCTATCAAGTCTGTGTCAAGTTCTGTTAAACCAATTCATGAAGTTTTTTTGTTTTATTTTTAAACTGGCAAGATTAATACTTAATACAACTTGATATTTTGATTAAAAACTTAAAAAATATAAAGACATGAAGAGTATAAATTTCTGCATATTGCCTTAATTTTTCTTCTCTTAATACAATGTCTCTCCTCAGAAGTGACACCTTTATCAGGTTCATGGTATTATCCTTGAAGATTGTTTAAAAAGTGAATTAATATCAGTGTGTAAATTTATAAACATATAGTTCTATTATAAATATATATATGTGTGTTAACACATTATGCAAAGTTTTCCTGACAACTGAATTTTAAACTTAACTGTGTTTGGAAGATAGTAGTCATTTAGAAGGAAATTACTCCTCCATTTAAAATACCTATTTCATCTTACAACTTGGTCTGTCATCTCATTATTCTAGTGACAAGATTCTGAGCCTTGCTGGTATAGAAGAGGGAAAAAAGGATGCAATTTTAAAGATAAAAGAAAATATTTACCACCTATGAAAACCACAGTCCATGTAGGTATGACTAACGGTTAGCCTGAGCTAATAAAACACCTGACAGTATTTTATAAGGAAATACTTCTCTAGTTTTCTGAGAGTCCTGGTGCTGAGCCAAAATTAGACCTCCAATCATGGTGAATTTTGCTCTGGTCCATAATTACAGCCTAACCTGCAGAGTCTGACAACATTGTTCTGGGTCATCCATGTGCTCAGACTGATTGTCAGTTGTTCTCTGTTAGTTTCATTGCACTTACAATTACTGCAATTACAGCATCAAAGCACTGTCAGGGACATAAACAATTATCTAATTTGCTTAATGAGGGTGATAGCATAAAGCCACTTCATATTATTGATATGTCAGTGTTTTAAAACATTACCTGCTCCCTTAAATCCCAGATTATTTTTTCCTCTTGCATTAGCAGTTTCCCCCCCATTTTATTGGGATGTGATGATGTAAGTTTAAGGTGCACAGTACATTGATTTGATACATCTATAAATTGCAAAATGATTACCACTTCTCTGCCATCACATTGTTACCATTTCTTTTCTGTAGTGAGAACGTCTGAGATCTACTCTGTTAGCAGCATTCAAGTATATGATACCATGTTGGCAGATTTAATCAACATGCTGTATATTACATCCCCAAACTTGTTAATCTTATAGCTTTAAGTTTGCACCCCTTAAACAAGGTCTCTCCCCTTCTCCAAGATCTCTCCCCTTCCCCCCCTCCCCCATCATCCTCTTGTAACAACCATTCTACTCTCTATTTCTCTGAATTGGTCTGTTTTAGATTCCCCATATAAATGATATTTTAGATTATTTGTCTTTCTCAAGACCCCAATTTCTTTGCCTTTGTGTAAGTTACATCACCTCAAACATCACTGAGGCAGCTCAGCAATGGTGCTATAAGATACTGACATTTTTTTTAAGTAGAGTTATTTTTTGGAGGGGGGCTGTGCTGGGCCTTCAGTGCCGCGCGTGGGCTTTCTCTAGTTGCAGCAAGTGAGGGCTGCTTTCTGTTGCAGCGCTAAGGCTTCTCACTGCAGTGGTTTCTCTCGTTGTGGAGCAGGCTCTTGGGCACAGGCTCAGCAGTTGCAGCCTACGGGCTTAGTTGCCCTGAAGCATATGGAATGGCAGGTGGATTCTTAACCACTGGACCACTAAGGAAGTCCAAGACATTGACTTTTAAATACATTATGATAGAATTTCTCTGTATTTGAAATGGATGAAACCTGGGTAACTTTTCCTGAGGCAGTGTAGCCTCTTATCAGTGAGACTTCCTGCTAGGGTGATAACTTAATATTTTCTACTTAAAATCATATGTCCCTTCCATATCATGGTGGTAGTAGTTTAGTTGCTAAGTCATGTCTGACTCTTGAGATCCCATGGACTGTAGTCTGCAAGGCTCCTCTGTCCATGAGATTTACCAGGCAAGAATACTGGAGTGGATTGCATTTTCTTCTCCAAGGGATCTCCTCAATCCAGGGATTGAACTTGAGTCTCTTGCATTGCAGGTGGATTTTTTTACCACAGTTGTTTTTCAGTTGCTCAGTTGTGTCCGAATCTTTGCAACCCTGTGGACTGCAGCACACCTGGCCTCCCTGTCCCTTACCATCTCCTGGAGCTTGCCCAAACTCATGTCCATTGAGTCAGTGATGCTATCCAATCATCCTCCATCATCCCCTTCTCCTCCCGCCTTCAATCTTTCCCAGGATCAGGGTCTTTTCCAATGTGTCAGCTCTTTGCATCACATGGCTAACGTGTTGGAGCTTCAGCCTCAGCATCAGTCTCTCCAGTGAATATTCAGGACTGATTTCCTTTAGGATTGCCTGATTTGATTTCCTTGCGATCCAAGGGACTCTCAAGAGTCTTCTCTAACACCACAGTTCAAAAGCATCAATTCTTTGATGCTCAGCCTTCTTTATAGTCCAACTCTCACATCTGTACATGACTACTGGAAAAACCATAGCTTTGACTAGACAGATCTTTGTTGGCAAAGTAATATGCCAGGTTTTTTAATATGCTGTCTGGATTTGTCATAGCTTTTCTTGCAAGGAGCAAGCATCTTTAATTTCATAGCTGCAGTCACCATCTGTGGTGATTTTGGAGCACAAGAAATAAAGTCTCTCACTGTATCTATTGTTTTCCTATCTATTTGCAAATAAGTGGTGGGACCAGATGCCATGATCATAGTTTTTTGAATGATGAATTTTAAGCCAGCCTTTTCACTCTACTCTTTCACCTTTGTTAAGAGGCTCTTGAGTTCTTCTTCGCTTTCTGCCATAAGGGTGATGTCATCTGCATATCTGAGATTCTAACTTTTGATTCTTGGCCTGCATATGGCTTCCACAGGAGGCAGGTAAGGTGGTCTGTTTTTCCCATCTATTTTTAAGAATTTTCCACAATTTATTGTGATCTACACAGTCAAAGGCTTTAGCCTAGTCACTGAAGCAGAAGTAGATGTTTTTCTGGAATTCTCTTCCTTTTTCTATGATCCAGTGGATGTTGGCAATTTGATTTCTGGTTCCTCTGCCTTTTCTAAATCCAGCTTGAACACCTGGAAATTCATGGTTCACATTCTGTTGAAGCCTAGCTTGGAGAATTTTGAGCATTACTTTGCTAGCATGTGAGATGAATGCAGTTGTTCTGTAGTTTGAACATTTTTTGACATTGCCTTTAAAACTGGCCTTTTCTAGTCGTGAGCCAGCAGGAAAGCCCAACTCTTCAATATGCAGGAGCGTATTTCCAGAATCAAATCTGTAGTAAGATATTGATAGGAGGCAATATGTTTTGAGCAAGAGTAGCTGTAGTAGGAAGGAGTGAGTAGTGAGTTAGGTATTTAGAATTCTAGTTTTAGTTTTGCTGTAACTAGCCTTGGAAATCTGGAGAGCTCATCTAATTTGCTTAGATCTCAATCTCATCTGTCCAGTGGAAAGTCTTTTCTGTCTCCAGTGATGCTTTTATTTTTTTCCATCACCAAGTATTTTTTTGAATATTTAAGGCAGTGGGAATATAGAGATAGAAAGACTGCCTCAGAGAAATCACTTAGTGAGAACTTCCTTGGTGGTCCAGTGGTTAAGACTCCAAGCTTCTGATAGCTTACAGTGAAGGGTGTCAGATCTGTGATCACCAAAGAAGAGAATTTAGCTTCAGGACCAGAGACGAGGCTTGATCACTCAGAGCTTTTGTGTAGCAGAGTTTTATTACAGTCAAAAATGGACAGAGAAAGGTTCTAACATAAGAAGGGGGCAGACTGTGCCCTGCTTGCTAGTTTGGGTGAGGCTTTATATACTTTTTCCACTGGTTACTAAGAATAGATTAAAAGAATGCCTCAAGGTTTTAAAGGTCTTACCAGACCCACTCCCACAACATAGGTCTTAAAATAACAAGATTAGTTAGAAGGTTCTTAAGAAGGAAAAACATGTCCTGGAGCAAGATATATATAGTCATTAGTACAGAGTTTAAGGAAAAACATAACTCTTAAGATGAGTTGTTTTGTTGTGTAATCATTAGCTCTAGGCTTAAAGAAAAAACATCTTATGTGACTAAGAAGGAAGAATATGGAAAAAATCATTTCTCCTTTTCTCCTCCTCGAGGGTCTTGGACCCCTCTCTCCTCCTCGAGGGCTCTGTACTCCTTATCAGCCTACACAAGAATTTACTTTCTCACTTCCAAGAGCTTCTAGTGCTAGGGCCATGGGTTCAAGCTCTGGTCAGGGAACTAAGATCTCATATGCCATGGGACATGGCCAAAAAAATATTTAAAAAAAGAAAAAGAAATCACTTAGTGAGGACGACAGTAAAATAACCTAACATGTGGTGATTAAACTGTAATATATGAAGTGAAAGTATTATTTGCTCCGTTCTCGCTGACTCTTTGTGTGCAGAATAAGTGGTGGGGTCCTAGGAGCCAGACCCCTACTCATCTGAGGAGTGGCACGAGCTGAGTCTGGAAGGAAAAATAAGAGTTAGGCACGTAAATGAGGCTGGAAAAACATTTCAAGGAAAGGCAACAGCACATTATAGATGTGATATGTGAGAAAGCATTATGAGAATAAGTATTTTGTCACGGTTGGAGTGGGGGGTTCATCTACCAGAATATCAAAAGAAGATGAAGCTGAAAATGGAGCTTTAGAAGAGCCTTCTATACCATTCCACTAATCTATACTGTGTCATGAACGTGATAAAGACCACTTGATAGTGAATTCTCTGGCAGTTCAGTGGTTAAGACTCCGGGCTTTCAGTTGTTGAGGGTCAGGGTTCAATCCCTGGTTGGGGAACTAAGATCCCACAAGCTGTATGGCATGGACAAAAAAAGACCACTTGACAGACTTATTTAAGTAAGGGAATGATATGATTAAATATTAGAAAGAGACTTGTATTATAAGAGTATGAAGATTGATTGCAAAGGGTGAGGCCTGACTCAAGTGAGGCAATAGAATACTATAGCAAATATTCAAGAAGAATATCCAAGAGGAAGGGATGAAAGCCTAATTGTGGCCATGATAATGGGGATAGAGATAAAAGAATAGATACAAGAAAGGCTTAAAGGATGGGGTTGGAGGAAATGGTGAAGGGGATCAAAAAGTGCAAATTTCCAGCTATATGGTAAATAAGCTTAGGAGATGTAATTTATATCATGGTACAGTAACACTGCATTTTGTAGTTGAAAGTTGCTGAAAGAGTAGATCTTAAAAGTTTTCATTACAAGAAAAAAGTGTAACTGAAGTGAATAAATGTTAACTAAACTTACGGTGGTAGCCATTTTGCAACATATACATATATCAAATCAATATGTAGTAGACCTAAAACTAAAAGTAATGTCAATAGTGTCTCAATAAACCTGGAGGGGGAGAAGAAGCTCTTAAGTGGGAGAGGGGGGTAGGCAGGTGCAATAGAATTGGGAGACCTATTAGATATAAAAATAAACAATTCAAAGATGATGTGTGATTTCTGGCTTATGCCTTTGGGTGGATGTAGATAAATACTGAGATAAAGAACATGGATAGAATAACAAGACAGTGGACATTTGTTGTTTCTGTGGCTGCCCAGCCGCAGAACTCCTTTCTTTTCAGAGGGCAACTCTCCGAATGCCTTAGCTACAGTCAGCACCCACCTCTCACCATAGAAGCTAAGTACCAGTTCTGCTGCGGCATCCAGTGTTTGTGTCAGCAGCTAGCAGCTGGTAGCAGCCACGTGGCTGTGGTGCCTGGCATTCATCAGCAGGCACATCGGACTCTTTCTGTGGAGTGATCTGGCTGCTGTCCAGATCCCCATGAAATTGCCTGCTTCCCAAGCCTGGCGGTATGCTTTCTAATGTCTTCTCCTTGGTTTAAATCAGTCAGATAAGTTTCTTATCCTTGCAATTAAGTTCTGTGATGATACTAGCAAATTTGGAAGGTAAATGGTAGGCCTGTAGAGAAAATATCTTTATGTTTCTCTCTAGCTAGGGCTTTCTGAACAATGTTACTGGAACTTGCTCTAGCAAGCTCTTACAAGTGTCTTAGGACTAATTAGATAATGAGAGAATTCTGGAGAGATTTACCTCACAGAGGCATGTATTTAGAGTTGGGGATGAGGCATGTGAAAGCCAGGATGTTGGAGGCATCCCTGGGCTATAAAGCTGAAGACAATAGTCCTATCTTTTCCATGAGAGCTCTATTTTCAGAGAATAGAGACAAGGACCCTTTTTCATCCCACCTGAGAGTCCAGGACCCTTTCTATCCCACCTCCAAAGAGACCTTCTGAAGGAAAGGGGACAGCTACCTGATTCCTTTATATAAATGTAATAGTAGCAGTAGTGTTAGTTGCTCAGTCGTGTCCAATTCTTTGCGATCCCATAGACTATAGCCCGCCAGGCTCCTCTGTCCTTGGAATTCTCTAGGCAAGAATATTAGAGTGGGCAGGCATTCCCTTCTCCAGGGGATCTTTGTGACCCAAAGCTTGAACCCAGGTCTTTTGCACCGCAGGCGGATTCTTTACCATTTTAGCCACCACAGAAGACCTATGTAAATGTACTGATTGCTTTTTGTTGGTGGTGCGAACTCCTTTCCTCCAACACAATCCCTCTATTTGTAGAGTAATATCTGGTTTTTGTTGTATTACCCTAGGGGAAAGAATAGGGACATGGGGAACCACAGAGTGGTTATTTGCTTTTTGTTAAATTAAAAAAAATTATTGAGGCATAATTGTTTTACAGTGTTGTGTTAGTTTCTGCTGTATGACAAAGTTAATCAACCATGTGTATACATATATATATATATATATATATATAAAGCTCCCTCTCAGGGCTCCCTTCCAGCCCACTCCCTGTTCTTTTGTTTTTGAGTAATAAGGATCTTGTTCTACTTTAGAAACTTCATGTGAGTGTGTATGTGTGTATATTCAGGATAATATTAACAAATAAGGAAAGAGAGGAAGAAATAGTAAATATGTTCATGTATCTTAGAGATATCAGTGGACTGAAGATAGCAATTTTCAGATGATCATAGAGTAGTGACTAGGGAACTAAAACTTTGAAGTGGTGGCAAAAGATAAGAAATGGATTAAAGTTTTACTAAGAAAAAGTTGTGCTTGTAGAGAACTGATAATTGGGGAAAAACATGAGCAGAGAACTAAGGGTTTACCACCTGGAGGATACACATCCTCAGGGACAGGGTGTAATCCAACTAGTCAGGAAATTAGAATCGGAAGGAATCCTTTCCCTCCTGAACCTCATTCTTGCCAACAAGTATTTGTGTGCCTACACTTGCCAAGTACTATGCTATGTCCTGAAGATAGAGCCATGAGCAAAAATAAACAAAGGTCCTGCCCTCACAGATCATGCATTTTACTGTGGGAAGACTAAATAAACAACTCGGTGTGTCAGGCAGAAATAAATAAAAAGTAAGATGAATGATCTCGAAAATGACAGGAGGAGCCAGGTATTATTGAAAGATAAACTGAGGCATGTTAAAATTTTTAAGGGTTTATTTGAGCAAAAATTCATCCAAATTGGGCAATATTCAACTGGAAGTGGTGAGAAGTGCTCCACTAACAGGAGCTGGGGCAAGACTTTAATAGAGAAGACATGAAAGCTAAGCAAGGAAATTGTACGATGGCTATAGGTTGAGTGGTTGCCTTATTTGGGAAAGCCTAGTTGATTATTGTGATTGGCTGTTCTTAGGTTTTGCGGTCTTAAAACTGAGACACTAACAGGCTTAGCATGTGTTCAGTGAATTAGAATGTGCGTGTCTTAATTGTTTTCTGTCAAGTATTTCACCTCTCTATCTCTACCACCAGCTTTCACTTGTTCTTTTCTTGAAGACAAAGACAGCACCTTATATTTAACCAGTGTCTCCTTCAGCATGAAACACACATTCTGCCCTTGTTCCATCTATTGAGCACATGATGAAATAGGGATTTGAAGAAATAAAGGTATGTCAGAAGGGTAAAAAGCTTTCTTTTAGCCTTACAGTCTGATGATATCTTCCAAAAATATTTAAAGTTATAATCAACTCAATTATAAAAAGCTGTTCAGAAAAGAATAGCTAATAGAGAAGCTATTCTATAATTATATTAGCATAGCTATACTGGAAGAGAGCTAGTCTACTGGAAATTCTCTGAGCAACACTGTAAGTGGTTCATAGTCATATGGGTCTCTCACTGAGAATATGACTTCTTCCCACCCTCAATACTCCTGGGAACACCCCTTCCAGAAATGAGGTGTTCAGAGCCATCTAATTTGATAACAGAAAGCTTGGTCTGAGCGCTGGAGTGTAGAAGATCCCCCCTAACCCTGACTATTTCTCAGACATCCAGTCTGGAGCACCCACTTCCCCTTTCATCTGCCTTCTGCCCCAGTCCCCACCAAACCTCTCTCCATATGAGCCAGGAAGTATAAGTGGACCTGCTGTATTGAAATTCAGAGAGAGAGAGAGAAACTAAAGATTCTATATAAATAAATTCAGAAAATGGAAAGAAATCATCCCCCTCCAACCTATCGCTCAGCTAAGAAAGTATCGTTAAGCATCAAAGATTTGCTACATCCTATTTCTACATCTGCATACTTGCATTCCCAGGTATCCACATTTTAGGTAATTGTGAAGAAAAAATAAATCCAACCATCTTTATTGTTTTTTGGCACAGATTTCCATATGAAGTGAAGCCCTGGCCTTTGTGAATGCTATAGGTATACTAAGTCACAAATGTAATTTGAAGAATAAATGTCCAAAATCTTAAAATGTAGAGGTTAAACTGGACTGTGTGATTAGGTAGGAAGCAAGGTGGGGCCCCGGGATTCTCTCGTAGCTCAGTCAATACAGAATTTGCTTGCAATGCAGGAGACCAGGTTTCAATTCCTGGGTCAGGAAGATCCCCTGAAGGAAATGGCAACTCACTTCAATATTCTTGCCTAAAAAATGCCTCAGACAGAGGAGCGTGGTGGGCTACAGTCCATGGGGTTGCAAGAGTCAGACATAACTGAGCAACTAAAATAACAACAAAACAGAGTGGGGCCCAGAAGTCAATGGTTAACTGACTAAGGTTAAATAAGGACTTTGGAGTTGTGGTATGTATCCAGGTGAAATAAAGCTGTAAAAAATTGCTCTCCCTTGATAGCATGAAATACACCACCTCTGAGGCTCAGAGTAGAGACAAAATATTCTGGATCTTGTTCCAAATGGCTAATTTCGGTGAGGAGGCAGAATCTCCCACGATGGCTATTATGGAGGGAAGGTGGGACAGCAAGTTCTGTTAGATCACCTCAGCTTACTTTTTTGCTTTTTAGCCCTCCCACCCCAACCCCGAGTACTAAGGTATTCAATTAATCAAGAATTCCTGGGGATTTGATAGTGCTAAAAATGAAGAATTCAAAAGACAAATGCAAGGCTGGGGAAAAATGCAAAAACAATTAAAAGGAGAAAAAAATTAAAAATTTGGAAGAATAGATGTCAAGGTTGTACCAAGTAAAGATGTTATTTTCCAAACACAGACATAGGGTTGAATAAACAAGTCTATTTCTTCTATATTGGCCAAAATTATTTTGCATCTCTCAGCTTCTACCTTTCGAGGAACTATAATACATCTCCCATGCACATGGTTTCTAAGAAAACAGCCTATTTAAACAGTTTGACCCTGTGCCTTGATACAGGAATGAGCCATCAAGAAAAGCTGTAAAATGTGAGATCATGTTTCCCACCATGAAATGCAGAATTAAATGAATGAAATAAGACAGATTACTGGAATTACCCCCATTTTGCAAATGATGAAAATGGAGGTTTCCAGAGGTTAAGGAAGTTTTTTCAAGGCACGTGGTTAGTAGAGATAAAGCCAGGAATTCTAATCGTAGCTTGTTTCCCTCTAAGACAAATACTGGTTGCAGTAAGCACTCAGTAAACACAGGCAACAATTAAAACATGCCTGGAAAGTTTGTTTGGGAACAGATTGTGTCAGGCTTTGGATAATTTGCTTAGTAGATTAAATTATGGAGAATGAGGACAGCTGCATAGATTTTGAGGCAGAAAGTAAAATGTTTCCAGTTCTTTAAGAAGATAAATCTGACAGAGAACCAGAGAACATTCTTCTAATGGTGCCTACTTGCCTTGGGGTCCTCAAGCCATCTTTTTTTATTAATGAATTTTTATTTTATATATGCTAGCTGATGTCATGTTTCTGTCACTTGAAACTGGAAAAGATCTGATTAATAAATTTCAGTTTGTAGATGAAACCAAACAGTTGAAATGAATCACAGTTTTTCGGTGTCAATGTCAATACTATGTCTCCAAAGAGAGTTCCAGAAAAATATCTACTTCTGCTTTATTGACTATGCTAAAGCCTTTGACTGTGTGGACCACAACAAACTCTGGAAAATTCTGAAAGAGATGGGAATACCAGACACCTGACCTACCTCTGGAGAAATCTGTATGCAGGTCAGGAAGCAATAGTTAGAACTAGACATGGAACAACAGACTGGTTCCAAATCAGGAAAAGAGTACGTCAACGCTGTATATTGTTATCCTGCTTACTTAACTTATATGAAGAGTACATTATGAGCAATGCTGGGCTGGATGAAGTACAAGCTGGAATCAAGATTGCAGGGAGAAATATCAACAATCTCAGATACGCGGATGACACGACCCTTATGGCTGAAAGCGAAGAACTTAAGAGGCTCTTGATGAAAGTGAAAGAGGAGAGTGAAAAAGTTGGCTTAAAGCTCTACATTCAGAAAACTAAGATCATGGCATCTGGTCCCATCATTTCATGACAAATAGATGGAGAAACAGTGGAAACAGTAGTTGACTTTATTTTTCTGGGCTCCAAAATCATTGCAGATGGTGATTGCAGCCATGAAATTAAAAGACGCTTACTCCTTGGAAGAAAAGTTATAACCAAACTAGACAGCATATTAAAAATCAAAGACATTACCAACAAAGGTCCATATAGTTAAAGCTAAACAGTTCCAAGGCAAATCATTCAATATCACAATAATCCAAGTCTATGCCCCAACTAGTAACGCTGAAGTAGCTGAAGTTGAACAGTTCTATGAAGACCTACAAGACCTTCTAGAACTAACACCCAAAGAAGATGTCCTTTTCATTATAGGGGACTGGAATGCAAAAACAGGAAATTAAGAAACATCTGGAGTAACAGGCAAATTTGGCCTTGGAGTACAGAATGAAGCAAGGCAAAGGCTCATAGAGTTCTGCCAAGAGAACACATTGGTCATAGCAAACACCCTCTTCTAATAACACAAGAGAAGACTCTACACACGGACGTCACCAGATAGTCGACAGTGAAATCAGATTGATTATATTCTTTGCAGCCAAGTATGGAGAAGCTCTATACAGTCAGCAAAAACAAGACCAGGAGCTGACTGTGGCTTGGATCATGAACTCTTTATTGCCCAATTCAGACTTAAATTAAAGAAAGTAGGGAAAACCACTTTTGATTTATGACCTAAATCAAATCCCTTATGACTATACAGTGGAAGTGAGAAATACCTTTAATGGACTAGATCTGATAGACAGAGTGCCTGATGAACCATGGATGGAGGTTTGTGACATTGTACAGGAGACAGGAATCAAGATGATCCCAAGAAAAAGAAATACAAAAGAGCAAAAATGGCTGTCTGAGGAAGCCTTACAAATAGCTGTGAAAAGAAGAGAAGTGAAAAGAAAAGGAGAAAAGGAAAGATATAGCCATTTGAATGCAGAGTTTTAAAGAATAGCAAGGATAGATCAGAAAGCCTTCCTTAGCAATCAATGCAAAGAAATAGAGGAAAACAATAGAATGGGAACGACTAGAGATTTCTTCAAGAAAATTAGAAATACCAAGGGAACATTTCATGCAAAGATGGGCTCAATAAAGGACAGAAATGGTAAGGACCTAACAGAAGAAGATATTAAGAACGGGTGGCAAGAATACACAGAAGAACTGTACAAAAAAGATCTTCATGACCCAGGTAATCATGATGTTGTGATCACTCATCTAGAGCCAGACATCCTGGAATGTGAAGTCAAATGGGCCTTAGAAAGCATCACTACAAACAAAGCTAATGGAGGTGATGGAATTCCAGGCGAGCTATTTCAAATCCTGAAAGATGATGCTGTGAAAGTAGTGCACTCAATATGCCAGCAAATTTGGAAAACTCGGCAGTGGCCACAGGGCTGGAAAAGGTCAGTTTTCATTCCAATCCCAAAGAAAGGCAATGCCAAACAATGCTCAAACTACTGCACAATTGCACTCATTTCACATTCTAGTAAAATAATGCTCAAAATTCTCCAAACCAGGCTTCAGCAATACGTGACCGTGAACTTCCAGATATTCAAGCTGGTTTTAGAAAAGGCAGAGGAACCGGAGATCAAATTGCCAACATTAGATGGATCATCGAAAAAGCAAGAGAGTTCCAGAAAAACATCTACTTCTGCTTTATTGACTATGCCAAAGCCTTTGACTGTGTGGATCACAAGAAACTGTGGAAAATTCTGAAAGAGATGGGCATACCAGACCACCTGACCTGCTTCTTGAGAAACCTATATGCAGGTCAGGAAGCAACAGTTAGAACTGGACATGAAACAACAGACTGTTTCCAAATAGGAAAAGGAATACATCAAGGCTGTTCATTGTCACCCTGCTTATTTAACTTATATGCAGAGTACATCATGAGAAACACTGGGCTTGATGAAGCACATGCTGGAATCAAGATTGCTGGAAGAAATATCAATAACCTCAGATATGCAGATGACTCTACCCTTATGGCAGAAAGTGAAGAAGAACTAAAGAGCCTCTTACTGAAAGTGAAAGAGGAGAGTGAAGAAGTTGGCTTAAAGCTAAACATTCAGTAAACTAAGATCATGGCATCCGGTCCCATCACTTCATGGGAAATAGATGGGGAAACAGTGGAAACAGTGGTTTACTTTATTTTTCTGGGCTCCAAAATCGTTGCAGATGGTGATTGCAGCCATGAAATTAAAAGGTGCTTACTCCTTGGAAGGAAAGTTATGACCAACCTCAATAGCATATTAAAAAGCAGAGACATTACTTTACCAACAAAGGTCCATCTAGTCAAAGCTATGGTTTTTCCAGTAGTCATGTATGGATGTGAGAGTTGGACTATAAAGAAAGCTGAGTGCCGAAGAATTGATCCTTTTGAACTGTGGTGTTGGAGAAGACTCTGGAGAGTCCCTTGGACTGCAAGGAGATCCAACCAGTCCATCCTAAAAGAGATCAGTCCTGGGTGTTCATTGGAAGGAGTGATGCTGAAGCTAAAACTCCAATAGTTTGGCCACCTGGCGTGAAGAACTGACTCATTGGAAAAGACCCTGATGCTGAGAAAGATTGAAGGCAGGAGGAGAAGTGGATGACAAGCATAAGATGGTTGGATGGCATCACTGACTCAATGGAAATGAGTTTAAGTAAACTCAGTAGTTGGCAATGGACAGGGAGGCCTGGTGTGCTGCAGTCTGTGGGGTCGCAGAGAGTTGCACACGACTAAACTACTGAACTGAACTGAACTGAAACTACTGTATCCTGGGAAATTAGACCTTTTAATTATTAACTGCATCATTTGTCTCAAAAAAAAGTGAACAAAATAATTCTTCAGGGGAAATTGAAAGTGATTTTTTATTATAATTGAAACCCACACTAGTATAGATGTGGAAAACTAGCATTCAGAAGCAAGAGGCATTTATTAAATTTGTCTAGCACAGGATTTTTCCATGGGTGTGTGTGTGTTCAGTCACTTCGGTCGGGTCTGACTCTTTGCGGTGCTGTGGACTGTAGCCCACTAGGCTCCTCTGTCCATTGGATTCTCCAGGCAAGAATACTGGAGAGGTTACCATGCCCTTCTTCAGGAGATTTTCCTGACCCAAGGATTGAACCAGTGTCTACTGCGTCTCCTGCATTGCAGGTGGTTTCTTTACCGCTGAGCCACCAGAGAAGCCCCAGGGTTATCCCATACTCCAGACTCAATCTTGACAAGGTTCTTCACATTCTGCAATCTAATGATTTGGAGTTAGAGACTCAGAATTTGCAACTTTTGAACAGGCTTTTTCCTCTCAAAAGAACTTACCCCTGACTACCACTGATCTTGGAGTCATCTTTAACTCTTACCCATCTAGTCAACTATTCATCTTGAATTAAGATTCTGCATCCTGTCAGTCTACAGTACTCATATTTTTCCTTCACTCATACCTAAAGTACAGTTTTGTTTCCACTCACTTGTACAATTGAAGTGGTCATAAAATCATTCAACTGTTACCCTTCTTTTCCACTACCATCTGATTATGTTTCTCCCTGCTGCTTGCAGAAGTGGCTTGAAGTTCCTATTCATGACCTTCAAGGCTAACTGAAAGCTGACTAACACGTTAGCCTTAATTCTCCAATTACCCACACGCCTCAGCTAAAAAGCTATTGATGCTTAACAAGTGTCAACTGTTAATATCTGTTGTTAATCAAATTTTCCTGTTTGTTTCTATTTCCCATGTGTCAACATGACCTCCTTTCAAGCATGGAATTTTCCTTCATTTTACTCCCTCCCCACATGAAGTGATGATTCTCTCCCTCACATCCCCGGGGTTTTGAGCACAAGGTAAAGGACTCTCCAGTTTGTATTTCTATCAGATTCTTGCATTTTGTTTTTCCTGAAGGTGAACTCCTTGAAAGTGAGAAAAGTGTTACTCTTCATTGGACTTCCACCTTGCACCTTGCATATAAATATTTGTTTGTATTGAACTGGGGACTAAGTTACTGATGATGGAATAAACTCACCAACATTTTTTTATTTAATCCAAATGGAATGTTTTAAAAAAGCAGTTATTAAAATGAGGGAAAATATAAGAATAATTTTAAATATACACAAGTTCAATGATGCTGGTCTTCTTGGCACTCTTATTTTATTTTATTTTTTGGCAGGAAACATTATCTTTCATGTTCTCTCCAGTGATCACTAAGATTATTAAACTTACTACAAAATTTGGAAAATTCTTTCATAGTATTTTCATGAAATTACTGATTTTATCTCATTTTCAAACTCAGATTTCTACAAATGTATTAATGGTTTAAATTTTAAAATTCTCAGTATGAGTCTCATTTTGGAGATGTTATCTGTCTCTATGCATATACTAATGCCTCACTTTGGAAGACATAACTAATGCCTCACTTTGGAAGTTTGCCTCACTTAGCATAGCACTGCTCTTAATAATAGAATGAACCTTACAAAGCAGAAATAGAGACATAGATCTATCAAACAAACATATGGATACCAAAGTAGGAAGCAGGGTGGTGGGATGAATTGAGAGATTGGGATTGACATATATATATATATTACTATGTATAAAATAGATAGCTAATGAGGACCTACTGTATCGCACAGGGAAATCTACGCAGCATTCCATGGTGACCTAAATGAGAACGAAATCCAAAAAAGAGGGGATATATGTATACATATAACTGATTTATTTTGCTGTACGGCAGAAACTGACACAGCAGTGTGAAGGAACTATACTTCAATGAAAAATATACATATTAGTAGGAACTGTGAAATTTTTGCAATATGTGTATGAAAATTTTAAACATCAAGATTATTTTAGTCATAGCACAAAGCTCCTACTTTCCACAATCTCAATTTATATGGAAATCCCATACTTTACATCTCTCCCAAGAGCTAATACATTTTTAATCCTAAACTTTATATAGGCTTGTAGTAACCTACTCCTGAGAAAGTTCTGGTGGCTTGCAATTCATATCCATGAGGAACAGCTGCTGTTGGCATGTATTTCCTTCCCAAGGTGGTTACATAGTAAGAATTGGTTTTTATAGTGCTTTGAATTCGTAGTTAAATATGGAATTTTTTTTAATGGATGAAAACTTTTTTTTCAAATTGAAGGATAATTGCTTTACAGTATTTTGTGGTTTTCTGTCATACATTAACAAGAATCAGCCAGAAGTACACTCATGTCCCCTTCCTCCCAAACTTCCTTCCCACCTCCTTCCCCATTCCACCCTGCTAGATTGTCACAGAGCCTCTGTTTGAGTTCCCTGAGTCATACAGCAAATTCCCATTGGCTATCTATTTTACATATGGTTTTGTAAATTTTCACATTACTCTTTCTATACATCTTACCCTCTCTGTTCTCCATTACCCCCTAGATATGGATTTTTAATGTATATCCTCAATGTTTGTAGTGTGTTATCTCAGGACACAAGAAAATAGAAATAAAATTTATTGCAGTTATATTTTTCCAGAACTAATTCTTTCCCATTTATTAAGCATATATGTTGTCTGGAAAGGAGAACATCTTCCACCCTATCCACAGTTTACTGTTTATATTTTCTGTGATTATGGCCATAGATATATTAGGGCTTATTTTTATCATCTTATTTTTATGTTTTGTTCCTACAATGGTAGTTCTTTGTTCATTGCTTTGTACCCCTGATCTCTTCCTGTTTTTTAATTAAATTAATTGTTTTCTTCTTATAAATGGAGAAACTTAAGCTAGGGTCTATCCAATAAAACCAATTTTCAGGGAAGAAAAAAAAAATCCAGAAATAGAAAAAATAAAGTTAAAACTAGGTCACAGAAAAATCTAGGTTCTTACCAGTGAAAAACTCTATGCTTTTGATAATGGATGTTATGATACAAAATATTCTTTTAAAGCTTTCTTTTGATATTCTTGGTTTTGGCTTCCACCAGCAAATGAGAATCTTAAATTCTTCAACTATAATGTATGAGGAGCTATTTATTTTTTTTGTTGTATTCATGGGCAGTTCCTCCTTGGTATGATAAACTGTTCTGTCCAATATGGAAACCAGTAGGCCCACGTGGCTACTTAGTTTAAATTAATTATTAGACTAATCACATTTAAATTAATATTTAAAAATCTAAGTACACTGGCCACATCTCAAGCACCCAGTTGCACCATATGGTTAGTCACTACTATTCTGGATAGTGCAGATTATGGAACATGGCTGTCATTGTAGAAAGTTCTATTGGACAGGCAGTGATAAGCCTATAGTGGTACTACAGTTTCATATGCCTTACAGCAGAACTGTTTGAGAGACTGCATCATGTTACAGAATTCAGAACTGACAATCTACTGCTGCATCCTGTAATTCTTCCATCATCTTCTGCTCCTATAGTGAATAGTGACTATCATAGGGAGTGATGCTCACTATGGAGGTTACTGGGGGCTTCTGCTCTGCACATAAAACTTCAGACTTGGTGCCCACAGGGCATCAGAAATGATTTATATGGAGTAACAGCTTAAGGAGTGGCAGTGATAGAGACTGAGACATTAACATCTGAGATGCTAACAAGAGAGTGGGGATCTTGACTTTCTGAATGGTATGAGGAAGCCAAGAAAGGCAGGGGCATTTCCAGTTGAAGTTAGGTTGCCAAGGGTTGGACATGGCCTGGTCCATAGTATTTGAATTCCTTTGAAGCTCTGACATCTTCACCTTGTTCGATTGGTTTACGTCTCATCTGAATCAACTGGTTAGGAGGTCTGTCCTGAGCCTGTTGCATCACTGGTATGCATGACTGATGGCAGCAGGTTGGAACTGATTCAGGATGGTATTGGCAGGGAACACCCAGGCCAGCCACCATCTACCCTTGTATATCCTGGCAGGTGAGATTCTCTTATGCCTCCTGGGCCAGCCAATATATAACACCAACATACACGTGCTCATTCATCGCAGGAACAGCTTTGCCTCTTTGAGGAAGGAGAAGCTGTGAAAGACCAAGCTCTTTGGTGCTCCCTTAACTCCAGCATTATTTGGATACTGGCTATATCCAAGAAAAGAACATTTCTGCCTTTTTGTTGTCAATGGTGTCAGTAGGCTCTTATTCACTTGACTTGGATTAATTCTTTCATGTTTTAGATGCTTCAAATTTATTTTTATCCTAACTTGTGCTCAACTTCTGTGTAGAGCTGACAAACTTAATCCCCCCCCCCAAATTTCTTGTAGTTCATTTCTTCCACACGTTGTTAGTACTGTCGAGTTTTTTGCATATCCCACAATCAGCCTCTGAGTTTTCCACTGGGAGCTGTGATCACTTGACACTTTAGCATTGTGCCAAATAAACTAAAGTTTCTTTCAGGATATCATAATCAATAGCTTTCCCAGTTTTAACTTTGTATCAGGTGCTGTGGTAAATACGAGAATGCAAGGCACATGATAGAGTGACAGGTTTGCCCTCACGAAATAGCCCAGCAGATAACTAAGCTACAGTTAAGTTAGTTGACTCTGTGGATCACAACAAACTGTGGAAAATTCTTCAAGACATGGGAATACCAGGGCACCTTACCTGCCTCCTGAGAAATCTGTATGCAAGTCAAGAAGCAACAGTTAGAATTGGACATGGAACAACAGACAGGTTCCAAATCGGGAAAGGAGCACGTCAAGGCTGTATACTGTCACCCTGCTTATCTGACTTATATGCAGAGTACTTCATGCAAAATGCCGGGCTTTGTGAAGCACAAGCTGGAATCAAGATTGCAGGGAGAAATATCAACAACCTCAGATATGCAGATAACACCACTCTTATGGCAGAAAGAGAAGAAGAACTAAAGAGCATCTTGATGAAAGTGAAATAGGAGAGTGAAAATGCTGGCTTAAAACTCAACATTCAGCATACTAAGATCACGGCATCTGGTCCCATCACTTCATGGGAAATAGATGGGGAAACAATGGAAACAGTGAGAGACTTTATTTTTGGGACTCCAGAATCACTGCAGATGGTGATTATAGCCATGAAATTAAAAGATGCTCGCTCCTTGGAAGAAAAGCTATGACCAACCTAGACAGAATATTAAAAAGCAGAGATATTACTTTGCCAGCAAAGGTCCATCTAGTCAAAGCTATGGTTTTCCCAGTAGTCATGTATGGATGTGAGAGTTGGACTATAAAGAAAGCTGAGTGCTGAGGAATTGATGCTTTTCAACTGTGGTGTTGGAGAAGGCTCTTGAGAGTCCCTTGGACTGCAAGGACATCCTACCAGTCCATCCTAAGGGAAATCAGTCCTGAATATTCATTGCAAGGAGTGATGCTGACGCTCGAACACTTTGGCCACCTGATGCGATGACCTGACTCATTGGAAAAGACCATGATGCTGGGAAAGGTTGAAGGCAGCATGGGGTGGCAAAGGGTCGGATACCGCCGAGCGACTGAACATAACTGAATGAAGGAAAAAGTAGATTCTTCGTTTGCATTTGTTTGACTTTATCATTGTTTAAATCTGACATATGAAAATGTAACCTTTCAAAAGTTCATGTTATCTGGAAAACGTACCAATAGTGGCATGATTGAGGGTGGATTTTTATTTTTTTAAAGAACAATTGTGCAAATCCCCAATGGGCTATACAATCGGTTGGATTTGAAGGGAGCTGCTCGCGTAAAACTTTGTGGAGCAGGAAAAGAGGGTGTGGGGACAGTTTGGAATTCCCCCCAGGAATTTGCTGGTTCGCGGAGTTGCGGACTGCTTCCCGCACACACCGCTCTACCCCGGCGCCTGCGTGGTGGAGGCGTGGAGCCGCGGGCTCCCCGAGCGGGGCTCCGCCCCGGGCGCGCGGCCCCAAACTACTACTCCCAGAAGGCTGTGCGAGGCCGAGAGGGAAGCGGCGGCGGCGGCCGCAGGAAGGGCGAGAGCGCCGTCTTCGTCGGCGGGTGTCTCCTCAGTGGTCGGTCCGACAGCCCCCGGACGGCGGACGCGGCCTCGGGCTTTACCGCCCCCCTCGCCCCAGTCCCGCGAGTCAGTCCCGGCGAGCCGGCACCACCGCCCGCGGGACGGGCGCGGGGCAGGATGTAGGGCTGCGAGCGCGGAGGTCGCGGGCGGGCTGGGGGAGCGCGGGGAGCGCGCCGAGGATGGAGAGAGCGATGGAGCAGCTCAATCGCCTGACGCGCTCGCTGCGCCGCGCGCGCACCGTGGAGCTGCCCGACGGTGAGCGGGCCGCGCGCTGGGGCCGCCGGGGCGGGGCTCGGGAGCTGCGGGGGTGCGGGAAACGGACCGCCAGCCGAGGGGACGCCCACGGCTCCTTTCCTTGGCAGGGAGGGGCCGGTCAGGGACCCCGGGGCACCTCGCTCCCGCCACTCCCGCCCCGGGCAGGTGGAGTCTGTGGGAGGGGCCCGGGCCGTGGGGGTCCTGCAGCCGGAGGAGGCGGGACTTGAAGGAGGTCTCTCCAGACTGTCGGTTAGGGCTTTCGGAGAAGGAGCAGAACTATCACTCGGAGGGCGGAGACCCGGATTCAGAAGCCAGCGTAATTGTTGGCCTTTTTCCATTCGCTGCCTGGACATGCTGGAGAGGTGGGGTAGAGATATTCCCCGCCTCCCCAACCCAAGTAGTATCGTTTACTTGAAGCTGCTGAGGGTAATTAAGCGGTCTTTTCTTTTCCCACGTGTAGAGCACCATTTTATTTTTATAAGAAGCAGACAAATAAAAGGATGTCAAATGTCAAACGTGTACTTGAAGTGCTTGTTTGTTTACATGTGTGCACTTTAATATGCATATCCACTTCATCAGTTATTCATCAGACAGGTTGGGGCTTACTTTGCTTCTACAAAGGAGTGAGGCATGATCCTTGTAGTTGACCAATTTTTAGTTAAGTGTGTAAGAGTTCCTTCAGGATAGGTAACACACAAGTAATAAAAGAGGTGAGAAAGCTATTTTGTTTGCAGCCTCATGAACGGTTTAGTGGTAGTGGGTGAGTGCCGTGCTGCCTCTAAGAGGCTTTTTGATTGTGTGCGCGCAACAGAGAAAGGGTAGCAGTTGTGGCTGGTGATTTGTTTTTCTTTTAATGCATTGTATTAATTTATATCCGCCCCTGTCCGGAAACCTCTTTTGAATTGCTTCTGGAGAAAGGGTAGCAGTTATGGCTGGTGATTAGTTTTTCGTTTTAATGCATTGTATTAGTTTATATCCGCCCCCGCCCGGAAACTTTATTTGAATTGCTTCTGGAGCAGTGATTTTTAAGTTAGGGAAGGAGACCTTGGCACAGAATCATCAGAGAAATGTGGACTGGGGACCTAGGGATGATTTTCCTGAAAAGATTTTCCCTTGTTTCTGCCTATGATTCAGAACAGCATAATTTTAGTTGACTGTTTCTGAAAAGTAAGTTTGTACTTGGTACTTTGCTAGTATAAAGTAATAGACTGAAAATAATCCTGATGTTAGGAACAAGACTTTTGCCTTCAGCTTACTTTTTCTCTGTTTTGTTTCCACTTTGAGTCCGTTTTTTAAGTGCTTGCTCATTTCTCACAGTCAGATTTTTTGGTATCTGCTGCTGCGTGTGTAGCTTCATTGACAAAGCAATTTGTATTGCTCAGTTTAAATCCACTCCCCCCTTTTTAACATAAGTGTGACTTAGAATACTTGGATAATATTTCCTGGCTTTAAAGGTAGTATGTTTGGATTGTAGAAAATCTTTAAGAAAAATAATCTATTATTTCTCACCCAGTAATAAAAATGCCTAGTATTTTCTTAAGTTCTTTCTATTATTATTTCTTTCTCTACCAAATTAAGATCATAGTGCATATAGTCTTTTGTTCTGCTTTTAGAGAGTATAATGCTTTTTATGTCTTTAAACATGCTTACTGATTTTTTAGGCTTTCATATGATAATATGTAACAAACATTGAATCTAATTTTTTATAATGGATTTTATGAGGAACAGCTTTGATTTTTAGATCTTAGTCTGCTTTTATAATTATTTCCTTAGGCTTATTACAAAGAGTAATATAGATCTAATTATATCAACATTTTAAAGACTGAGTATCAACCTCTCAAGTTACTCTCTGGAACAGAAAGTTCCACTGGCAGTATGAGAGTCCCTGGACATTAGGGTAATGAAAAATAAAGCTTTTCTGCATGTTGCTTACATTTGTTTTTCTTTGATTATAATGAGTTTGCTCACCTTGTTTTAATTTACCCCCAAATTCTGATGAATCTTTTTGAATTCTTTGAGATTGGCTCTTTCAAGTGCATGTGTGCATATGTGTTACATTCCAGTTACAGAAATCCAGATTGTTGTGCTTACATTTTAAGGGCTGAACAGAATTTCTGAGATCTGTCTAAATTTAGGAAATAATCAAATATTTATCTTGCCTTGTTAGAATTCAGTTATTAATCATTTGATTGGAATAAATTATTAAGGTTGGTGTTTTTAGTCAGACTTCACTCTAAAGTTAACTTTGTTGCATAGGATTAAACTGCAGATATTTACTGAATTGGATACAGGGAGGACATATTTATGTTCCCTTGAGATGATGAAAACCTGCGTATTCCCACTAAGTAATGGAGTGCAGGTTATTAGGCAGGGCTAACAGGAATCTTGTGAGATAGGAAGGAAGGGAAAACAATGATTTTAGGGATATAGATTCTTAGTGCACTTTAAAAAGTTGGCTTATATTATTCATTTATGTGGAAAAAAAATCTGAAACTACTGCATGAATGTAGTACAATGAATGTAATTTGTTTAATAAAATAATAGAACTTGAGCCCAGTGGAGTATATGCTTGAATGATGATTAGGATAATTACCAATTTAAAAAAACCATTTTATGGTTTGAGGGAAAATTGAGTATAGCATAATGAATCTGAGCTTTCTGTTCTTTGAGGTTTTCCTTTAAATAGTTTTCTGAAACTATTAATAAAAATGGCCAATGTATCTAATAAAGTGAGGGAAAGTTTAGTCTTACCACTCTTAAGTGAGAGAAAGTTTAATCTTATCACTCTGAACTTTCATTATATACCTAATTCTCAGAATTTCTTCATGAGTGTGGAGAAGGAAGCGCCTGACAGCAGATTTTTTTTTTTAATTTATTTGTTTTTTTCTTTACATTATTGTGTTGGTTTTGCCATACATTGACATGAATCCACCATGGGTATACATGTGTTCCCCTTCCAGAACCCCCCTCCCACCTCCCTCCCGATTCCCTCTCTCTGGGTCATTCCTGTGGATCAGCCCTGAGCATCAATCCTGGGCTGGCGATTCATTTCACATATGATAATTTACATGTTTCAGTGCCATTCTCCCATATCATCCCACCCTTACCTTCTCCCATAGAGTCCAAAAGACTTTCTATACATCTGCGTCTCTTTCGCCTGACAGCAAATTTTATTCAGTATTTTCGTAGTATTTGCTGGAGAGTCTCCTTCTAGCATCACAGTTGTGGTTATATTTGTGTCTTCATACCTTTTAGTGTATGTAAGCTAAATTTTTTTAATAAGGTTAGGTGTGACTTAAAAATAAGACCTGTCTATAAATTTTATCTAAATAAACCCATGTGAACTTATGATGTTCACTTAAAATTTTGTACTATCTTGTATAAGTTTAAATTCACAAGGATATTTCCTGTTTATGACTTTATTATGGAGTGACTTAATTGAAATTATCTTGATTTTGGAGAGCAAGTGTTTTATAAGAGAAAAAGAGTGTTGCCATGCTGAGGGAGGCTTAGTCCAGTGTTTTTTCAACTCCTGTTGGTGATTCCCTGATAGGTAATGAGAATGATTTAGTGATTACAGTTAGCATTTTGAAAAACAGACTGTGTTGTACATGTCAAGAGTAAGTACTGTATTGTAGACCTTTTGGTTATTATATGTAGTGTATACTGTGTGCACCATAAAATTTTTATAATGGGGGCTTTGGAATCAGCCAGCTTTGAATTCCAGGTTAGCCGCTTCTTAACGCCACCATCGCATACTTATTGCTTAACTAGTACTTCAGTTTTCTCATTTGCAAAATGGGGATAATACTAGTACCTACTTCATAAGATGCCCATGAGGATAAAAGAGATGATACATTTGTATGTGAAGTGTTTAGAACAGTGCCTTGAAGATAATGGTTTAAAACATGTTGGCTGTTAGTTATTAATAAGATTCTTTAGTTATTAACTTTATTTATATAGTGAAAGAACTGTTGCATTTGCACACTGGACTTGTGAAGTTTACTGGGACTAAATTGTTCTTCATGTCCATACTCAAAAATAGTTAAAATAGTGAACAAAAATGTGCAGAAATGGTAACTTCTGTTCTATAAATACTTCAAGATATATTTCTAAATATGTTTTTTCAAGGATAATCACAATACCATTATCAGAGCCAAAACAACAGTAATTTTTAATTCTCATCAAATACCCAGTTCATCATATTCAGTTTTTTCCTCTCAAAAATATTATCTTACAGTTGATTTATTTGAATCAGTATCCAGTCATAGTCCACACCTTAATTACATTTGGTTGACTCATCTCTTAAGAATCTTTTAGTAACTTTTCCTTCTCTCTTTTTTAAACTTTCCATTCTTAAGTAATTTTAGACTTGCAGAAAAGTTGCATAACTACTACTCAGTTCTTGTATACCCTTCAGCCAGCTTCCCCTCATGTTCACATCTTATACACCCAAAGTACAATTATCAGAACTAAGGAGTTAATATTGGTGTAATGCTATTAGCATTTAAGATGTTTATTAGAGACATTTATTAGAGACATTACAGATGTTTATTAGAATGTTAGGAGTTTTCCTACTAATGCCTTTTTTCTATTTTAGGATCCAATCCAGGATACCACATTGCATTTAGTTGTCATGTTTCCTTAGCCTCCCTTGAACTGTGATAATTCTAATTTTTCCTCATCTTTCATGGTTTTGAGACTTTTTTAAGAGGCCTGATCAGGTATTTTGTGGAATTCTCCTTAATTTGGATTTGTCTAATGTTTTCCCATGAGTAGATTAAAGTTAAAGATTTTTGGCAAGAATACTGTGAAAGTGGTATGCTCTTCTCAGTGGAAACTCAAGCGCTGTGAAATATCGATATGTATTATATCTGGTGATGTTACCCTTTTTGAGTTGATTAAGGTGATATCTGCTGGGTTCTCCACTGTAAATTCACTATTTTTCCTTTGCAATTGGTATTTGTGGGAGATGCTTTGATATGCAAATACTTTTTCTTAAACTTTGGCTCATTGATTTTAGCACCACTATCAACTTTTTAAGGACTAAATGGGAGGTATCAGGGTTATTCATTGTAAATAACTTATTAAAAAACATGAAGCTCTAAAATGCATTGAATTGAAGAATGACCACTAGTAATATATAAAAGTAAATGCAAACACTGGCTGAAATTTACATAAGTATTACATGAGATCATAGATATTACTGACTTTTAACTTCTTTTGAATCGTTTCTGTGAATTCTATAAAAGATAAATGAAATGTAAATTGAGTAATAAGTAAAAGTAAGACTTTAATGCTGTTTTATAAAAACTTCTAAAAATTTATTTTGTTACAGTATTTACACTAAGCAACTATTATGTATATTTAATGTTTTAAATTTATTTTAGCATTTATATCTTTCATATTCATATATACTTGAAATTCCTCCAAAATACTAGTAAGTATGATCGAACATTCTACATTTTTGCACATAGTATGTGTAATACTTCTGGTGTTTGGCACTGTTCATAATTATCTTCCATCTCTTCTCCTAGCGTTTTATTTAGAGTTAAGAAAACTTTAAAATAGTTGTAAGTGTCACCCTTTGGCAAAAACAGGAGATAAAGTAATTCCTTTTTCTGTTTTTTTTTCAATGCTTAGATAATGAAACTGCTGTTTATACATTAATGCCAATGGTAATGGCTGATCAACACAGGTGAGTGCCTATTTCAGAAATTTATATTTTTTAAGACTATGAATTTAAATGTTATGTATATAAACATGGACACAGAGTTTGGACATTTTGACCTGGGGCAAGTTATTTAACTCTGTTATAATTTTCTGTCTGTGAAATAAGAAACAAGATTTTCCAAGTTGTTTATCAACTATGATATTCTATAGTTAGAGACCTTCTTTAATTTTTTAAAAACTTTACATATTTTATTGAAGTATAGTTGATTTACAGTGTTGTGAAAAGATTTTCTAAATGAATAGTCAAATTAAAATAACTATTTGCTTGGTTACTGACAGTGAAAAAAATATGGTTTCTGTTAGAGCTTACTACTGATCTTTACAGCAGAAAGTTAGGCCTGATGAACAACTTATTCTTTAATATTCTACTATTTTGATGTTCTTTTTCTTTAAATATTCTTTTTATTAATGTAGCATTGATACTTTTTTTTTATACGGCTTGTGTGAGATACTGTTGTCTGGCTGTGTGATGAGGTGCAACTTCTAACAGACAACTCTGCAGTAATTAGCCATTGGGTAGTTTGGTATTATGAGGAGAAAGAGACACTGTATTTTGAAACAAATTTAAAATAGAAATGATTTTTTTTACTTTGAAATTCCTGTCTGATAGTAAAATATGTTTGTCTGATTTTTCTTATTTGGCCAAAATTAATATAGATAGGCTCAACTTTCTGCAAAGGGAGCAGCCAGCCCTACTGTCTTTGTTTCTTGAGAATCTAGTGGGAGCTGAAGCCAACTTAGGTGTCCTCAGAGCAGGTGACATAAAGCGGCAAATGAGGAACCCTTCAGCACCAGTTTATAGGTGAGGGCAGTTGAATTTTGGATGATGCTGCACTGGCTGCCGTGCTCTGCTTAGAGAGTAGTGCCTTGGGTTTTGGCTGATGTGAGACAAAACCTTTTGAATAATTGGTAAGAGTAACACTAAAGAGCTATTAACTTGAGTTATTATGTTTTTAAAAACTTTTTTTTTAAACACTGACTTTTCTTTTTGCTTAGGTCTGTTTCTGAACTACTATCAAATTCAAAGTTTGATGTCAATTATGCATTTGGACGTGTGAAAAGAAGCTTGCTTCACATTGCAGCAAAGTAAGACTATTTTGGATTAAGCTCTGGTATAAACTAATGATCAGTAAGCTTTGAAGGAATGTGATTCCATAGTAATTATGGAGAGAGATGAAAACAGATAGTTGAGTGGTTCTTTGTCTTATTGAGGCCATAGTGTGCCATGGTTGCATCATTTCTCTAGATAGTTTTTTAATTTGGGGATTGGACTCAAGTCATATCTGATGTTTTCGCTTGTCCTAGATCAGATTTAGAGGAGGCTAGGCATGGGGTTTATCTTTCTTGGATATACTTAAGAGCGTACATTCATCAAAATTTTACTTTTGTATGCTAATCGCATGTAAAGTTGTTGGCTTTATACTTTTTTCTTAGGTGTGAGAATGATTTTTATTCACAGTGTTCCAGTGTGTAACTAATCAGTTTGTTGATACCACCTTTTAAGATTTAGGTAGTGCTAACTCTCCCTAAATAAAATGGATTTTTCAATATAAATTGAGAGTATTGTATGGTTTCTTTTATGTGCTAATACTACTTTATTTTGTTTCATGTGAACTTCTCAAGTACTTCATAGATTTTGTAGTAGAATGTGTCATCTTGAAAGTAGAGATTATTTACTCTTTGTGACAGGAGTTAAATTGTAGGTCAGTATGGACCCCCACAGTAATGTGCTCAATAGAGCTTTTTGTTTTTTAATTAAGCTTTGTCAACTATGACTGTATGTTAAATGCATCTGAACTGTTTTTAATATTGTTTTAGTTGTGGATCAGTGGAATGCTTGGTTCTGCTTTTAAAGAAAGGAGCAAATCCTAACTATCAAGATATTTCGGGCTGTACACCTCTTCATTTGGCAGCTAGAAATGGGTAAATATTTTTTCTTGAGTAGCTTAAGTTGGATTATCAGTTATGATATAGGAAAGCACTCTGCCTTCATTTGGTAATTTTTTCCCCCAATATTTGCCTTGGAAAGAGGGTCTTGGATTATGTTATCCTTTTAAATAACTATAATAATATCAATAGTTTATTAAGTTGTTCACTAGTATTTTTCTTCCTAAAAATATGTTTGTCAGAATTTATTTTTACTTATAATGACATTTTTTGAAAATCATAATTTTCACCTCTTTGTTTCAATGTCCTTTTTCCTGCTAGTCTTTTGCTACATCTAACTCCATGGCTTATTTTCCAAATTGTTTAGTTAATTTTATTAATGCAATTAAAGACAGAGTAAATATATTTTACCTAGTTTATAATTATTTATGAGTGAACGTACTAACTCCTTGTGTGCTGTTTTAAACCCTACTGTACTTTTTATGGATTTCTCTTTTTTTGTTGAGAATTTCACAGTCACATCTGTACCTGCCTCTAAAATATTTTTCACTTCTTAAAATTCTCTTGGATTGAGAAACTGGACCAAAATGGTTGGCATTATGTTTACAATGAAAATAAGTAGTTTTTGATTCAGGGCTTTAGGAACTTTCAGAAAACTTCTCTTTGAAAAATATTTCTATGTGTTTATTCTTTTGATTACTCTGGAAAGTATTTTTGTTGCCTATTTTGAACTGAAATTCCAGGTAGTTAAGGTGGCTGCCTAAGTGAGATAGATATGGGGCTAAAATTGTCCACTTCATCAGTGTGAGAACAAATTTTTTCAGACAAGGATTAAAGTGGAACCAGTAAAATAAGGATAGTGATATCTAGGTTGGACGTGGTCTTTGTCCCTGCCTGGTCTGTCCCATTTTCTGATTTAGCACATGAACCAGTTTAGTTGTCCATGTTGTAAAAGGCAACATGCTGGTTAAACAATTGGTTTTTATAATAATTGGCCACATTAGGTATGTTGTGGGGTGTCAAAGCCAAGGTTAGAGGAAACAGAGTAAATATAAAGTATTGGAGTTGAAAAGAATTGGACACGACTAAGTGACTGAACAACAAGAGTAAATCACTGATTCCTTTGCTGCACTCTTCTCAGATCTGGATCTATTATCCCATGTGTTAGGTTAGTGACAAAGCTCTTTTTAGAAGTTACATATAAAATACTGTCTCAACAACTGTAAATGGAAGGACAGGTTGGTGCACAGCAGGGATAAAACGTCTACTGCTGTAGTAGGGGACTTCGTCATTTAGGAGACCATTTTTTCCCCCACCCCCAGCTTTGTTGAAGTATAATTGGCAAATAAAATTGTAAATATAGTTATAGTGTACATCATGATTTTATCTATACATTGTGAAAGGATTTCTCTCATCTATCACCTCAAATATTTATCTTTTGTTTTTGGTGAGTTTGGAGACCATTACATTTTAAAGATGAAAACATATGACATATTATTTCATAATTCATATGGCAAATCAGTCAAGAGAAAAGGAATAAGAAGAGTCCATAACCCTTACATAGCATCTAACTTGGATGCATTTCATTCCTATAAAGATTACTTTTGATATTCAGTACACAACTATTTTGTTTTTTATTTACTAAATGGGTGCCTTGTACAGCTTAGGGGCACCTTGTTCAACTTAAAAGCTACTTGTTTCTGTAGCTTTTGAGGGTTTCAGAAAACGTTTTTTGGTGTGATTTCTCTACAAGTTCAAATTTGTCTAGACTGAAGCAGAAGTCATAGGTGAATTTTGTCCCTTTGGCTGGTCCATCTGATTTGGGGGATTTTTTTGGTTTTGTTTCCTCATCTGTCATTGTCAGAAATATTCATTGTAGAATATTTCTCATGGCCAGCTTTAGAGTTTCTATCTTCAGCCATCAGTGCTGGGTACGTTAGTACTAAATTGCCTTCCTTTCTAGTGAAAGACCCCTTAAGTTGCCTCAGAGCACTTGGATGACTGGTCCCTCTGTCCTTTGGGTTACCATAAACTTACAATTGTTGCAGTCTCTAGGCAGGAAAGTTGTTGCTTCCTGTACAATAGGATCCAGCATTGCTAATGATTATATGAGAATTTTAAAAGAAGACTGAAAAATTATTGTTTATCTTTAGGTTGCATATTGGTCAGATTTGAAACATTTTTTCACTTTTTTTTTGAGCTAGATTGTGAGCTCATAAAGGGTAGAGCTCATGTATTAGTTAATATTTTAGCTCCATTCTAAGCAAAAGAGGTGAGCACTTAATGGGTCTTTTTGATTTACTCAAGGTTATGGAAAAGAGCAGTGATGATTGTTAAGTAAGAAAAAGGGTGTATTTCTCTCATAGTGCCCTTTACCTTTTGCAGTTCAATTTTGGGACGGGGAACATTATGTTTTGCTGCTTCTCTTCAACAAACCTCTGCCCTAAACACTTCTTTGGAAGCCTTTCCCTGTCACGGTCCTACCTAAGTGTTTATTTTGACAATAGGCCAGTGGTCCACGTTAGGCTTCTTAATAGATTTTAGAAGTCCCACATTATGGGTGCCATCACACACACAGAGGCATGATTTAAACAATGTAATATTAATTTTAATAGGATTTTGTGGTCTGTTGCCTCACAGTTATGAAGATTTATTTCCTAAGGTTTTCATAACTGTATTAGATGAAGAAACTTTGTAAACATTTGAACTTTTAAGTTTACTCAGAGCTTTATTTTCTTCCATTTATTTGATTAAAATGCTGATTTTAGTTGAATTTAACTTCATTTTAGAAAGAAAGAGTCATAGGAAGAAAAGTAATTTGTTCTCATTTAAAAGGTTTATTCAGTTAATAACAATTATAACTATTATATATACAGAGGATGAGACAGTTGAATTGCATCGCTGGCTCGATGAACATGAGTTTGATCAAGCTCTGGGAGTTGGTGATGGACAGGGAAACCTGGTGTGCTGCAGTCCATGGGGTTGCAGAGTCAGACACGACTGAGCAACTGAACTGATAGCTATTATAAGATTGAATAATTAGTAATTAGTTAGCTATGCTTAGAACTGAGTTGATTAAAGAAATGTAATAGGGCATGAAGAAATTTATTATCAGAGTAAATATTATATTACATGTATTATGTATATTCTCTATATACCATATATTATTATATAGTTATAGCATATTTGCAAAGGGTTCTTGGACCCAATTGCAGTGTGTGTATGTGGGGGGCAGTTGTAGGCTTCATCAAACCAACAAGCAAGTCTCAGATGACAGCAGTTTCCTAAGTCAGATCAATTCTGACACTATGATATACCTTCAGGTAGAAGCAGATTCTGTCGGTTAAGGGCTCAGTCCTATAGATCACCCTCCACTTCAGACGCCAGTTGCCAGGTCAGTTTCAAGTAGTTCTCTGACTGACTGGCTACAGATTGGAGGTTCTGCTATCTCCTTCCAACTCAGGAGCGTTCAGGTTGTAACCAGTACTTTAGACCAACTGGCTAGAAATCAGAGTTTCTCGTGATCCCTTTCTTGGGCTTGACTAATTTGCTAGAAGGGCTCATTGAACGCAGGAAAATTTGTTGTTTACTCACTAGAGTACCTTTTTTTTTTTGTAAGAGAGTATTAAAGGATATGAGTCAGTAACCAAATGAAGAGATGGATACACTGGGTGAGGTCCTGAACAGAGAGATTCGGGCATGGTCGCAGGTAGAAGCATTTTGGTTCCCCTCCATGGAAGCTCTTCCTGAAAAGGAGAAAAAATTGTCCTCTTGGGTCTATGGAGACATCATTACATGGTTGTTATTGACTTGAATCATTGGCTGTGAGCAGCTGATTCAACCTCTGGTTGCAGTCCCCTCCCTGGAAATAGGAGTGGGACTGAAAGTGCCCTCTAATATGTGGTTGATTCTCCTGGCAACCAGCCCCCACCGTTGGGTGGGACCCAAAAGTCACCTTCGCTGAATGGTTTTCAGGAAAAGAGGCCCATTGCTCTTAATTGTTTAGGGTTTAGATCTGTAAGCCAAGAAGTGTGGATTAAGACCAAATGTATAAATATATATTCTTGCTGTAAATCACAGTATCTCAGTATTCACATTAATACTATATATACTATGTTGTATAGCATTATACATAATATGCTATTACACATACCCTGTTTTATATTTTTTTATGTATGTATATAATCACTTAACTAGATCATAAACATTTTCATGCCATAGATTAAATCATTTTTCTTAATTCATGACTGAGCATAGTTAAGCATATACATAAGTAGTGTACTTTATATATATATATACACACACATATACATATGCATATATATAGTGTGTGTGTGTATATCGCTTTGTTTCCAAAGCAGGAGTTTTCATTTAATTATTAATGAAGGAGAAATTAAGATAAACACTGAAGAGTGAGGAAGAATGGATCAGGCTAGGAGGAAACATTGTGAGCAAAATGACATGGGTAGGCCGTTCAAAAGGCGGCAACATACTTTTGTAGATATGTCTCCAAGTAAGATATACAGGTGTCCAGAACAAGAAAAGATGCTTAATATCCCTAATCAGGGAAATGCCAGTTAAAACTGTCATGAGACACCAACTCAGATTCATTAATATGGCCATCAAAAAAAAACATGACAAGTGTTGATGAAGGTGTGGAGAAATTGGATCCCTTGTGCTCTGTTGGTGGGAAAGGGAAATGGTACAGATGCTCTGGAAACTAGTTCATTGCTTCCTCAAAAATAGAATTATACTATGATCTAGCAATTCCACTTCTGGGTATATACCCCCCAAAATTTCATGCAGTCTTGCAGAAATATTTGTATACTGAACTCATAGCAGTATTATTCACAGTAGCTAAGATAAAGGAACCTAAGTATCCATTTGCACATGAATGGATAACCTAAATGTGGTATATACATACAGTGGCATATTTTTCAGCCTTGCGTGAATGCTAAGTCGCTTCAGCTGAGTTCGACTCTGAGCGACTCTGTGGATTGTAGCCTGCCAGGCTCCTCTCCATCTGATTCTCCAGGCAAGAATACTGGAGTGGTTTGTCATGTCCTTCTCCAGGGGATCTTCCCAACCCAAGGATTGAACCCGTGTTTCTTACATGTCCTGCATTGGCAGGCAGGTTCTTTACTACTAGTACCACCTGGGAAGCCCCATAAAAGGTAGGAAATTCTGTATCCATGTTGTATACTGCAACATGGATGAGCCTTGAGGAGATTATACTAAGTGAAATAAGCCAGTCACAAAAAGATAAACTATATGACTCCACTTCTATGAGACATAAGGGCAAATCGTAGAGATAAAATGTAGAATAGTGGTTGCTAGGGGCTAACAGGAAAGGGAATGGGGAGTTACTGTTTAATGGATGCAGAGTTTCAGAAAGCTGAAAAGTGTTCTTGAGATGGATGGTGATGATGGTTGCACAACAATATGAATATACTTAATATTGCTGATCAAGTGATCAAATGTTAGTTGCTCAGTCGTATCTGACTCTTTGCAACCCCATAGACTGTAGCTTGCCGAGCTTCTCTGTCCATGGAATTCTCCTGGCAAGAATACTGGAGTGGGTAGTCATTCCTTTCTCCAAGGGATGTTCCTGACCCAGGGATTGAACCAGGCCTCCTGCATTGCAGGCATTCTTTATTGTCTGAGCCAACAGGGAACCCTAATATCACTGAACTGTACACTTAAAAACAGTTAAGATGATAAATTTATGTTCTATGTATTTTACTACAGTAAAAAAACTGAAAAAAAATTAAGTGGGTAAGGGGATGAACAAATAGCCATTTTATTAATTTGTTTTTTTTTACAACTCATCTTAGTATTTTAAATATTATACAATCAAGAATATAGGATACAGCATTCACTGAGACATCATTTTACTCTATCCATTCCCCTTCCATTAGACTTACGAATGTCTTACATTTTTAATGAAGATTACTATTTCAAATATTCTGTCAACTCTAGAAATTTCATAGCATTTTGAAAGATGAATTTGTCTTAATGGCATTAAAACCTCATTGTGCCTTTTAAAAATCCTATTATCTTTGAGTCGTAGAAACAATTTTGTTTCATATGCTACATTTATTTATTGAAGTGTTTATTTAAATATTGCATATACAGGTTATTTGCTATCAATTAATATTGAGTGTAGTTAATATTTCAGTAAAATAGTTTTCATTTGTTTATTTTTCTAGTAACAGTTGTCTTTACTGTCTCTTTTTCTTTTCAGGCAAAAGAAATGCATGAGTAAATTATTAGAATACAGTGCTGATGTCAACATTTGTAATAATGAAGGTCTTACTGCAGTAAGTGCTAAGAGTTTTTGTTTGAGACTTTAGAAATACTTAAAAAAATAATATCAAAAGTAATAGTAATGCAAAATGTAGTGCAAATATTTCTGCAGTTATTTCCTTGTGGTAATTGAGAAGATACAGAATGATTTCAGGTACATGTTTCAGCTAACTTATACATATTGATGTTAAGGGTGAAATATTTAGACTTGACTTGGTTTGTTCTGAACTCATAAAAATGATAAAAGTGAGGCAATAAGAATGATGTGATGTTTGTTTGGTTATGTTGCCTATACCATCTCCCAACTACTGTCAAAATTCATTGCCTCTAAGAGTCCTATGAGGAAAAAGCAGAAGAACATCAGTAAGAAAAACTGAAGGCAGTGGATGAGTTTCTTCACCCAGCTGGCAGTCAGAGTGAGACATGTATCTTCTGTATGCATCTCAGGAAATGGGAGTGCTAATGGGTACAGGGCTTCTTTGGGGGAAATGAAAATGTTCTAAAATTGATTGTAGAGATGATTGCACAACTCTGTGAATATACTAAAACCCAGTAAGCTGTATGCTTTAAATAGATGAATTCTAAGGACTGTGAATTGCTTGGCATTTTATGTCAAATAAATATACATCTACGTTATGACACTCTTCCTCTGAAAAAAATAAACATTCTCTTTGTTTTTCTTTAATTTTTTTTTTCTTTTGAACTTTTTATTTTGTATTGGGGTGCAGCCAATTAACAGGGTTTCCCAGGTGTGCAGTGGTAAAGAATCTACCTGCCAGTGCAGATGATGCAAGAGATGTGGATTTAATCCTTGCATCGGGAAGATCCCTGAAGTAGGAAATGGCAACCCACTCCATTATGCCTGAAAGATGCTATGGACAGAGGAGCCTGGTAGACTGCAGTCCATGGGGCTGCAAAAAGTTGAACATGACTGAGCAACTGAGTATACATACACACACAGATGATTAACAATGCTGTGATAGTTTCAGGTGAACTGCAAAGGGACTCAGCTATATATATACATGTATCCTTTCTTCCCTAAACCTCCCTTCCACCCGTGCTGCCACATTACATTGAGCAGAGTTCCAGGTGCTATGTAGTAAACCCTTGTTGGTTACCCATTTTAAATAGAGCATGTATACATGACCATCTCAAACTCCCTAAGTACCCCTTCCCCTGGCAACCATAAGTTCATTGATAAGTCTGTCTCTTTCTGTTTTGTAAATAAGTTCATTTGTATCATTTCTTAGATTTCATATATAAGGGATATCATATGATATTTCTTTATATGACTTACTTCACTCAGTATGACAGCCTCTGGGCTCATCCATGTTGCTGTAAGTGGCATTATTCCATTCATTTTAATGGCTGAGTAATATTCTATTTTATATATTTACCACATCTTCTTTATCCATTCCTCTGTCAGTGGACATTTAGGTTGCTTCCTGTCTTGGCTATTGTAAACAGTGCTGCAGTGAACATTGGGATGCATGTATCTTTTCGGATCATGTTTTTCTCTGGATGTATGCCCAGGAGTGGGATTGCAGGGTCATACGGTAGCTCTATTTTTAGTTTTTAAAGGAACCTCCATACTCTTCTCTATAGTGGCTGTACCAGCTTATATTCCTGCTAACAGGGTTCCTTTCTCTCCATACCCTCTCCAGCATTTATCGTGTGTGATTTTTTTGATGATAGCTATTCTGGCTGGCATGAGGTGATACCTCATTGTAGTTTTGATTTGCAATTCTCTAATAATTAGCGGTGTTGAACATCTTTTCATGTGCTTATCGGCCATCTGTATGTCTTCGTTGGAGAAATGTCTATCTAGGTCTTCTGCATATTTTTTGAGTGGATTGTTTGTTTTGATGCTGTTAAATGTCATAGCTGTTTGTAAATTTTGGGGACTAATTCCTTATCGGTCACAAATATTTGCAGATATTTTCTCCCAATTTGTTGGCTGTCTTCTCATTTGTATTTTTTGTTTCCTTTGCTGTGCAGAAGCTTTTGAGTTTAAGTAGGTCCCATTTATTTATTTTTTATTTCCGTTATTCTGGGAGGTAGATCAAAAAGATGTTGCTGTGATTTATGTCAGAGAGATTTCTGCCTTTGTTTTCCTGTAGGACTTTTATAGTGTCTGATTTCACAACTGGGTCTTTGGTAACATTCTTTTGAACTTCCTCCTCAGCTTCCAAATTTCTCACTCCATAGTCAACTTTTCTCAGTTTTTTTAATAGATTAAAAAATTTTGTTTCCCTATATCTAAGTAACATGCTAGTATTACTGCTTTTTGACTTTTCAGTTTTAGGAATCACCTATTGACTTTCTGAAATATAAAGTTAAGTGTTTCTTTTTTAGTCTCACCTCCTCTTATCCCATCATGTACAAGCACATTTCCCTCACACCCATCCAGTAGAGCTGTAATTTTTGTTAGGTCATTTTTCAGTGTTTTAATTTTTTGGCAAAATAAAAACTGTTCCTAGTTAGGCCGAAAAGTTTACTACAGTTGTTTTTTGGGGTGGGATGGTGCTGTGTTTTGTGGCATGTGCGTTCTTAGTCCCATGACCAGGCACTGTACCCATGTACCCTGCACTGGGAGTGCAGAGCCTTAATCATTGGACTGCCAGGGAAGTCCTTATAGTTGCTTTTCTTTCTCTCACAGCATTTTGTTTTTCATGTGATTAATTGTATTTTCAAAATTGAGATACTTGTAGATTCATATGCAGTTGTAAGAAATAATACAAAGAAATCCTCTGTATATTTTGCAGTTTTCCTCAATGGTAACATTTTATAAAACCATAGTATAATGTTATGACCAGGATACTGACAATGATACAATTTATTTTCTTCAGAATTCTCCAGTTTAACTTGTATCCACTTTTACCTGTTTATGTATGTATGTTAAGTTTTAGACAAATTTACTACCTTTGTAGGTCTATGTGTCCACTATGGCAGTCAGTATTCTCGAGTATTTCCAACTCCGAAAAGATGTTTTTTGTTGTTCTTTTACAATCATACCTTTCCTTTCCTTCATCCCATGCGTAACCCTGGCAATCAATAATCTGTTCTTCATTTCTAAAATTTTGTCATTTCAAGAGAATAATATAAATGAAATCATAGGAAATACAGGAATGGGCTTTTGTGTGCTCACCATATTGCATGGGGGTGGATCTTGGTTGTGTGTATTAATAATTCATTCCTCTACATTGCTGACTAGTATTCCTTGGTGTAGATGTACCACTGTTGGTTTAACCATTCACCTGTTGAAAGACATCTGGGTTGTTTCCTGTTTGGACCTATTGTGAATAAAACTGCCATGAACATAGTGTACAGGTTTTTGTGTGAACATAAAGGTTTCATGTTTTAGGGAGTAAAATGCCCAGGAATACGGTTGCTAGGTTGTATGGTAGTTTCATGTTTAGTTTTAAAATGCACTGGAAAGGTTTTCCAGGTTCACTGTTTCATTTTATACTCCCACCTGCAGCATACGAATGATCTAGTTTTCTGTCATTCTTGCCAGCATTTGGTGTTGTCACTGTATTTTATTTTAGTCATCGTAATAGATATGTATGTAGTGTTATCTCACTGTGGTTTTAATTTGCGTTTACCTAATTGCCAATGTTGGACAGCTTTTCATGTGTTTTATTTGCCATTTGTATATCCTATCTTGTGAAATGAGTTCAAGTCATTTGCCCATTTTCTGTTTTTTTTTTTTTTTTAATTTTAATTGAGTTGTTAGAATTCTTTGTATTTTGGAAATACCAAACCTTTGTCAGGTATGTGACTTGCAAATATTTTCTCCCAATTTTTACTTTGCCTTTTGTAGTGTGAAAGTTTTAAATTTTGATGAAGTTCAGTATATCAGTTTTTACATTTATGGATTGTGTTTTTGGTGTCAAGTTTAGGAACTCTTTACCTTGCTGTAGAGCCTGAAGATTTTCTCTTATACATTTTATATCTAAGTCTATGATCTGTTTTGAGCTAATATTTGTCTGTGATGCTTAAGTCAAGACTCATTTTTTTACCTATGGATTCTAGTTACTCTTGCACTATTTGTTGTAATGACTATATGCTTCCTGTGTGAAATTAGCTTTGTCTCTCTCTCAAAAATGTGTAGGCAAACCTGTATGGGGTTATTTCTGGGTCCTCAGTTCTGTTTCAGTGATCTGTGTGCCTTTGCCGTTATCACACTGTGTTGATTACTCTAACTATATAGTAAACCTTAGTATCAGGTAGAGTAATTCCTCCCACTTCATTTTTGTCAAGATTGTGTCAGCTACTTTGGTTCTTTCACCAATCTGTATAAATTTTAGAAACTTGTCTATATGAAAAACCCTGCTGAAATATTTTATTGGAATTGCATTAAGCCTATAGATCAATTTGGGGAGAATTGACATCTTTACTATGTTGAGTCTTCAAGTCTATGTCTCTCTGTTTACTTAAGTCCTTGATTTCTTTCCTTAGAATTTTATGTTGCTCAACGTACAGATCTTGTGTAAGTTTTAAGTGTATAGCTAGATATTTTATTTTCTTTGTAGCAATTGTAAGTAGCATTGTTTTTAATTTTGATTTCTGCATGTTCTTTGATAGTACATAGAGATAAAATTGCTTTTTATGTGTTGAGCACATATCTTTGACCTTGCTGAACTCACTTGATTAATTAATTCAGGAATTTCTGGTGGACTCCTTAGGATTTTCTACATAGATAATCATATCATCTGCAAATTGAGATAATTATAGCTTTTCCTTTTCAATCCATATGTCTTTTCTGTTTCTCACTTCATTGCAGCTCAAAATTTTGTTTTCTAAATGTGTATTGTCACTTCATTACTAGAATTTCCTTGAACTTTGTAAATACCCTCATAACATATGTTCACTGCCTTTCATCTTGAATAGTTTTGAGGGAGTCTGTTTCAGAGACTGCTGTTAGAGTTAAGTCATATTGGTTGATTTCTTGGCTTGCTGTACAGTGTTATTTGGTATATCTCTTCACCATCATCCTGGAGATGCGTTTGCCTTTCTCTTGTTTTGGGTTTCTATTTATATACATACTTTGGAGGTACTGCAGGTTCTGTTCCTGACCATGTTAATAAAATGAATACTGCAGTAAAGCGAGTCACACTAATCTTTTGGTTTCCTAGTTATACAGAAGTTATATGTAACTAAGAGACACTGCGGGGTGCTTGCTACCTATTCTTGAGCTTTTGGGGAGTTCTGTGATCTGAGTTTTCCTATTAGTGTTTTCTCTTACTGGTTTAGGGGTTATCTTTCTGTTCTGACAAAATAGATAAAAGCTTCCAAAATGTGTTGCTATTGTATTCTCTCCTGTTTTTTATCTTAATGTGTGTATTCAGTTGCTTGGTAGTGTCTGACTCTTTGCAACCCCTTGGACTGTAGCCTGGGAGGCTGCTCTGTCCATGGGAATTTCCCAGCAAGAATACTGGAGTGGGTTGCCATTTCCTCCTCCATTATCTTAATAGATCTGTCATTTAAGAAAAAGTACCCTTTACTGTCATTTCAGTGGTTTGGGAAGAAGTAGGAGCTGGTGCTTGGGTTCAAAGCTACCATTGTAAAACAAGTTGCATGATACATTTTTTTTAATGGAAAAAAGGCAGATGAAAAATGCATGGACAGCATAGACCAAAGTTATATATGGCATTATCTTTGAGTTGTAGACTTCTAGGTGTTTTATCTTTTTTATCCTCCCCATGTATGTTATTTATGTATGTTTTATGCATTACATGTAAAAATATAGGAAATAAAGAATATGACCCCTACTGTGTTGATTACTTTTAAACTTATGTTTGTTTCTGGGGAAGGGAAAACATTCAGTATCTCTTCTCTAGAGATAAAAGCTATACATATAGTCATGGTCATCTAAGAAGCAGAGTATTAATGATCCTCAGTTTAGGAGTTTTAATTACTTTGAATATTGAAATGCTTGATTTTGAAGTACATAACTGTGTAACCTACATCCTGATACATACTTTCCCCCATTTAAAAAATAGGAAAAAATTATATTGGCTTAAATTTTAATCTTTGGTATGCATGTAGAGCTCACAGTTGAGAAATAATTGCATTATTTATTTGCTGTTTTTATATGAAATACTCCTGCATAAATTTTAAGTAACTAAATGACTGTACAGATACACTGGCTGGCTGTGAATGGGCGGACAGAACTACTCCATGACCTTGTACAACACGTCAGTGACGTCGATGTTGAGGATGCGATGGGGCAGACAGCGCTGCATGTGGCCTGCCAGAATGGTCACAAGACGGTAAGTTAAGCCTCAGGGACTGTAAGTTGCATATGTTTTTTTTTTTTTAAAACTTTGAATTCATGAAAAGTTTTTCACTGTGCTTAATTGGAAACATAAAGCAAAATCTTAAAACATTTTCTGCATCATGTGCACTTCTGATTAGTATATACTGTGTCAATAAAAGGAACAGAAAATGGAGCTTCCCGGCATGCTTTGCAGCCGGGCCGCGAGGCCCCGCG
The DNA here is from genome assembly GCA_007570785.1 of Antilocapra americana. Lineage (NCBI taxonomy): Eukaryota > Metazoa > Chordata > Mammalia > Artiodactyla > Antilocapridae > Antilocapra > Antilocapra americana. The sequence continues at coordinate 42,089,985 of ML662442.1, forward strand.
CCGAGCGATGGGGAGCCCCTGGCGCCGGGCGCCGCCGAGGCGGCGGTAGAGGCGGACGCCGTGATCGGGCGCCGGGTGGCCGCGGGGTGGGAGCATGGAAGCGTGGCGCTGTGTGAGGAGGGGCTACGGCCGCTGTGTGGTGGGCAGAGGCCGGCACAATACAACGGCATTGGGAATATATATGTAACCATAATAAAGAAAAAACGAAGATCCTAGGAGACGAAAATGTTGACCCCATATGTGAAGGCAGTGAGAACAAGTTTGACTTTTCAGTGATGTCCTATAATATACTTTCACAAGATTTACTGGAAGACAATTCACACCTTTATAAACACTGCCGGCGGCCAGTATTACACTGGAGTTTTAGGTTTCCCAATATTCTGAAAGAAATTAAACACTTTGATGCAGATGTACTTTGTTTGCAAGAAGTTCAAGAAGATCATTATGGAACCGAGATCAGGCCAAGTTTGGAATCATTGGAAACAGGTCGTCTCATTGAGGAAAGCTGCCTATGTTGCATTCATTCATTCAGCACGTATGTTTTTGAGTGTCTCCTGTACACCATGCACTGTTGAAGGCAGTGGGGATGCAGCAGTGAGTAAGACAGGTTATCACTGTGAGTACAAGATGCGGACAGGAAGGAAACCCGATGGCTGTGCCATCTGCTTCAAACATTCCAAATTTTCACTCTTGTCAGTGAACCCAGTGGAATTCTACCGCCGCGATGTTCCTCTACTGGACAGAGACAATGTTGGATTAGTGCTGCTCCTGCAGCCCAAGATGCCAAGCGCGGCCTCCCCTGCCATCTGCGTAGCTAACACACATCTGTTGTATAACCCGAGGCGAGGTGACATTAAACTGGCAATGCTTCTGGCAGAGATCTCCAGTGTTGCCCATCAGAAAGACGGCAGCTTCTGCCCCATTGTTATGTGTGGGGACTTTAATTCTGTTCCTGGTTCTCCACTCTATAGTTTTATTAAGGAAGGGAAATTGAATTATGAAGGACTTGCCATAGGAAAGGTATCTGGCCAGGAACAGTCTTCACGGGGACAAAGAATTTTATCTATTCCAATTTGGCCCCCAAACCTAGGTATCTCACAGAACTGTGTGTATGAGGTACAGCAGGTACCAAAAGTAGAAAAGCCAGACGGTGATCTGACACAAGCAGAACTGGACAAAACAGAGGTCCTAGTATCAGCTGAAAAGTTATCTTCAAATTTACAGCACCATTTCAGCTTGTCATCTGTTTATTCACATTATTTTCCTGACACTGGAATCCCAGAAGTGACCACCTGTCATTCCCGAAGTGCCATAACGGTGGATTATATTTTCTATTCTGCTGAAAAGGAAGGTGTTGCAGAGCAGCCAGGAGCTGAAGTTGCTTTGGTTGGTGGCTTGAAACTTCTAGCCAGACTGTCACTTCTTACAGAACAAGACTTATGGACTGTTAATGGACTTCCAAATGAAAATAACTCTTCGGATCATCTGCCTTTATTGGCTAAATTCAGACTTGAGCTCTGACTCTTGATTATATATATATACTTTGCTTTCCCATTTTTGTTTTTTTTTCCCCCAAAGAATGCAAAGTTGTTCTTAAGAGTTTGCATGTTTATTTATTTTTACACTATGAAATTTCTGAAGAGGTTTAAATGTTTGAAACAGGTAACAGAAGAAACAAGTTTACACTTTTTTTTAATAATGAAAAAATATTTTCCTGACAAGTGAGATCTAAATGCTGTTTATTGCAAAAAAAAAAAAAGTTGTAAATATTTAGTCTAAATCCCAGTAGAATTGACAGTAATTTTTAAATACAGCGCAACTTCTTTAGTCCTCTTAGGAAAGAATTTCGTGTTTTTAGCAAGCTTTACAGTGGATCCAAAATATCTTTGAGTTCTTGCAAACCACAACTCATTCCCTTCCAGAAGGCCTGCTATCATTACAAGGATCATGTCTGTTGAGTCCTAACTCATTCATCTCAGATATCATTGGGTTGTTCACAAGTATTTAACCATTTTAGTTTGTCTTTGATGGGGCTTGATAGTGCTTTGTAGAACTGTACAAATTGCTTAATCCATTACCATCCTGAGCCATGTAATGTGCCTGCATTTTATTGGGGAAATGTAGGTCACAGTAACTAGTAGGATGAGGTGTTTTGGACAAGCCCACTCTCCATCCTGTAGTGGACTGTACAGGATGCCTGAGAGAGTCAGAGACTGGGGTCATGCCTTGGGTTTCCCTAGTAATTTCTTTCTTTTTTTTTTTTTTTTAGTTTCGAGAAAAGATTCTGGATTGAAGGAAAGATTTTACTTTACTAAACCAGTCCTGTAGAAATTTACTTTATTAGGAAACTTGTATTTGGAACAAAGTGGCAGCTATAAGATTCTTTTTATTTGCCTTAGAAATAAGAAGAAGCCAGCAGAACTCTAGAGGGGAGATATTAACTTGGAGACCTAAGACTCTTTAACTGTTTTGTTGTGGTTTAACTGTTGTAGTTTCTATAATGTTTGGGGTTTTTGTCCTTTTTTTTTTAATACAGCAGTGTGAGATGGTGCTGGTCTTTTTTCATAAAGTGGTTAAGAGTGGGTCTGAAAAATCCTGCAGTTGGCTCTTAATGAGTGCTTGAATCAAACATTTTAAGACCTAAGTGAAAATTTACTCTTTTCTAGAATTGGGATCAAAGAACTATGTACATTTTTACTAAGTAATTTTATATTGAATTATACTGAATTATAAAAGTTTTTTACAAGGGGTTTTCTTAATAGAATGCTTCATTTTAAATTAGCAGCAGTAATTACTTTATAGGCTCGGACTTTTTCTACTGAAGTATTTACTACAATTATTAAAAAATAAATAAACCAGATAAATACCCCCAAAAAGCATGTGGGTTGTAAGGATTTGCCTAGTAAAAGTTATAGTGTTACAGAAATACTTGTTTATTGTGTGACTTTTTTTTAAAACTTAACAGTATTAACCATATAGTTCTAGGATTTTTCCATATTTTGTAGTAACAATTTTCAAAATATTACATATTCTGATTAGCAGATATTTTCATCAGCAAATGGTAACAGCAGATAGTATATTTATCCCTTTTAGTATTAGGAAAAGAAAAATGAAGATTCATGGATAAGTATGTTGTGTTGTATGAATTTGTTAACAACTAACTATATATAGGTGTTCTTGATCAACGAACATCCCTGAAAACCTCTGAAAACTTAATTTTTTGTATCCTGATTAATATATTGTGATTTTAGGCCCTTTTCATGTGCTTCACTTTGAGTTAATCCCATTACATTGCTTTCTACTTTAGTTCATAGAATGAAGTATTATTATGTGTACTGGAGGCCAAGGAGTCCTGTGTAACTTTGTCACAGGCCTTTAAAGCTCCACTAAAATTAACTGTCCACTTGTCTTTACTTTGTTTGATCAGAAGAGTTAATAACTGTTGGAGCCTTGTATTTACCTGCCAAAAGCAATTAAATTTGGTTAACTACTGAAACCAAATCTCCCCGTCTCACCTGCTGTACTGTCCAAGTTTTAAATGGAAAGGGATATATTGCAGAATTGCAGTAATGAAATTTTGGTTTTACTATAGCTTTTGATATCAGTGTGTGTGAAGTCGCTCAGTTGTGTCTGACTCTTTGCAACCCCATGGACTGTAGCCTACCAGGCTCCTCTGTCCATGGGACTTTCCAGGCAAGAGAACTGGAGTGGGTTGCCATTGCCTTCTCCAGAGTATCTTCCTCACCCAGGGATCGAACCCAGGTCTCCCGCACTGTAGGCAGACGCTTTACTGTCTGAGCCGTATCAATAGGTGTGTTTGAAATTGTCTCTTTTGGAATTTAGCACCTGTCTGCTCTTAACCCTTTGCTTCCCTAAAAACATCAAGTTAGAGATCCAGAATTCAAAGGGTTGGAAAAACGTTCACTTTGTCGAGTCATTTTGCATTTTGTCCATGTAAGTTACCTAATAAATTATTGTACTAGTAAAAAAAAAAAAAAACAAAGGAACAGAAAATAGTGCTTTTAAATATGTCTAATGTAATTTGGATTTCAATTTTATTTTTAATTGATAGATTTATTAGTTGTATGCTTTAAATTTTAGGTATTAACAAGTAATTTAAATTTATAGTGTTTATTCTGTTCTCAGTTTTATCAAATAACTTTTTCATTTTTTTTTTTTTTTTACCATTTAGCTTCAAGATTTTAGACTGTGAAGAGAGTAAACTCCAACTTTGCTTAAATAGTTCAACTTGGGTTATCATATTTTTCTACTCCCTTGGCATATAAGTACTATATAAGTACTAGAATCAGCTGTTTTTGTTCTTACTTTTGATTTCTAAAATCATGCATTTGTTTTATAGCGGTACTTTACTGTTACCCTATGTGTAGACATTTGGCTTTTAAATAGTTTTCTTTCTCATTAGGAGACTACCTTATTTAAAGATTGTTAGCTTAAGATTTTAGATTGACTTTGTGCTTTTTTATAATTTCATATCCTGGTTACTTTCAGTTTTCTCCCCACATTTAACATTATAGATAATAGAATATTATTTATTTGCTAACTAAAATAAAAAAACCAACTGAAAACAAACATCGCTAGCATCTACAAAGATAAAAAGTTTATGTTTATTATTTTGTACACATTTTGAGCCTAATGTTTTTGTTGGGAGAATTCTTAGTGGAATCTGGATTTCTGTCTGGGTTCAGGATGTTGGCTTCTACATACTAAGCATGCTTTATATATGACCTCAATTCACAGAATATTGCACTTCTTTAAGGTCGTGAGCTCAAAGTTGACATTGTCATATGTTTAATAAGAGTTGGATAAAAGAGAGATATGCATATTTTTTTCTTTCCTGGCATTTCTTCTGAACACCAGTGTTCATTATTATTGTCTTTTATCATCTGAAAACTAGCCCAGTGTTTTCAGGATTATTCCTTTTCATTACTTTTTACTTTCTGCAAGTCAGTATTAATAAATTTAAGAAGTATTCTAGGTGGGGAAAAAAATCATCTAAAATATTCTAATCTTAACAGGTCCCAGTAAACAACTGTTGGCTGTTATAGTCCTACTGGTAGCTTTTACCCAACAGAAAAACACCTGCTTTAATATTAAACACTTTGCTGAAACAGATGAGTGGCATATCATTTACTAAGATTATAAACTGTATCTGTTGCCCAGTAACTTGTGTAGTAAAAAACTAAATTCAGATTAGGAATTATTTACAAAAGCTAATTTTAGGTGCTTTGAGCCAGTGAAGAAGCAAAACTTACTCAGAAAACCTTGTTTGAAAACATGTGCATTACAGGGTGCATTGAAAATTTAGAATTGCCTTCTGAAGTTTTTGAAGAGTAGTTAGTATAAGTATAATATACTCCATATGGTTTACAACCTAAAGCAGGTGTGGTAAAGTAAGGGAGAATTGCTCATAGTCAGATGGCCTTTGAAGAACTGTATTTTCAGATTTATAGGTGGCCTGACTTCATGGTGGTGATGGGTTTCACAGGGTGAGATTTTGCAGATATAGTATAGGAGAACAAGTATAAAAAGCCATGTTGATTTGTGGTTGATTGTATTAGTGAGTGAAGTTCCTTTCTGACATATTTGGTCCATTATAGTTACCTGTGAGGATCATACACAAAGGGACTGTTTAGCACTATTTTCTGATTCATTGTCTATATTTTTAATCCTTCAATTAGGGCAAGAAGGAATCTTGAAAAATTAGTCCATTTCCTAGCCTCCAGACGGAATTCCACCTCTAAAAATCTGTGTTGATTATTGTGTTACTATTACCTGTTATCATAATGTATTTCTGGAACCTGTTCAAATCTTAGTGGATGAGCGTATTCTTTTATCTTAAGTTGAATTTGATTTAAGGGCTCTGAAATGTAAGTTATTACAGGGTTTAGGGATTATTGATTTTGTTTTTAACTGTATATCTTTCCATAAGTTGAACAAAGTCTAAAATGCTTTGTCAGATATCAGCAAATGAAAATGGCCTTTATGTTATCTTAAAGTAATTAACTTTTATGTAAACTCATTAAAAGGTCTTCAAAACTTATGTCCGTGTAGACATATACCAGTCCACATAGGTTTTAAGATTCTATTTTTAAGTTTAGAATCAATACTATATATTGATTATATATTTCATGGGGCTTCCCAGGAGGCTCAGTGGTAGAGAATCCACCCGCCAGTGCAGGAGATACAGGAAATGTGGGTTGGATCCCTGGGTTGGTACTATCCCCTGGAGTCGCAAATGGCAACCTACTCCAGTATTCTTGCCTGGAGAATTCCGTGGACAGGGGAGCCTGGTGGACTGCAGTGCATGAGTCGCAAAGAGTCAGACAGGACTGAGCACGCACACACATTTTATAGAATAAAATGTAAAACTTTAGAGAGGGAAAGAAGCTCCATTAAAAATTTTTAAAAGCATATCAGCTCTTTTCAAATTAAAGAGGATGATATGATTTTAGGGAAAATCTCAAGAATGCATGAAAGATTTTGAACTGTCTAAGAGCTCTAAAGTTTTGTAGAATTTATAATTGAATACTGTATTCTTGCTTTGATGACGTGTAAATTATAGATTTACATTAGTTTTTTTAACAGATAAAAGATTTGGAAAAGGGATTGATTTTGTCATAATTAAGAAATCAAGTAATTTTTGACATGATTTCATATAGATGCATCTGTTTTGTTAGAGGTAAATCAAGATAAGGATCTTTTCATCCTCTTGCTGGAAGGAAGTTTTTTGGTCAGTTGAAGAGTACAGTATGATCATTTTTGTCCTTGTGACATAATAGTATTATGATTTTAAACCACTTCAGTTCCAACTCTTGCGACCCCCTGGACTGCTCCAGGCTTCCCTGTCCTTCACTATCTCCTGGAGTTTGCTCAGATTCGTGTCCATTGAGTCAGTGATGCCATCTAACCATCTCATCCTCTGCTACCCTCCTTTCCTTTTGCCTTCGGTCTTAGCCAACATCAGGATCTTTTCCAATGAATTGGCTTTTTTCATCAGGTGACCAAAGTATTGGAGCATCAGCTTTGGCATCAATCCTTCCAGTGAATGTTCAGGATTGATTTCCTTTAGGATTGACTGGTTTCATGTCCTTGCAGTTCAAGGGACTCTCAAGAATATTATCCAGCACTGCAATTCAAAACATGAGTTCTTGGGCACTCAGCCTTCTTTATGGTCCAACTCTCATATCCATACATGACCAGTGGAAAAACCATAGCTTTGACTATATGGACCTTTGTCGTCAAAGTGACATCTCTGCTTTTTAATATGCTGTCTAGGTTTGTTGTGGCTTTTCTTCCAGGGAGCAAGTGTCTTGTAATTTCATGGCTTCAGTCAACATCTGTAGTGATTTTGGAGCCCAAGAAAGGAAAATCTATCATTGCTTCCACTTTTTCCCCTTCTGTTTGCCATAAAGTGGTGGGACCAGGTGCCATGGTCTTAGTTTTTTGAATGTTGGGTTTAAGCCAGCTCTTTTGCTCTCCTCTTTCACCCTCATCAAAAAGCTCTTTTGTTCCTCTTTACTTTCTGCCATTAGAATGGTATCATCTGCATATCTGAAATTGTTGACATTTTCCCCTGCAATCTTGATTCCAGCCTGTGATTCATCCAGCCCAACATATTGAATGATGTACTCTGCATAGATGTTAAATAAGCAGGGTGACAGTATACAGCCTTGTTTTATGCCTTTCCCAATTTTGAACCAGTCTGTTGTTGCATATCCGATTCTGTTGCTTCTTTACCTGCATACCGATTTCTCAGGAGACAGGTAAGGTGGTCTGATATTCCCATCTTTTTAAGAATTTTCCACAATTAGCTGTGATCCTCAAAGTCAAAGGCTTTAGCGTAGTCAGTGAAGCAGAAATAGATGTTTTTCTGGAATTAACTTACTTTCTCTATTATCCCATGGATGTTGGCAATTTGATCTCTGGTTCCTCTACCTTTTCTAAATCTAGCCTATACATCTGGAATTTCTCAGTTCATATAATGCTAAAGCCTAGCTTGAAAGATTTTGAACATTACCTTAGTAGCATGCAAAACAAATACAATTGTACAGTAGTTTGAACATTCTTTGGCATTGCAATGAAAACTGACATTTTCCAGTCCTGTGGCCACTGCTGAGTTTTCCAAATTTGCTGACACACTGAGTACAGCACTTTAACAGCATCATCTTTTAGGATTTGAAATAGATTAGCTGGAATTCCATCACCTCCACTAGCTTTGTTTGTAATAATGCTTCCTAAGGCCCACTTGTCTTCACACTCCAGGGTGTCAGCCTCTAGATGAGTGACCACAACATTGTGGTTATCCAGATTAAGACCTTTTTTGTACAGTTCTTCTGTGTATTCTTGCCATATCTTCTTCATCTCTTCTCCTTCTGTTAGGTCCTTACTGTTTCTGTCCTTTATCCTGCCCATTCTTCATTCTTGCATGAAATGTTCCCTTTCCCCAATTTTATCGAAGAGATCTCTAGTCTTATCCATTCTATTGTTTTCCTCTATTTCTTAGCATTGTTTTTTTAAGAAGGCCTTCTTATCTCTCCTTGCTTTACTCTGAAACTCTGCATTCAGTTTGGTATATCTTTCCTTTCTTCCTAGCTTTTCACTTCTCTTGTTTGCTCAGCTATTGGTAAAGCCCCCTAGACAACCATTTTGCCTTACATTTCTTTTTCTTTGGGATGATTTTGGTCACTGCCTCCTGTACGTTGTTCCAGTCTTCTGTCATACGTTGTTCCAGTCTTCTGTCCATAGTTCTTCAGGCACTCTGTCTACTGGATGTAATCCCTTGATCTGTTTGTCATCTCCACTGTATAATCATAAGGGAGATGGTTATACCTGAATGGCCTAGTGGTTTTCCCTACCTTCTTCAATTTAAGCCTGAATTTTGCAATAAGGAGCTGATGATCTGAGCCACAGTCAGCTCCAGGTCTTGTTTTTACTGACTTTATAGAGCTTCTCCATCTTTGGCTGCAAAGAATATAGTCAGTCTGATTTTAATATTGACTATTTGGTGATGTCCATGTGTAGAGTTGTCTCATGTTGTTGGAAAAGCGTGGTTCCTGTGACCAGTGTATTCTCTTGACTAAACTCTCTTAACATTTGCCCTGCTTCACTTTGTACCCCAAGACCAAACTTGACTATCACTCCAGGTATCTCTTGACTTCCTACCTTTGCATTCCAATCCGCTCTGAGGAAAAGCACATCTTTTTGTGGTGGTAGTTCTAGAAGGTCTTCTACATCTACTTATTTGGCATAAGTGGTTGAGGCATATACTTGAATTACTATGAAGTTGAATTGTTTGCCTTAGAAATGAATGGAGACCATTCTGTCATTTTTTAGATTGCACCCAAGTACTGCATTTTGGTACAGAATTCCAAAGAATAGCAAGGAGAGATAAGAAAGCCTTCCTCAGCGATCAATGCAAAGAAATAAAGGAAAACAGAACGGGAAAGACTAGAGCTCTCTTCAGGAAAATTAGAGATACCAAGGGAACATTTCATGCAAAGATGGGCTCGATAAAGGACAGAAATGGTATGGACCTAACAGAAGCAGAAGATATTAAGAAGAGGTGGCAAGAATACACAGAAGAACTGTACAAAAAAGATCTTCACAACTCAGATAATCATGATGGTGTGATCACTCACACTCAGCTAGAGCCAGACATCCTGGAAGGTGAAGTCAAGTGGGCCTTAGAAAGCACCACTACGAACAAAGCTAGTGGAGGTGATAGAATTCCATTTGAGGTATTCAAATCCTAAAAGATGATGCTGTGAAAGTGCTGCACTCAATATGCCAGCAAATTTGGAAAGCTCAGCAATGGCCACAGGACTGGAAAAGGTCAGTTTACACTTCTATCCCAAAGAAAGGCAATGCCAAAGAGTGCTCAAACTACCGCACAATTGCACTCATCTCACATGCTAGTAAAGTACTGCTCAAAATTCTCCAAGCCAGGCTTCAGCAATACATGAACCATGAACTTCCAGATGTTCAAGTTGGTTTTAGAAAGGCAGAGGAACCAGAGATCAAATTGCCAACATCTGCTGGATAATCGAAAAAGCAAGAAGAGTTCCAGAAAAACATCTACTTCTGCTTTATTGACTATGCCAAAGCCTTTGACTGTGTGGATCACAGTAAACTGTAGAAAATTCTTAAAGAGATGGGAATACCAGACCATTTGACCTGTCTCTTGAGAAACCTGTATGTAGGTCAGGATGTGAGAGTTGGACTATAAAGAAAGCTGAGTGCTGAAGAATTGATGCTTTTGAACTGTGGTGTCGGAGAAGACTCTTGAGAGTCCCTTGGACTGCAAGGAGATCCAACCAGTCCATCCTAAAGGAGATCAGTCCTGGGTGTTCATTGGAAGGACTGATGTTGAAGCTGAAACTCCAATACTTTGGCCACCTCATGCTGAAGAGTTGACTCATTGAAAAGACCCTGATGGTGGGAAGGATTGGGGGCAGGAGGAGAAGGGGATGACAGAGGATGAGATTGCTGGATGGCATCACCGACTCGATGGACATGGGTTTTGGTGGATTCTGGGAGTTGGTGCTGCACAGGGAGGCCTGGCGTGCTGCAGTTCATGGGGTTGCAAAGGGTTGGACACGACTGAGCAACTGAACTGAACTGAACTGCATTTTGGATTCTTTTTTTGACTATAAGGGCTACTCCATTTCTTCTAAGGGATTCTTGCCCACAGTAGTGGATATAATGGTCATCTGAATTAAAATTGTCCATTCCTGTCTGTTTTAGTTCACTGATTTCTAAGATGTAGATGTCCACTCTTGTCATCTGCTTGACCATGTCTCATTTGTTCAGTTGCTAAGTCATGTCCGACTCTTTGCAACCCCATGACCTGCAGTGTGCCAGGCTTTCCTGTTCTTCACTATCTCCCTGTGTTTGCTCAAACTGATGTTCATTGAGTCAGTGATGCCATCAACCATCTCGTCCTCTGGTGTCCCCTTCTCCATCTGCCATCAATCTTTCCCAGCATCAGGGTCTTTTCCAGTTTGTCAGCTCTTTGCCTTGATTCATAGACCTATCATTCTGTGTTCCTATGCAGTAGTCTTCTTTACAGTATCAGACTTCACTTTCATCACATCTACAACAGAGCATCGTCTCCACCTTGGCCCAACTTACTTCGTTCTTTCTGGAACTATTAGTACTTGCCCTATACTTTTCCCTAGTAGCATCTTAGACACCTTTTGACCTGGGTAACTCATCTTCTGGTGTCATGTCTTTTTGCCTTTTCATACTGTTCATGTGGTTCTTGAGGTTAGAATGGAATGGTTTGCCATTCCCTGCTCCGGTGGACCATATTTTGTCAGAACTCTTCACTGTGACCTGTCTGTCTTAGGTGGCCCTGCACGGCATGGCTCTTCACTTAATTAAGTTACACCATCTCCTTCATCAAGACAAGGCTGTGATCCATGAAGGGGAGCTATACAATACCAGAATTATTGTATTGTCTTTGGATATTGATTTCAAATAGAAAATTGTTTGAGAATTTGGTTATTCTCTGGTTTACTGTATAGCCTGGCAACTTTTTTCTTCTATCCTTGTCTATCTCCTAAGGTATGTTCTGTCTACTGATTACCTAATTAAAGAAAGTGTTGTGAACACTTTGGAAGACACTTAAGAGTAATGATAGTATTGGTACTGTTATTGCCATTGTTAATATTGATGATATGAATCTGTAAGAACAGTACAAGAGTCACTACCTGAACTCTTTAATTCATTTACTCTTGTGCAGTAAGCTAGGCCCAGTGTGTTGTTTGATTTTAGTCTCATTTTTAAAAGTATAGTGAAAACACTAATATTGTCTTGAACGTGTAGTTGCTCGGTTGTGTCCAACTCTGTGTGACCCCATGGACTGTAGCCCATCAGGCTCCTCTGTCCATGGGATTCTCCAGGCAAGATATATGTATAATTGACTCCAAATTTTTTGACGATGAGTTGAACTTATTTTGATAACTTTTTTCATTGTCTTTAGGTCTTTAAGATTTATTGAGACATTGAATTGCCACAAAGGGTTGATTATTGTTTTCCTGAAATAACTTGGATTTACAAACTCTGGAGAACTGTCAGTTGGTTCAGTCTCAATTTATGTAAGTCAGAGTATATAGCAGGATTAGTTTTTGGGCTAATTTCAGTCCACTAAAAAAGAAATTTTATTTTTATCAGATAAACTTTATAGTGCTAAATTTATACAGTGATATGAAGGTTCACAAGCAATATGAAATGATAGTTGAACTATGCTTAGAGTAGATGATCTTTGATAGAACTGACTATTTTGTTTTCTAAAATTGTAGGCTTGTTAAGGAACTATTCACCTATGTTCAGTCAGCTCTCTTGAAATTTTTAGCTAGCTTCCAAGCTTTTCATCCAGAGAATTGTAGAACAGCCATGCAAACTTAATTGAAAGCTTTTGCAAAATCATTAACTGAATTTAGCCTTGAGGCACAATGGTAGATGTACTTAACATTTCAGAGTGTGTTTTTAGGTTTAGAGTAATTTTATTTATTCTGATGTTAGAATTTTCCTTTCATCACTTCTGAGAAATGTGAGCACAAAATAGGAAGTTCTGTTACTATGGTTTTTTTTCTAGCACAAGTGGATAATACTAATTTTTGCTCGATATTACATATGGATTCACAGTCTCAATAGGCTTAGGTGGGCAGGGTTTTAGAGAAGACCTGTATAAACCAGTCACTGATTAGTGAGTTGGCCATTATATTTAGTATATAAGTTGTGCATTGCTGTTCTGTCACCAGGATTACTTATTATCATTAACCAGGATTATTATTAACAAGAGATGAAAGATGCGTTTTTTTTTGGTTTGTTTTTTGATCAACATTGCTTTAGTAATGATAATACAGCAACTCAGATTTTTACTTATGGTTTAATATTGAGTATCTGTTCCTTTTTACTTTGATCATTGTTGTTTAGAGAGTTGACATTGATAAAGTAGAGCTGCCTTGGATTTCTTGCTTTGTAATTTATCAGCTTATTGGGCACAGGTGGTCTTGGTTAGTCGCTGCTTTCAATTAAATGACTTTTGAGATTGACCCAAACATTAGGTTTGCACATTAGTTTTCCACTCAGGATGTTGTTTTATCACTTGAAAGGTCATGAAGTCTGTTGAAAGTGTAGTTTCTTTTTATGGATTTCTTGAAGGCCATTGGCAAATCCCCAAAATGCTTTTCTTTCAGGATTCCTTCCCAGCAGTTTCTTACTCTGTAAGGAGGAAGACTCCCATTGTAGATTACCTAGGAATAGGCGAATAGTGTGATGTTTTTGTTGTTTTAAAGGGAAGGGGGCTGGACAGGGAATTTGAAGGTCTGAATTATTTAAAAAGCATGTTTTCCTGTTGTATATTAGATACATAAAATGATTTCAGTTCAGTGTAGTTCTTCAAATTGTTATGTTAACTTGAAACATATAGGTAATCAGCTATCAGTCACAGATATTTATGTTACTATACCTTTACGTGTTTACCTTTACTAAACTGCAAGCTGCTAAGCTTATTTTTGCAAGTAAATGAGAAGCCATGAAATTTTGAAACGGGAACTTATGCCAGTTGTAAATTACAGTGGTTTTTTTTGTTTGGACTTGATGGCCTGTAGTCTTTTAAACAGATGCAGTGCAGGGGGGTGAGAAATTTGCTAAAACAAATTGAATCCAGATCTGCCATAGAGAATCCTATCAGTGATAACACTAAATCACTGTCTAGCACACTACATATTTTATTTCTTATGTTCCTTTGTTTTCCTTTTTCATGAGAATGTAAACTTTATGAAGGCAGATGTTTGTCCATTTTGTTCATTGCTGGGACTCTTTCATCTGAAGTGGTCTCCCCTACTAGCACATACAAACTTTGAAATTTTTGATATAGGGGGAATGGGCTATTTAAATGCAAAATCATTCCAACCAGTGTTCTGCCATTTTCTTTCCATTTCTGAATGTTTGTATTTTTTTTAGTTTGTAACTTTAAGAGAAGTGTATGTTGATAGTGCTCATTCTTATAAAGGATTGTATTTGATTTGTTTCTCTGTTACTGAAAACTCCTTGGGGATTGTAGTATCTGAATCCAGAGTTCTCTTCAATTATGTTTTGCCTTGTGCTTCTGTATAATGTAAAATCCTTAAGTAGTATTGTTTATTCAAGACCTTCTATAGTTTTAATTTAATAAATTATCAAGTGTTTCCTCCAACTGAATTTTCCTAGTTTCAGAGTTATTTTACCCTTCAAATACATCCAGGTAGTTTAACATAGACTGGAAATTAAAAAAATACCAAACTTTTAAGTTATGTGACTTTCTTGCTCCTTTTATTATGCAATTTAATGGATAATTGAATTCTGCATTATCCTTTCTCCTTCTGTTACAGAGCTTTTACAAAAAGAAATCTGTGAACTTTTTTTTAAATCATGAAGATTGATGACTTTTCACCCATTTCAGTGCTGCAAGGCAATTTTTTTTTTCTTTACCTTCAAATCCCTTTATGTATTTTTTTAATTCTTATTCTGAGGGAAGTGGGTTTTTCTCCTTGTTTGTCTTCAGGCAACATTTCATCTACGTGGGATCTATTGAAGCTTTTAAAAAATATATGTTTCTTTTAATAGTTGTATATTTTGAGGCTCTTAATTGGGATAATTTTGTTAGAAAAGCAGAAAGATTTATGAATATAAAAGAAAATGCTGGATGAGTTTTTTCCTCCTTAATCAAGTATTTTCCTTTCTTAAGAACAGAATTTTTGATGTATTTGTAGAATATTTACTATGTACAAGGATATGATAGAAATGTATGACAGTTCATATTGTGCCTCATACTTTCTTGCTATGATTTGCCTGAAGTTTGTCTTACTACTTTGTAGAGTAATATGTTAGTCTAATGGCTGGCTTATTTTACTGTGAGCTCTACAGTATAAATTTTAAAAATGCAGAAATAATGTGAAAACTATGTGGATTTAGAAATGGCATTATTTAAAAACTAAACACAAATAACTTATGTTGGTCCTTGAGCTTGACTCTTAAGTAGGTATTTATAGGGAACTATTAGATCATCTACAATTAATATAATTTAAGAAGATATTCCAGATTAACCATAATTCTATTTACTATTCTGAATTTAGAAAAATTAGAATTTCTGTTTTTTTGGTAAATTGTCTAGTGGTTATGACCATGGACTTAGGTTTTAATTCCTGCTCCCTTGTTTATTTGTGTATTGGATTGCATATTACTTGACTCTTTTGAGACTGAGTTTCCTACTTGTAAAACTGGAGAGAAGAACATCAACTTCCCCATAGGATGCAGTAAATGAAATGATAAATGTTTATTAGCACAGTGTCCAAGCACATGCTAAGGTTATTTGTATTATTATATCATTATATACTTTTAACAATTACATAATTTTAATGAATGCATAATATGTTTTGTTCATTACTTTATTTCAACTCCTCTCTAGTTGCTGCATCTCAATTGAATATTAATATGTATTTTTGATGTAATTGACTTCATCTGTCTGTGCCTTTTGAGAGATGGTTTACTGTCTATATACTTTCTGTAATAGTCGGTGAACATTATTGCTGCTATCCATCTCACTTTGGATTTGGGATCACACAAACAAAGCTTCTAGGTCAGATGTCAGAAAGGCAAAAGCTATGATCAAAAGGTTCAAGTGGGCTTTGCCTTATAAAATAATAACCTAGGTGCTTATTTTCTTATATTTGAGAGTTGTTCTTGACCACTCCTTTTGAGTTTCACAATTGTATAGCTGATAATAAAGTTTAATATAATAATGTTGCTATTACATAGATTTTTGAATTCATCCTGAGATAGAAGTAAATTCAAACAGCAATAATACATGAATAACTTATCTCTTAAAATATATTTATCAAAATCTTTGTAATAAAAAATTATAGTCCCTTAAATACCCTTCTTTCTCAATTCATTATCACTAGGTGACAATTTTCAATTCTTTTAGCTTCTCTTCTTGTATCTATTTCTAGATACAAGATACAATACAATATTCTTATATTGTTCTTTCTTAATTTATGACTTTTAGATATCACTAAATCATTTCTTGTTATAGTGAGTGAGGATTTAACTAAATCTTATTCCCATGCCCTATCTTCCCATTTCTAAAATTAATTATATCAGATTTTTGTGAGACAATGTTAGTTGTATATAGATTCGTAAATATTATTTACTGCTGAGTCAAGTAGTGTAATACAATAACATTTTCTCTAGGATAACTATTAACTTTGCTAAGTTTTTGTTTTTGGTGTGTGAATCAGTTGTTGTTTGGTCACTAAATCATGTCCAGCTCTTTGCTACCCTATGGACTGCAGCATGCCAGGCTTCCTTGTCCTTCACCATCTCCTGGAGTTTGCTCAAACTCATGTCCATTGAGTTGGTGATGCCATCCAACCCTCTCATCCTATGTTACCCTCTTATCCTCCTGCTCTCAAGCTTTTCCAGCATCAGTGTTTTCCAGTGAGTTGGCTCTTTGCATCAGGTGGTCAAAGTATTAGAGCTTTAGCATTAGTCCTCCAAATGAATATTGAGGATTGATTTCCTTTAGGATGGACTTATTTGATCTTACTGTCCGGGGGACTCTCAAGAGTCTTCTCCAGCACTACAGTTCCAAAGCATTGATTCTTCGGTGTTCAGCCTTCTTTATGGTTCAGTTCTAACATCTGTATGTGACTACTGGAAAAACCGTAGCTTTGACTATGTGGACCTTTGTTGGCAAAAGATGTCTCTGCTTTTTAATACACTGTCTAGGTTTGTCGTAGCTTTTCTTCCAAGGAGCAAACGTCTTTTAATTTTGTGGCTGTGGTCACTATCTGCAGTGGTTTTGGAGCCCAAGAAAATAAAGTCTGCCACTGTTTTTACTTTTTCCCATCTATTTGACATGAAGTGATGGGAACAGATGCCATGATCTTAGTCTTTTGAATTTTGAGTTTTAAGCCAGTGTTTTCATCTTTAGTTCCTCTTCCCTTTCTTCCATTAGAGTGGTATCAATGCATACCTGAGGTTGTTAATATTTCTCCCTGCAATTTTTAAAAAAATTTTTATTTTTTTTATTGTAACAAATTCAAGAAAGACTTTTTTCTTTACATTATTGTGTTGGTTTTGCCATACATGGACATGAATCCACCATGGGTATACATGTGTTCCCCTTCCAGAACCCCCCTCCCACCTCCCTCCCGATTCCATCCCTCTGGGTCATCCCAGTGCACCAGCCCTGAGCACCCTGTATCATGCATCAAACCTGGGCTGGCAATTCATTTCACATATGGTAATTTACATGTTTCAATGCCTTTCTCCCATATCATCCCACCCTTACTCTCTCCCATAGAGTCCAAAAGACTGTTCTATAGATCTGCATCTCTTTTGCTGTCTCGCATACAGGGTTATCGTTACCATCTTTCTAAGTTCCATATATATGCGTTAGTATACTGTATTGTTGTTTTCCTTCTGGCTTACTTCACTCTGTATAATAGGCTCCAGTTTCATCCATCTCATTAGAACTGATTCAAATGTATTCTTTTTAATGGCTGAGTAATATTCCATTGTGTATATGTACCACAGCTTCCTTATCCATTCGTCTGCTGATGGACATGTAGGTTGCTTCCATGTCCTGGCTATTGTAAACAGTGTGGCGATGAAAATTGTCTCCCTGCAATTTTGATTCTAGCCTGTTATTCATCAAGCCCAGCATTTCGCATGATGTACTCTGCATATACATTAAATAAGCAAGATGACAAAGTACAGCCTTGATATATTCCTTTTCCAATTTTGAGCCAGTCTATTGTTCTGTGTCTGGTTCTAACTGTTGCTTCTTGACTTGCACACAGGTTTCTCAGGAGACAGGTAAGGTGCCCTGGTGTTTCTGTCTCTTAAATAGTTTTCCACAGTTTATTGTGATCCACATAGTCAAAGGCTTTAGAGTGGTCAATGAAGCAGAAATAGATGTTTTTTTGGAATTTTTCCTTGCTCTTTCTATGATCCAATAGATGTAAATCAGTAATTCTTCTTATATGCTCCCACAAAATCTTTCTCAGTCCTGGTTTCTTCAAAGACAAAATCATTAATAATGTCACTTCCATTGTTTTTCTCTAAACCTGAGTATTTCTTAATCTCACCTATGTTTGATCTTCAGTATTCTAGATTCCACATCTTCTGTTTTGATATATTACATTCCCTTGCTTTTGAGGAGAATATCCTCCAGTAGCTTCTTGAGAACAGATGTATTGGAAGTTAATTTTTTGATATCTTACATATCTAAGCATGTTTTTGATTTAAAAGCTTATATTTGAATGATAGTGTGGCTGACTGTGGAATTTTACATTGAAAGTCATTCACTTTACAGTTTTGGGGGTGTTTCATCATTTACATTTCCAGGTTGCTCTTGAAAAGTTTAATGGCAATCTGAATTCTGTTTATCTCTGAAATCTTAGTATCCCTACTATTAAAAAATTTTACTTTAATATGCCTTGTTGTAGGTCTTTTAATGTATTAAGCTGTGCACTGGTGAGCCTTTTCATCTAGCAACTTGTGTTCTTCAGTTCTTGGAGATTTTTTGGTATTATTTCTTGATTATTTCCTTTTGGTCTCTTGCCTCCTTTATTTTCTTTATTCTCAGTTTCTATAATATGCCTCCTAGGATTGACTGGCTAGTTTTCTCTACTTGTTTTTCTACTAGTTTTCCTGTTTTCTTTGTCTTTTTTATTCTAGCAGAATTTTTCAACACTGTATTTCTAAACCTCTATTGAATTTTTGAGCTTCTCAGGTGGTGCTAGAGGTACAGAACCCACATGCTACTGCAGGAGACATAGGAGACCCAAGTTCCATCTCTGGGTTGGGAAGGAAATGGCAACCCACTTTAATATTCGTGCCTAGAGAACCCCATGGACAGAGGAGCCTGGTGGGCTATATATAGTCCATGGGGTCACAAAGAGTCAGACATGACTGAAGTGGCTTCGCATGCATAATATACGTTGAATTTTTATTCTTCCATCAAATTTTTAATGTCTTATTCTCTGAATATTTTCCCCCCAGAATCATCTCATGGATAGTATCTATTCTGTCTTAGAGTACAAGTTACTTTTTAAATTTTTTTGCTATTTTCTTTGGTTTCCTTTATTTCTTTTTTTTTCTTCCTTTTTCTGTTTGTTTTTCAGGTTAGAGGCCTGCTTCAGTTCTGTCTTAAATGTTGCCTGTCTATTCATGTTTAGTTATCCTATAGACATGTGATAACATGTACCCTAGTACACATCAGATTGTAGAAGTAGAGCTTAGGGACAAGAGTGTATGTGAATGACTATCAGAGAAACTGAGTTGGCATTGGCTACTGTGAACAGACTTCTTAGCTTTGTAATATTTTGTATTTTAATTATTATGCTTTTTGAATTTTGAGAAGGTTAGAGCTCTGGTATCTACTTTTTATTTTTAGAGGCGAAACACTCAGATATCTAGAGCAGCACTGTCCAGATTACTAGCTGTATGTGGCTATTTAAACTTAGGTATAATAAAATAAAATTTAAAATTCCATTCCTCAGTTGTACTGGCCACGTTTCAAGTCTTTGGTACCTACCTCATGTGTCAGTGATATTCTGGAACCTTCCCAGATTAATGCAGTTTACCTTACATTGATAATTCCACAAATACTGTGTAGTGCCTGAGGCTTGGAGCTTACCAAAAGTGCAATTTCTTCAGCCATTATAATTGTCGTGTTGCTACTCTTCTTTAAAGTTTTGGGTGGTGGTAAGAACTTTCCTTGTTAAATGGATTAAAATTGTCATAACTGTCTTTGTTTGACTTCTCTGGCCTTAGTTTTGCTTCTTTTCTTCCCAGACAGTGCAGTGCTTGCTGGACAGTGGTGCTGATATTAACAGACCAAATGTGTCAGGAGCCACTCCACTGTACTTTGCTTGCAGGTATGATATTTTATATTGCCCAATGCTATCATTAAAGAATGCTGCATCTGCTATATTTCCAAACACAAACACATTTTTATATTTTCTAAAACTCTTGTTTTCCCAGAAATACTGTGCTCCCTTGTAAGATGACATGTATGGCATTATTGTTCTTTTAATTACCTGCATGATGAAAAGTGTTTTATACTGCTAGTGTTTTCATATGTTGTAAGTGGAACATATGATTTACTTGATTACTTAAATTTTAGGCTAATTAGTTGGTAAGTAATAAGAAAGGTGTATCAGTAATCCAGTAATTTCCATCATTTTCTTTATCAAGTACCAACTTAGTTTCAATAGGATAAGCTATTAAAATATGTCTTAGTTCAGAGCCATATCTTTGGTTTCTCTGGAATTGTAACTTAAGAAAAAAAATTCTCGAATCATTCTTGTTAAATATTAAGTTATGCATTAAGTTGTTTTTACACTTTTGTCATAGTTCATTTTCTTTAAGCATATTTTTTGTTCATTGATTTATTCATGCAATAAGCAAATATTTGTTTAGCACTCACTGTGCCATACGTTATAGGCATTAGTGATACAGTAATAAATAAACCTCAGTCCTTAAGGAACTAATGGTGTAATAATTATACACATATCTCCCCCTCCCCAATACAATATGTCCAATTAGTTGCAGTTAGGAGCAGTTAATAGTATACTTGATTTTTCTTTTTGGTTTAGATTATAAGAATTGTAGTATTTATTTAGGCTCCCTATTTTAGCTATAATGCTCTCCAGAAAGCTCTTTTTTTTTTTCATGTCATTTTACCAGAGGTTTTAAAAATTTTTTTGGTTGTACTATGTTGCTTGCAGGATCTTATTTCCTTGACCAGGGATTGAACCTGGGACCTGACAGTAAAAGAGTTGAGTCCTAACTACTGGACCACTCAGGAATTCCCTGGAGATTTGTTTTATATGAAACATCTGCTTCTCTCCTTGTTTAACTTCTCTTTTAGGGTCTCTGATGTTGCTTTGATCTGACTAATTCAAATCATTAAGCCTTAAATTAGAACACAAAGACTTCTGAATCTCTAGACCTCTAGATCGTCCCTGAATCCAGGTTTTTTTCTCATGTTCTACTTACAATTCGATTGCTTGGCTAGAACACCAGTTCTTTTTTTAGTGTCCTGAATTTATGAATAATATCATTGATTTCCTGCAATCATATCCTATCTTGAGGGCTTATCTCTTATATCAGACCTTTCTTTGAAAATTCAGATTTGAATGTCCAGTTGCTTGATTTACACCATCACTTGGAAGTCTCAGAGAATCTTAACTGTTGACATATCCAAAATATTGTTTCTGATTTCCTTTTCAAGCCTTTTCTCCAGTTTTTCTCATCTCTTTGGGACCCATATCTTTTCAGTTGTATAAGCCAGAAACTAGTCATTATTTTTTATTTCTCTCTCTCTCTCTGACTCTCAACTTGGAGTATATTAGTAAGTCCTATAATTTCCACTTTGAGAATACATTCTGAGTCTCATCACTTCTCTCCACCTTGCTAAACCACGCTAGTGAAAGTTGTAACCTCTTGTTTAGACTACTGCAGTAGCCTGTTAACTGGTCTTCCTGATCCCTCTGTTGGTTCCCTACCTTCTGTTCTTTCCTCAGAAGCCACAATGTTCTTCTAAAAAATGATTTGGCTGTTATCTCTTTGTGCTTAAACCTTGTGTTTAAACTTTTCAGTGCCTCTTTATTGAATTTCCATTAAAATCCAAACCCTGCCTTCTTTCCTGGAGGAGAAATTGGCAACCCACTCTAGTATTCTTGCCTGAAAAATCCCGTGAACAGAGGAGCCTGGCAGGGTAAAGTTCATGGGCTCCCAAAGAGTTGGACATACTGAGCACCTGAGCGTGCAGGTACACCTTCTTTTTTTTTTAATTTTATTTTTTTTTCCTCCCTTTTATTGTTTTTGTCATACAATGCCATGATATCACCATGGGTTTACATATGCTCCCCCTCCAGAACCCCCTCCCTCCCCCCTCCCTCCTCCCTCCCCCCCGGGAAATCTCGATTCACCAGCCCCGAGAATCAATCCTGGGCTGGCGATTGATTAGACATATGATAATTAACATGTTTCAATGCCATTCTCCCATATCATCCCACCCTTTCCCTCATTCTTCTCAAGGCCTGCGTGGTCTGACCCTGCTTAGCTCACTGTGGTTCAGCCACATTGGTTCTCTTTGAGTTCCTCAAATGCAATGGATTCTTTCCAGCAGGCTTTTCTACATGCTGTTTGTTTTGCCTGAGATGTTCTTCCATAGACTTTCTATGTGGCTGACTCCATGTACTTCACTGTTAATTTTTAGGAAGGAATTCCTGACCAATCTAAGTAGGTCTCTGCATATTTCCTGTCACAGCATCATGATCATTTCCTTCATAGCACTCTGTATTTTATAGTGTTTATTTACTGGTTTATAAGGTGTCTCCCCTGCTAGACTGAAAGCCCAATGAAAGAAAGAATTTTGTCTTATTCATCATTTTATACTCCTTATGTGGTACAGTGCTTTGTGCTTAGATACTTTGTAAATATTTTTGAATGAGTGAATCACTGTAACTACCTTTTTGAAAAATATATAAAACAATGCCATGTGTACTGGTAAAATATAGGTATATTAGTATTGTACTTAACTGTGATATTCATATAGTT
The DNA here is from genome assembly GCA_007570785.1 of Antilocapra americana. Taxonomy (NCBI): domain Eukaryota; kingdom Metazoa; phylum Chordata; class Mammalia; order Artiodactyla; family Antilocapridae; genus Antilocapra; species Antilocapra americana. The sequence goes on from ML662442.1 coordinate 42,112,629, forward strand.
AGTCTGAGTATAGGAATGTGTAAAAGAATTTTTTAGAAGTGCTTTCTGCTAGTATTATGTACCCATCATTAAGTTTTAACTTGTCAAACATTGTATCTCATTAAACAAAGATGGTTAAGCAACTGCGATTAAAATTGAAACTAGAAAATAAATTCTTTTTGTAGCAGGATGATACATATGGAACATGGAAGATGATTCATTTTGTAGGCAGACTTCTAATTGTATTCATGATATCTAAAGGTATACATTAAAAATTATAAATTATCCCCAATGTATTGTCTAATAAAAGGGAAAGGAAAGTGAGAAATCGAACAAGTCGATCTTATAGATAAGTTGCAGGGCTCTAAGATAAAAAAGCTGAACTTAATGTAAGTTTTTATTGTTGAGATATGTTGGTAGGTATATCATCGTTTGTCTCATTCAAAGATCAGCTGAAACAGGTTTTTTTTTTTTTTAATTGAGAAGGTATTGAAATATATAGGAGGTGGGGTTCAAATCATGGCTCTAAAACTATGCAACTTTCTTGACCTCTGAAGCTTTGTTTCTTTGTGAAATGGAAATACTGATATATACCTTGTGGAACCATAGTGCTAATTAAATGAGATGGCTTATTTAAAGCATCCTGCAGATGATTTTACACTTAGTAGTTGGTAGTTGCTCACTAAGCCCTAGCACACTTTTCCACACCCAGTGAGTACAGAGTTGTTTTGTCCTCATTCAATTTCATTGCTCTGCAGGTTTTTCTAAGAAATTTGACTCTTATCCCATAGTAGAGACAAGCCTTTTCTTTCTTCCTTTGTATTCTATTCTAATTCTGAGCACTATTTAATAAATAATACTTCTGTGAGTGAGTCAGTTCAGATTGCTTTTGAACTAAAATTACGACAGTAACTATCTCCTGGCTAGTTTTCCTCTCTAGGTATTTTGTAAGAGAATTAGGATAATTCACTAGATTTTTTTCACGTGGACTATAAGCACACATTGACTTTCTCCTTTTGCCCAAATCTTCAAGTGCCTTTGTTTTTAAGACTTTTATATGGTATCTGAAAATGCTTCAGATCCTTAAATGATTAGGTTGGTTTTGTATTCAGTCATAATATTTTCCATTCCCTTAACTTGCTTCTTTTAGTAAAAGTTTGGATGTGTAGTGATTTTCAAATAGTTTCTATAACTGCAGATAACTTTTATTTTGTTAAGGAAAGCAAGGGTTAGCTGGAGTTATATAAATTCAATAAATTAGAGAGATTTTTATGGCATTTTGGAGGTCTGTAATAAAAGTGAGAGAGGTAAGATTCTGAATCTGGTTTACAGCTACTGCTAGGTAACTCCTTTCATTTAGGAAGTCTACTACAAAGTAGCTACATAAAACTAGACTCAAAACTGCAAACTTTTAGAATAGGGAAGAACCATTATTAGAAAATACAGAAAATACAGCCTCTTTATTTCATCAGCAGTTCCAAAAAATGTTGTGACATGTGTACTATATGCACATTAGCCAACTTTTCAAATTCTATCACTGTAAGAACCTAAAGTTGGAGACTTGAAATTTCTTGAGAAATCAGTTCTAAGTGCTTTAGAAATACTACAGGTTTCTTATTAGTTAAATCTTTGCTAACTTCTTAGTTTCCATAAAATACATTGGCACTTCCTTGAAGGGAGTTATCTCAATGAGTATAAAAAAATAAGTTGAATTGTAAAGAATAGTTATTGAGCACATGTTTGTAGTTATTTGAACTGAAAAATCTTTCATGTAGCATTTTGAGAAGTCTGTAACAGGATAATCTTCTTGCAATTTTTTCACATGAGTCACTTTTGTGAACCTAATGAGGTTATGCAGATTTTATGTATTATTAGTGATTGCTGCTTTTAAATGAAATGAAATGCCACCTGGTTACAGATGAGATTTTAATGTAGTTTTGGAAATTACTCCAGCTTCATAAGGATGTCATAGTGATATTTTTTCCTTGATATTAATTATTCTTGTTGCTATATGTGATAAGAAATTAATCCTAAATAATTATTCAAATATTTTTGTTGTTATTTTTTGGTAGCTCACTACCTTATTTAATGCTCCTTTGTCAAATGAATGGTAATCTAAAATTAGAGCCTGTCATATAACTTAACAGATACATTGAGTGCATGTTATAAGCCAATTGCCCTGCTTGGTGCTGTGGAACAAATTATTGTCAAGAACTTTGTAGTTTAGTTGGGAAGATTGCTCATCCGACCCAGGTAGTGAATAATTGTAAAAGAAATGTCACTAAAGTCGAACAGAACAGCTTTGTAAATCTGGGGTTTTCAGAACCTTAGTATTAGTACTAGTACTAAGTGACTTCATTCGTGTCTGACTCTTTGAGAACCTTGGGTCCTAGCAAAGAAAATCATTGTTTCCCTAAGTTAAGTAAGCTCAAGTTAGTTTCTCTTTTCATAGTCCTTATTTTTAGGTATTATACAGAATAGGACAGTGTTATTTGTAAAATAATTGCTGTGAACTATATAATACATAATGTGTTGGCCAGCACTTCCACCTGAAGTGATGCTTGATGAAGACTTTTCTTAATATAGACTAGTAAAATTAGTTTCTATTGCTCTTGGAGGGATTGCTGATTTACTTGGTTTCTTGATTTTCTGCTTTTTTAGAGTAAATTAGATGCTGTTTTTAAGTTATTTTTCATCTGTTGATATTTGTTTTAAGGAAGGTAATCAGTATTATAATAAAATTTCAAGAGAGTGATACACCTTATATCTGCCACCAGGTTAATACTAGGATGCTGTTTTTGAAATTAATTTCAGTTATACTTTATGCAGTGTCATTTTTTGGAAAAGAATGAATAGGTTGTTTTTATCTAAGTTTCTGATAATCTGTATAGCCTTTATTTCTATGAAATAACGTACCTTTTTAGGTAATGGTACTGTGGGAAGAGTGTTGGTCTAGAAAACCAGAGATACGAGTTCTAGTTTCATTTGTGCTTGAGACTATAGTAGTTTGTTTCATCCACAAAATAAAATTCTTTGATCAGATACTCTTGGAAACTGTATGACTTCTTAGGGCATTTTGTAAAAGTAGCTTTAAGTAATGAAACCTAGGGGCTTTGCTGGTGGCTCATTGGTAAAGAATCTGCCTGCCAGTACAGGAAACATGGGTTTAATCCCCAGATTGGGAAGATCCCATGGAGAAGGGAATGGCTACCCTCTCCATGGACAGAGGAGCCTGGTGGGCTGCGATCCATGGGGTCACAAAGAGTCCGACACAACTGAGTGACTAACACTTCCACTTTTGGGGGTTTCCCTGGTGGGTCAGTGGTAAAGAATCCGCCTGCCAGTGCAGGAGACATGGATTCGATCCCTGGTCCAGGAAGATCCCACATGTCTTGGAGCAACTAAGTCCGTGTGCCACAGCTACTGAGCCTGTGCTCTAAACCCGGGGGCTGCAATTATTGAGCCCATGTTCAGCAACTGTTGAAGCCCGAGTGCTTTAGAGCCTATGCCCCACAACAGGGGAAGCCACTGCAATGAGAATCCAGTGCACCACAACTAGAGAAAAGCCCAAGCAGCAACTAAGACCTAATAGAGCCAAAAACATTAAATAAATAAAATATTTAAAAAAATCTTATTAAAAAATAACGAAATCTAGAGTCTAGTGGTTGTTACTCCCAAAACAACCTCCTTCTGGCTTTGAGTGGTTGCTACACCTACTTGAAAGAGCAATTAGAGAGAATAGGGCATGTGGATAAGAATTTTTCACTGTAGGTCAGATTGAATAGCTGTCAGCAGAAACCAGATTGGGTGGGCTGATAAAATGAAGGTTGGAAATTAGATAGTCTTTTTGGCTAATTAATCTCTCCTCACTTATTTATTTTGATTTTTGTATTTTCTCCTTCTTTTGTTTTTATTTTTTACGATGTATTGAAGTGTCATAAATGTACACTTGTTTTTTGTATTGAGATTCTTTTGGACTAAGAAATCTGGAGACTTGGATCTTTGTGGTGGAAAGCAGGTCAGTTTAGAATTGAGAAGAAAGTGATTGAAAGAAAAAAACAGCATAAGCCTGAGTAGCAGCAACTTATCTCAAAATGTTATGAGTTATTGTAGTAATATGCCTCAAGTTCAATTCTAAGATTCACTAGGTCAGTTTCTTATCTACATTATTAAAGTATGACTTAACATTGGTAAGTTTTTCTGTTGAGGTTGTAGTTCACAACTTCCTCTCAGTGTGTCAAAATTGTCATCCTCTGTTGATTGATACTGTTCGTAACTTACCAAGAAAGACATAAAAATTAAAAAGATCATATGTTAACTTGGTTCTGTTTCTATACAGTCATGGTCAGAGAGATACAGCACAGATTCTTCTATTACGTGGAGCCAAGTATCTGTCAGATAAAAATGGAGTAACCCCTCTGGATTTATGTGTACAGGTATGTTGTTAATGTATATCCTTACTGTAGGCTACCCACTCCAGTATTCTTGGGCTTCCCTGGTGGCTCGGCTGGTAAAGAATCTGCCTGCAATGTGGGAGACCTGAGTTCGACCCCTGGGTTGGGAAGTTCCCCTGGAGAAGAAAATGTCTACCCACTCCAGTATTCTGGCCTGGAGAATTCCACGGACTGTATAGTCCATGGGGTCACAAAGAGTCGGCCACGACTGAGTGACTTTCACTTCACTTACTTTACTTTGTAATAGAAACGGAGACAGGTAAGATTGTTTTTTTTTTTTTTTTCCCCTCAAGTGAGAGGATGGGTGCAAAGATTCTTATTCTGTTAAGAATATGATCTTTAAAAGGAACTGTGATAATATAAAGAAATACATATTTACCTATATCCCAGTTACTAACACAAGAGGTTCTAAGACCCTTGGAATCTCCAGAGTAATAAGAGTGTCTTTTTGTGTATTAATGAGGTGACTGGTGACTGAAAGACCTTAGGTAGCTTCAGGAAAGGGACTGGTTGACAGATGAGCCACCCATGTTGTTGAAGGCAGCCTCCTCTCCCATTCCTGGGGAGGGAGTTGAGCTAGAGACTGAGTTTAGTTACCAGTGACTGATAATTTAATCATTCATGCCTGTGTAATGGAACTTTCATAAAAACCCTAAACAGTGTGGTTCTCAGAGAGCTTCTGGGTTGGTGAACACATCAAAGTGCTGAGAGGGTGGCTCACCCAGAGAGGGCACAGAAGCTCTGTGCTCCTTCCTACATACTTTGCTCTATGCATCTCTTCTCTTTGCCTGTTCCTGAGTTGTAGCCTTTATAGTAAACATGTAAGTAAAGTGTTTCCCTGAGTTCTGTGAACAGTTCTAGCAAATTATCAAACCCAAGGAGTAGGTCTTGGGAGCACCTTACTTATAGATTAGTCAAAAGTATGGGTGACATGGACTTGTGATTGGCTTTTGAATTGGGAGCACTCTTGCAGGACTGACTCCCTACTGTGTAGTATGCCCTAACTTCAGGCAGTTAGCATCATAATTGAATTAAACAGTGGGACACCCAGTTTGTGTCCACAGAGAACTGGACAGTTGCTTGGTGTGGAAAACTCACGTATTTTGTATCAAACTTATATGTAGAAGAAAAAGTTTCCCTTTAGGAATTTTGTTTTTAAACCTAGATAATTTTAAATCTTGTTTTTAGGGTGGATATGGAGAGACCTGTGAAGTGTTAATTCAGTATCACCCTAGGCTTTTCCAGACAATTATTCAAATGACACAGAATGAAGATCTCCGAGAAAACATGGTAATATAATTGTGCTAATAGCTTGTAAGTGAACAAGCTTTGTTCATATGTGGTGCATATGGCATTTTACAGATGTGTTTAGTAATTTTATTATGTAAATATTTTAATAATTTGAATTGGCTTATCTGCTTATAGGATAAGTATGAATTGCATAATAATTAATAAACTTTGTGCTAATATTTGGCCCTATAAGTCTTCTGTCCTCTGTACCTTTGATCTCTTCTTAAGATAATTAGAATATTTCCCATAGGTAAAGAACCTAAGAAGGAATATCATGTTATGATTAGTAATCACCAGCTTACTGAACTCTGTATTTGTAATACTCTACTCTTTGAATAATTATAGAGTTTAAGTTTTTTTTACATTTTAGAAGTTTGGCATTAATTTCCATAAAAAAATTTGGTTACTTCTGTTCTATCTATACTTTTTCACTGGGTGATTTTGAACAAAGATTTTATGTTATCTTGTTGCTGTATAAGCTTTTGATTTTATGCAAGGCCAGATAATTGTAAAGGACTTGATTTAGCTAATTGAGCTTTGAGATACTTAACAAGCTAGTAAATACTTCATTTCTTGACAAAGTTTATTGGATTATTATGTAATTATATTTTTTTATTTGTAAAAAATTTAGTTACGGCAAGTTCTGGAACATTTGTCTCAGCAAAGTGAAAACCAATATTTAAAGATTCTAACAAGCCTTGCTGAAGTTGCCACAACAAATGGTCATAAATTGCTTAGGTAAGTGTTTAAAAATACACACAAATCAATAGGCAGCAATACGCGTCAGCTTTGTCTCTTTTTAGGCTTTTCTGAGAGTAGTTTATTTTGTTGATGCCTTTTGTCAGTGTTAAGATGTTCTAAAAATTTGCTGAGTTATCATTGTTTTGTTTTAAAGGACTAGGGCAATTAACTGAGGAGACTTTAGTCTGTCTAAAGAGACTAAAATACAGACTGACGTAAGTGGATTTGGGGTTATGTGTCTAGAATTTTATAAAATGATTGCTTAGACTAGTCATATATTTAAAGTGTTCATAAAAAAGTATCAAGAATGTAGTTTAGGAAGCTTTGACTTACAAAACTGGGTAGGCTACTGTTCAACCTGGCAGTATTCTTTATGAAAAATCAACTTTATAAAGAATTAACTCTCATGATTCTTTATTAAGTTTTCTCCCTGAACTGTCCCCCTCAGTTCAGTTCTTTTTTCTTTCCAATTCTGTGGTTTTAGTGGCTCATAACTAAGTCCATGAAGTTAATGCCTTTATAATATTTTCTTGCACCTCCACTTATTTGTATATGGTTAGCCACCCCAGTTAGGACTAAACAGCCATTTAAAAATAGTTAACGTGTTATTTCTTAGTTTACAGATTTGGCCCACTTCTGGTTTGGATACTTTCTTCCTCTGTAGCTTTCTTTTTACTTCAGCTTTAAATACGCTGATGGTCTTAGAATAGGTCCTGATCTTCTCTCACCAATATGTGCAACTGGGTTTTGTTCCAGCTTAATGCTGCTTCTGTAAATCAGCTACATTGTCACATCCATTATGTCAGCTCTTTATTCCTGTCTTCCTTCGTACTTTTCGTATGTTTCAGACCAGAATCATACTCTGCATTATTTGCTTAAAACATTCCTTACATTCATGGTTCAGGATTGCTTTCTTGGATTTATTTATTATCTGTTAAGTCTTTCTTAAATAGTCCTACTCAGTATACCATTTGCTAATTTTTCTATTATTCTCTTTTACCTTTGAGACTACCTTACACACCGTCTTTAAGATTCATTGAATTCCAGCTTAATGTAATGTTCTCCTTTTATTAGTCATTTCTGTTAATCCATTTATATGATGTGGACCTTCTAAGACATGCTGAGTATATGTGTAGGCTCTGGAGTTAGCTGGACTCAGGTTTAAATTCAGACATCACCACTGACTGGGTCTCCAGCAGGTAACTTTTTGGAGTTTCCCTTCATTATCCACCCATCTAGCTAACACATATTTTTGAGTGCCTGCTATCCACTAGGCCATCTGCTACAGACAAAATCTCATCCTATGTTTAATTTATAGTCTAATCAACATTTAATTTCCTTGTTGAAAAATGATAGTAAATATTTTAATGAATTGTTGTGAGAATGAAATGTTAAGATATTGTAAGCATACTGCCACTCTTTATGTCTGGCACATAGTAGGGATGATGATGGTGATAACGATGGTTCTTTTTTAAATTCCTCATAATATCTTTAACCTGTTTTCCTAGATTAGAAAACTTATTTGTTTTTTCTGCTTAAATATTGCCCTATTTTCCACTCTTCCTAGTAATCAAAAGCTTTTATATTTTTATGTTTCTCTGTTTTTATGTTCACCTTTAATACATATCTAAGAAGCTTCTAATAAGCTATGAAATATTCAAATACATTATTTCCTTTAAGCCTCACAGTAGCTTTGTGATGTAGGTATTATTTCCATTTTATATATCAGAAAATTGAAGTTTCAGTGATTTGCTAGCTAGAAGAACCAGGACTTATATCCTTACTAATTAGTGAAGAGCAGATCCTGGGCTCCAATTTAGCTCTTAAAAATGACAGGGTTATTAGTGGAATAGGGGAAACAGGGTAAGAAAAAGGATTCCATAGCCAGAACAAGTTCTAAAACTGTTTTGCTAAACTGTACTGCCTCACCAGTTACAAAGATACCTTTCAGATATCTTATGGAATCCATTATTTTGGCCAGTTTGGTCTGTAAACATCTCTGTTAGAATTGATAGTGAGTATTGGTTATTAGTACTATGTTAGAATTTGTTGTATTGGTGCTGTCTTGGCAAAACCTAGTCCTCCTCCTGTGTTTCTCCTTTGCTTTGACATACTACCACTTCATAACATTTCAGAAACCAAGTGTATGAATTTTTATTTCTGACACCAAACAATTCTTTGGTAGGACACTTAGGACACCAGCTGGTGTCCTACAGTTTAACTCAATTCTGACACTGTCTACCTGGAGAAAGCGTCAGATCCCATAGGTTGATGACTCAGCCCTAGGAGACTGCCCCCCACCTCAGATACCAGTTGCAAATAGTGGATCCCCAGATTACCCACAACCTGCGTTACCTGACTACACACTCAGAGGTTTTCATGATCACCTGCCATTTGGATTTCTAGAACAGCTCATAGAATTCAGGGAAACACTTACTTTTGTTTACCAGTTCCCTTGTGGCTCAGCTGATAAAGAATCCACCTGAAATGCGGGAGACCTGGGTTTGATTCCTGGGTTGGGAAGATCCCTTGGAGAAGAAAATGGCTACCCACTCCAGTATTCTGGCCTGGAGAATTCCATGGATTGGACAGTCCATGGGATTGCAAAGAGTCGGACATGGCTGAGCGACTTTCACTATTTTCACTTTATTAAAGGATGCTGTGACCATCTCCAGGGGATCTTCCCAACCCAGAGATAAAATCCTTGTCTCCTGCATTGGCAGGCAGGTTCTTTATCATCAGTGCCACCTGGGAAGCCCATAATAAAGGAACAGATAAACAGCTAGATGAATAGATACATAGAATGAAGTCCGAAAGGGTCCAGAGTACAGGAGTTGCCATAGAGTTGGGGTGTGTCACCCTTGCACTACGTATATATGTGTGCATGGTTGGAAGCTTGCTGAACCCCCCATATTTTTGTTTTTTATATGGATCATCATATAGATGTGTTAATCATTAATTCTATTTGCAGCCCCTACCGTTCTCCGGAGAATGGAGATTGAAGCTGAAAATTCCAAGCTTCTAATCATTACTTGGTCTTTCTAGTGACCAGCCCCCATCTAAAAGCCCAGAAATAGTTGCCTCATTACAACAAAAGGTAGTGGTTTCACCCAAGAAGTTCCAGGGGATTTAGGAACCCTGTGTTGGGAACTGGGGTCAAAGACCCAGTGTGAGAACGAAAGATGCTCCTAGTGTACTTATCAGTTTGGAAATTGTAAGGGCTTTAGGAGCTTCATACCAGGAAAGTGGAGAGAGGGGCAGAAGACAATATTTAATTTTTCTACAGTCTCACAGCTACCAGGTTATTTTCTTAAGACCTCAGATACAAATCATCCCTCTCTGCCAGTTTAATTTAATGGTACTTTTTGCAGATTGTCTTTATTTTGTTCATTTATTTGTGAATCATTTTATGTTTCTTAACTTACAATGTGATGTAATTTTGGCCATTTTAAGTGAAATTTTAATTAAAATAATTCAATTATGTATTATTAATTAGCAGTGATTGAGATGTTCTTTAGCATACTTTGGGAAAAATGGTTAGCCTTTTGTCTAACTGATATTAGGAATATTTGTTAAAGATAAATATTTAATGAGGGCCCTTTTGCACATAGTGTTGTATTTCACTAAATAAGTGAATTATCTTGCTTCCTATATATTTATGATTGAAGGTGAAGATAGTTATCAGTGTGCTATCTTTGTAAAAGAGAAAAATCACAGCTATTTGCTAAATAAGACATTGAATGAAGGTATACTCTTACATTAACCAAAAGTAAGTAGGTTGACAGGGCTTTGAATTAGGAAATTCACAATATTAAAGTTATATTAACTTTTTAACAAGTTAAATTTTTAAAAAGTTAAATTAACTTTTTAACTCTTATATTGAGACCTGATGGCTTGGGAAGAAATTATGATTTTATGATGAGCTGGAGAAGTTTGTGATGAAGTTTGGATTCTATGATCTTTCTGTATAATATGAAAGATGTTTCACAGGTTGGAAAGTGAAAAATGACATTGTTTAGATCAGTGACTTAACTTGGAAGTTTAAACTGGGTAAAGTAATATTCATATAGTCTAATAATCTTATATTAGATTACTTCTTGTTGTTGTTCATTTGTCAAATAGTGTCCAACTCTTGTGACCCCATGAATTATAGCATGCCAGGCTTTCTTGTCCTTCGCTAACTCCCTGAGTTTGTTCAAACTCATGTCCATTGAGTCAGTGATGCCATCCAAACATCTCATCCTCTGTTGCCTACTTTTCTTGCCCTCACTATTTCCTAGAAAGTCTTTCCTAAGCAAGGTCTTTTCCATTGAGTCACCTCTTCCCATCATGTGTCCAAAGTATTGGAGCTTCAGCTTCAGAACCAGTCCTTCTGGTAAATATTCATGCATTATTTCCAATAGGATTGACTGGTTGGATCTCCTTGCTGTCCAAGGGACTTCCAAGAGCACCACAGTTTGAGAGCATCAGTTCTTTGGTGCCCAGCCTTCTTTATGGTTGAACTCTCACATCTGTACATTACTTATGGAAAAACCATAGCTTTGACTACATGGACCTTTGTCGGCAAAGTGATGTCTCTGCTTTTTAATACACTGTACTAGGTTTGTCATAGCTATTCATCCAAGGAGCAAGTGTCTTTAAATTTTGTGACTGCAGTCACCATCTGCATTGATTTTGGAACCCAAGAGAATGAAATCTGACACTGTTTCCACATTTTCTCCATCTATTTGCCATGAAGTGATGGGACCGGATACCATAGTGTGCATTTTTTGAATATTGAGCTTTAAGCCAACTTCTTCACTCTCCTCTTTCACCTTCATCAAGAGGCTCTTTAGTTCCTCTTCACTTTCTGCCATTAAAGTTGTATCATCTGCATATTTGAGGTTGTTGATATTTCTCCCATCAGTCTTGATTCCAACTTGTGATTCATCCAGCCTGACATTTTGCATGATGTACTCTTCATGTAAGTTAAATAAACAGGGTGACAGTGTACAGCCTTGATGTACTCCTTTCCCAATTTAGAACCAGTCTGTGTTCCATATCCAGTTTTAACAGTTCCTTCTTGTCCTTCATACCGGTTTCTCAGGAAGCAGGTAATATGGTCTCGTATTTCCATCTCATTAAGAATATTCCTTAGTTTACTGTGATCCACACAGTCAAAGGCTTTAACATAGTCAGTGAAGCAAAAATAGTGTTTTTGGAATTCCCTTGCATTTCCTATGATCCAATAGATGTTGGCATTTGATTTCTGGTTCCTCTGCCTTTTTAAAATCCAGCTTGTACATCTGGAAATGCTTGGTTCACATACTGCTGACTCCCAGCTTGAAGGATTTTGAGCATTACCTTCCTAGAATGTAAATTAAGAGGAATTGTATGGTAATTTGAATATTCTTTGGCATTGCCTTTCTTTGGGATTAAAATGAAAACTGACCTTTTCTAGTCCTATGGCTACTACAAAGTTTTTACTCCAAGGCCAAACTTGTCTGCTATTCTAGGTATCTCCTGACTTCCTATTTTTGCATTCCAGGTCCCTATGATGTGAAGAACATCTGTTTTTGGGTGTTGGTTCTAGAAAATCTTGTAGGTCTTCATAGAATCATTCTACTTCATCTTCTTCAGCTGCTGCTTCAGTGGTTGGGGCATAGACTTGGGTTACTGTGATGTTGAATGATTTGCCTTGGTAATGAACAGAGATCATTCTGTCATTTTTGAGAGTGCAACCAAGTACTGCATTTTAGACTCTCTTGTTGATTATGAGGGCTACTCCATTTTTTATAAGGGATTCTTGCTTACAGTAGTAGATATAATGGTCATTTGAATTAAATTTGCCCATTCTCATCCATTTTAGTTCACTGATTCTTAAGATGTCAGTGTCACTCCTGCTATCTCCTGTTTGACCACAACCAATTCCCTTGATTCATGGACCTCACATTCCTGGTTCCTATGCAGTATTGTTCTTTATGGCATCAGACTTTACTTTCACCACCAGATAGAACTACAGCTGGGTATCATTTCTGCTTTGGCTCAGCTTCTTCATTCTTTCTGTAGCTATTTCTTTGCTGTTCCCCAGTAGTGTATTGAACACCTACTGACCTGTGGAGTTCATCTTTCAATGTCACATCTTTTTGTCTTTTCATATTGTTCATGGGTTTCTCAAGGCAAGAATACTGAAGTGGTTTGCCATTCTCTCCTCCAGTGGACTATGTTTTGTCAGGCTCCGTCACCCTGCTTTTAATTTAACTTATATGCAGGGTGCATCATGAGAAATGCTGGGCTGGAGGAAGCACAAGCCAGAATCAAGATTGCTGAGAGAAATAGCAATAACCTCAGATATGCAGATGATACCACCCTTATGGCAGAAAGTGAAGAAGAACTAAAGAGCCTCTTGATGAAAGTGGAAGAGGAGAGTGAAAAAGTTGGCTTAAAGCTCAACATTCAGGAAACTAAGATCATGGCATCCAGTCCCATCGCTTCATGGCAGATAGATAGGGAAACAGTGGAAACAGTGGCTGACTTTATTTTTCTGGGCTCAAAATCACTGCAGATGGTGATTTCAGCCATGAAATTAAAATACGCTTACTCCTTGGAAGGAAAGTTATGACCAACCTAGACATCATATTGAAAAGCAGAGACATTACTTTGCCAACAAAGGTCCATCTAGTCAAGGCTATGGTTTTTCCAGTGGTCATGTATGGATGTGAGAGTTGGACTATAAAGAAAGCTGAGTGCCGAAAAATTGATGCTTTTGAACTGTGATGTAGGTGAAGACTCTTGAGAGTCCCTTGAACTGCAAGGAGATCCAGCCAGTCCATCCTAAAGGAGATCAGTCCTGGGTGTTTATTGGAAGGACTTATGTTGAAGCTGAAGCTCCAATACTTTGGCCACCTGATGTAAAGAGCTGACTCACTTCAAAAGACCCTGATGCTGGGAAAGATTGAGGGCAGGAGGAGATGGGGATGACAGAGGATGAGATGGTTGGATGGCATCACCGACTCAATGGACATGAGTTTGGGTGTACTGCGGGAGTTGGTGATAGACAGGGAAGCCTGGCGTGCTGCAGTTCATGGGGTCGCAAAGAGTCGGACACGACTCAGCGACTGAACTGAACTAGCAGGGACATGCCTTTAGCCGCTGTGTAGCTGGATGGCATGCCCTGTACCCTATTTGTCCCACTGCTAGTCCTCATTGTGTGTATAATGACTATTACTAAACTATGTTAATAATTGATGATATTTATACTCCATTGTATAAGAAAATACTTCTTACCTTAGGATTGACTCATGAAGTTCTCTAGATCAGGTACTTATAGCAAATATTCATATTTATGGTAATTTCACTGAGGGAAATTAAATTTACAACTTTCTCATAGAGGAATTTGAGAGTCATTGAAGCTAACGTTGCAATAGCAGCAACACAGTGAAAAGAATACTAGTTTTAACCACATTCTTTTTTTCTTTTGTTAGTCTCAAAAGTCTTATGTTGTAGAATTAAAAGCAACTTTGTAAAGGCAAATATGTAAAAATCCGTGCAAGTTAAAGTAATGATTCTATGCACATTAGATCCACAGTTACTGAAACAAAACTTTTGCTAATGTTTTCTAGCTATCCTAGTCAAATACAGTATGGATGGCAATAGCTGTTATATTTTACTAACACTTGTAACTGATAGTTAATTTTTATTTATTATATTTAATAATTTTTAGAGTGAGGAAACAACATTCATGCTTGAAATTAAAGTGTTGTGAAATTTTGGTTCAGTTGTCATCAGAATAGAGACTACCTTCTGATTTTTCACTTATCAAATCAGAATACTTAGAATAGGCATTTGCTATTTCTTCATTACTAATCATTATTGTTTTCAATGTTAGAGGATACCCAAAAATATCATAAAGGAAGATTTTAATGCACTGAGGAAGGTAGGGTAAGCTTTGATGATTAAATTTATGCAAAGGCAGTCATACCATTCTGCCCAAATGTTTATGCAGCTCTTTACTCTGCTTTTGTGTAACCATTGTAATACAAGATAACTTATGTTAAAGGCTTCAATAAAACCACCCCCTGAACAACAACGACAAATTTTTTTTTTTAAGATCAGTTGTTAGATTCCATACACTTTTAGTTGAACTCCTTCATTTTCTCAGTGGAAGAGTAATGATTGATATCCATATTGGTGATGAACAATTTCCTGGCACTATGGGATTTTAAATGGCTTTTTGATTTGTCAAAGAAATTTTATATTATATTTAATATGGTTTAGAATTAATTGCATCAGCCTTTTTCATAGTAGGATATATTGCTTTTATGTACAATCATTAGACCATCCATTATATAGAGAACCACCCTGATACAGATAGTAAGATTATTTAATTTGTATATGTTCTGTATATGAACATTTGATTTCTGTTCTGGGATGGGCTAGGGAAAATGGGGTTATGGATAGAATAACAAAGTTCAACCTCTACCATTGACTTGTAGGTTGACCTAAGATTATAATCAACATTTCTACTATTGGTTCTCAGTGAAATGTTCTCAGAGTTCTAAAGAATCAGTTTAATGTATAAATATACTGTTCTACAGTGGTGATTTTCTTCATATCTTATATTTTGATCATTGGTATATTCTAGTTGCTTAAAAGCTAATAACTCATTCATATACAATCCAAATAATGTCTTTTTGCTAACTTTCTGGTAAACAAAACATTCCATCCCGTATCATGATAGGAAAGACATTTTACTCATTAAATTATCAAACAGATGGTAAGCTTAATAAAAATGTTTTAAAATAAGTATTTTAAGATTAATTTTTTTTACTCCACCTAATCTATTCATATTTTAATATTTATTTTCAGCATATCTAGTAATTACGATGCTCAAATGAAGAGCCTTTTAAGGATTGTGAGGATATTTTGTCATGTCTTTCGAATTGGTCCATCCTCTCCCAGTAATGGAATTGATATGGGCTACAACGGGAATAAAACTCCAAGGAGCCAGGTGTTCAAGGTCAGAAAAGTATACGATGTTGTTAGGAAGATAGATGTGAAAGAGATGAATTTGACAAAGCAAACATTCATTAATCAGAAACCTCTTGAGCAGGATGTAACTTTGGTTTATACCTGTGACTGACACTTTTTAAACTAAGACCTTTCTCCTTTCTTCTGTCTAATCAGCAGCAAGTCAGTTGGTGAGCTTTCTATGTTTCTCTTACAAGTGAAATTTTAATTCCACTAGTCTTTTATTCTAAGAGTAAAGATATTTAGTGTTTAAATCTAATTAAATCTACTTAAAAAAATCAGATTATAGGTCTTAAATGTAGCCATCACGATTTTTTAAAAAAATATTTCTTATTCAGAAAGAGAGAAAACATCCAGTTTTTATTTAGGTTTTAGTGTTGTGTGTGTTGGGTGTGTGTGTTTATGCTTTTTAAAGTAAGTTTAGTTTATTGGGCTTACTAGCAATTTCTGGGATAACTTCAAGTTAAGAAACATTGAGATATTTTCTTAATGTATTTTGTATTGCTTCAGCTCTGTATCTTTTTTCCCTTCCTTTTATTCCCCCATTGTGCCATCTCCTGGAAGAAGGAAGTTGTGCATCTTGTAGTTCAGATTTTAGCTTTTCAGTGTACCACTTTCTTTAGTCCTGGTTAGAAGTGATAATTTCCTGTCTTTATAAAATTCGAATCTGAATTATTGATCTGTTTTGTTAGTGCTGTTTTAAGTGGGTTTTACTACTCAGACATTCACATTACAATTGTTCTTAATGTGTTTCAAATATGACTCATGCTGTTAGTTACTGAATCTATCCCTGATTGATTTTTCTACTTGTTCTTCTATTCATTTGTAATGATGGGTGAACAATCAAACCAAATATATATATAGTCACTATAGACAAACTGAGTATAGATTATATTTATTATTGTCTTTGTTTTGTTATGATTTCAATTTGCTAATGATATCAGAAAATAATCATGTGCTAATAAGTAACCTCTTTGTAGGCATTTAGTGCTTGATTTAAATGTTATTTTTCTACCCAGCCAGTCAGTATGGATAAAACATAGTAGAAAAAGATATCATTGTTTATTTTAGCATTTCTCTTATGGATCCAGACTCTTTGTTTTCATTGTTATATATCAATGAAGTATATAATAGATTAGTTTGGTGCAAAAGTAATTGTGGTTTTACATGGTTGCACTTTGCTATTTGATATTGGAATAGTTTAAATAAATGTGGTTATGTTATAGATTATTTTAATCCACATTTCTCAATTTATGTTTTTTTGCTAATGACATTATTTGCTGTTTGTTTTAGACTATAGAAATTATGTTAAACAAAAAGTAAATTCAAGCAGTTTTTTAGTTTGAGTTCAAAATAGGTTGCAAAGCAGCAGAGACAACTTGCAACATCAACCATGCCTTTAGCCCAGGAACTGCTAATGAATGTACAGTGCAGTGGTTGTTCAAGAAGTTTTGCAAAGGAGATGAGAGCCTTGAAGATGAAGAGTGTACTGATTGGTCATCAGAAGTTGACAGTGACCAATTGAGAGCAGTCATCAAAGCTGATCCACTTAAAACTACACAAAAAATTGCCAAAGAACTCAAGGTCAACCATTCTATGGTCATTCGGCATTTGAAGCAAATTGTAAAGACGAAAGAGCTCAATAAGTGGGTGCCTTGTGAGCTGACCAGAAATCAAAACAATCATCATTTTGAAGTGTTGTTTTCTCTTATTCTATGCAACAGGAATGAACCGTTTCTTGATCTAATTATGCCATGTTATGAAAAATGGATTTTGTATGACAACTAACGATGATCAGCTCAGTGGTTGGACTGAGAAGAAGGTCCAAAGCACTTCCCAAAGAGAAATTTGCACCAAAAACAAGTCATGGTCACTGTTTGGTAGTCTGCTGCTGGTCTGATCCACTACAGCTTTATGAATACTGGTGAAACCATTACATCTCAGCAAATGGATGAGATCCACCAAAAGCTGCAATGCCTGCAACCAGGATTGGTCAATAGAATGGCTCCAGTTCTTCTCCATGACAATGCTGACCACACTTGCACAGCCAACACTTCAAAAGTTGAACGAATTGGACTATGAAGTTTGGCCTCATCTGCCGTGTTCACCTAACCTCTCGCCAGCCGACTACCACTTGAAGCATCTCAACAACTTTTGTAGGAAAAACACTTCACAACCAGCTGGAGGCAGAAAATACTTTTCAAGAGTTCATCCAAACTTGAAGCTTGGATTTTTACACTACAGGAATAAAAAAACTTACTTCTCCTTGGCAAAAATGTGTTGATTGTAATGGTTCCTATTTTGATTAATAAAGTTGTGTTTGAGCCTAGTTATAATGATTTAAAATTCATGGTCCAAACTCACAATTACATTTTTATCAACCTACTATAAAGTTCTTATACTTATATTTTATTTCATTTGTTAGTATCTTTATTTCTCTTCTTGAGGAATTTTTTTTTTCTTTGACAAAGCAAGTGTCATTGACAATTGCTTTTATTTCTGACCACTAATTTTCTCTTAAATTTTGACCTTTCTTTTTGGTAAAACATTTTTGTTACAAAACTCAATCAGTTTTTTTTAAAACATTAGCAAGTGTTGCTCTTAAGGAGTTAATTTCTTTCTGTCTAATTTTATGAATTAATTGTGTGGACTCTTTAGAGGATGGCAAAATGATCTGCCCTTCCGCTTATAAGGATAAAAAATAGAAACTACATTGTGATCCATGTATTTAATGTCTTCTGTTCATTGTGGGATGACTGAAGTTATAAAAATCTGAACCATCTGCTGAGTTGCTACAATGTAAGATTGAAAATAACATTTTAATTTTTACCACATTTTGCCTAAGGTAGCAGTTGATCCCTACTTTCTGTTTCATTAACTAGGTACTCCAACATGTCACTTTATTGTTGGGATTAGCTAATGGGTTTTCCATTAAGAATGAGTGGGTTTATAGGCCATGTGTTTTTAGTAGGTGAAATTGTTTAACATCCTGTTATTAGTTTGCTGATTTATCTTAGAAGTACTTTAAGTTAATCTTAACACTTAGCCATTCTTTCAGTGTTAAGAGATTTTTATCTAGAGCCTTGCAAACTTTGAAACATCTGAAGGAGAAGGTAGTTCTGGTTATTGAAGCAGGGTGAGCATGAGGAAGACAGTTCAGGCTTCTTGAATCTTGATACGCTCTTTTTTTGTGAGTAGTAAACTGTGACTATTAATGGTTTCATAGAATTATAATTGGAGAAATTTGGCAGCTGAGAAAGATTGAGAAACTTTTGACTTTAAGATCTTATCTTTTGGATTGTGGCTTTTGACGTTATGAGGTGAGAATAGACTAATAGAATTTCAAAATACTATTGATGAATTTAAGTTAATAATGCTTTCCTTTCAAATTTGTATCTAATTTGGCACATGGATTGTGAAATTTTTTTTAATTGTCCAACAAGTTTGAGATTTTTATGTTATAGCTTTGACTTGTTAATCTGAAATGTTTTGAAAATCATGTATGATTGTCGAATCATTGATGTTATAGGTAGAATATAGTTCTGTGGTGAAAATCAGTAATAAGAAGGTATTATTTTCATAGTGCCAGGAAGCCTAATATTTTCCATAGCCATTGACACATTTTTCTGTAACAGTTGATATGTATGGTTCTATGTATCTAGTGTTTTTATCAGTATTATTTATGAATAGATATGGTTTGCGATTATTTATTTTTAATTTTTAAAATTTATTTTAATCTTTTTGTCTGTGACTGCTACTCCAGTAAGAAATTAAAGTTATTTTCACAGCATTCTTTTTGTTACTGAGGAATGAATTTTCTGAACAAGTCTTCAAAGGGACAACTCCCTAAGTAAAAATGCTTTAAGGTTGAGGTTTCATTTTAGTGCACATATGAATGAAGAAATACAGTGAGAAAAAGAGAAAATAAAGAAAGGCCTAAGATTTCTGACTACTTTTCTACTTTTTTCCCTCATTCTCTTTTAATTCTTAGCTGTGCTACTTTATTGAAAACTCTTTCTAGCTTTTCTCAGTATCGTTATTGTCACCGTCATTTTTACACAGATCAGCATTTTTGGATATTTTTAATTTTTGCAGGTTGTCAGCTTTTGAGAATAGGATGGTTGCAGTTCAGGCTCAGTGCTCTCATCCGCACGTGAGCAGTAGGTATTGCTTCCTTCCTTAGCCTTCATCTCCATCCACTGTGGGGATTTTCTGAGTTTTGTCACTCTCACTTAGAGGCCATTTATTCCTTTTGTTTGAAGTAGTTTTCATCACCACCTGTTCTTTCTTTGGAGGGCGTTTATTTTTTGATGTAAAGCTAAAATAGTTTTGCTGACATAAAACGTTCTTTTTCATGTTTTATAGCAGGGTTAATGTTTTTCTCATGAAGAGAAACTATAGACCCAAGCCTGGATCATGATTAAAATTGAGACATTTTTAGTGAAGTTACCATGTCAGTACTGATGGCTGCTGGTGCTTCTTGCCCTTCTTTTAAGCAGTTCAGCCATTCTTTAAGAAGTTAGGCCCCAGCTCCTGTGCCTAACCTTGGAAAAACCTAGTTTGTGGGAGAGAAGGGTGTTCATTTCAACCTCAGAAAATGTTTCTCAGGAATTAGTTTCTCACTTTGTGAACCTGTTTACCTAGGCTATATTAATTAAATATATATTGAGTGAGTGAACTTTTTTTGTTGATGGTGGAAGGGTTTTTTCCTTTTTGCTTTTTGGTTTAATATTTAAGTGAAAACTTAGGGGTGATTTAAGTGTTTGTGGATTCAGTAAGTAGAATAGTCTCAAAAAGAGAATGTTCTGGGAATCTGAAGATAGGCTGAAGGTAATAGTAGTGGGATTTATTAGATAATAATTAGAATTTCTTGGCGGAACAGAACTTTAGAAAAGCTCTGAATATGGTTGTATAATCTCTTTACAATACTGGCCTTTAAAAAATAAGAATCTTTTACTCGAAATAGTTAAGAATGGGTCTTTCAGAAGCAGATGTCTAGTTTGTAGCATTCTATGATCATATAAGAATCAAAAAGTTAGATTAATTTTTATATTCATTTGTAGAAAGACAATTTATCACTCTTATTAGGAATATTGAGAATAGTGTGGGAATGGAAGACCATTTAATTTTCTCCCATGCCCTCCTATGCCTTCACTGTTCATTTTTATTGGGGTTTTAAAAGGTTCTAGCAGGTCTTTTTTTCCTCTGAATTTTATTGGGCTATAAGTGTTATATAAAATGTTGAGTAACTTTAAGGTACTCAGTGATGATTTGATGATTTGATACAAGTATGTATTGCAAAGTCTTTACTCCAGTGAGGTTAGTTAGCGCATCCTTCACCTCACATAATCACTACTTTGTTGCTCTTGTGCTGAGACCATTAAAGCTTTACTCTCATAGCAACTTTTAATTGTACCATACAGTGTTGATAACTATAGTGCTCATGCTGTACATTAGATCCCCAGTATCATGTCTTTTAATAGTAGTTGGGCATTTATATTTCTCCTTCTGTTAAAAACTACTATTTACTAGAGATGATGTCTGTATTTCATCTTCTGTAGTCCTTTAGTCCTGTTGTAGCATTTGTGATCACATGATATTTTGAAGATAAATTTTCATTTGCTGTTTATGAAAAACGTCTCATTATTCTCAAAAGGACTATTTTATATAGTGTAGAAATAATAAGTGAAAATTCAGTATCCAGTTTCTTTTTTTATTAAGCTGTTAATCTTTACTTTGAATTATGGATTTGCTAGCTAATATTTGATAATTACTATTATTAGAGATGAGTTGTGTGTGATTGGGTATGCCTCTGTGTGTATGTGTACTTGTAAATGCCATGATATCTAAAATTTCTTGTTGTAAATTTTCAAAATCTCAGAGATTACATGTAAAGAAAAAGTGCAGTAAACCAAGTTGTTTATTAAGTTATCTATGAATACTTATTTTTCAAATTGAAAAGCAACATAATTAAAAACAGTTAACACATTAATACAGTAAAGATTTTAGGGAATTGTACTCATAAAAGTAATTGTGACTTTGAAACAAAATATTTGAAAATTTTTAAAAGAAGGAAGATTGCTTATACATTTTTCTGTTAGAGTTTGGTTTTCCTTTTTTTAGTCCAAGGAATAAATAAATGTGAAATAAGCTTTTGCTATAAATGAAGTACTTATATGACATTTATATTTTTGTTACTTAAGGCATTGCAGTCACATAAACTTGAGAAAATAGAAGTATCTAGAGTAAATATTCTCTCATAATATTTGTTTGAGTGGGGTTTTTTTTCCCTGCAGTTTAAGAATGATGGTTTTTTTAAAAAAATTCTTCTTTTTTTCATAGCCTCTTGAATTGCTTTGGCATTCATTAGATGAATGGCTAGTTTTAATAGCTACAGAACTGATGAAAAACAAAAAGGACTCAACGGATATCACTTCTATTTTGCTGAAACAAAAAGGCCAAGATCAAGATGGTACTTCCATTCCTCCATTTGAACCTCCAGGACCTGGCAGCTATGAAAATCTGTCCACTGGCACAGGGGAATCTAAACCAGATGCTCTCGGAGGGAAACAGGAAGCCAGTGCAGACTGTCAGGATGTTATTTCTATGACAGCTAACCGGCTAAGTGCTGTCATTCAAGCTTTTTACATGTGCTGTTCTTGTCAGATGCCTCCAGGGTAAGAAAGTTTCTGCTTATTTTGTGTGCTGATCTCTGCCTATCAGTAACCAGTGTGTGGCTGGAGCAACCCTTGTGGTTCTTATTATGACTGCAAGACACCCTTCAGCAATAACCATCAGGAAACCTTGAAAACAAAAAAAGGTTTATTACTTACAGGACCTGGAAATTACATGACACACCTGGGGCCACACAGCAAGGTTGCCAGTAGAAAGAAAGCTTGAGGGCTTGGGGTTCTGTTTTATTGGAGTTTAAGGTGGAGGCCTGGGGTTTCGAAAGCTCACTCTTTATTGGTGAGTTTAAAACCTTGGAGTGGGAATTTAAGGCATGAGAAAACACAAGTCGCTCAAATCGTCGGTTATCAAAACCAGTCAAGATCTCTGAAACAAAGGAGCTTGGAGATGAGGGGGGGCTCTTTATCTAGTTGTGGACCTGGCATTGTGTTTATTGGAGATAGTCATCTTTGAAGTGGACAAAGTGAAGGCAATCTGATAGATTTTCCTGCTTTGCAGTTTGAGTGTATCCGGTGATTTTTCTGAGTGGCCCATCTAGCAATAGGCATGAAGGTTGTCCATATATGAGCTGTTGTAGTTATTTCTCTGAATTTTACATCAAGTTGTCCTAATGTGTCTTATATGAATTTGGAAAAGGAGCAGTTTTAGTTCTCAGTGATTCCAAGTAAGAAGGGTGGGAGAAAAACTGGAAACATTAATTTGAAGAATTTTAGCTAGATATTGGAGGAAGTGAAAATTCAGTATCCAGTCCAGTGTACAGGTAGGGAAAAAACCTCAAAGACAGTTAAGAGGACTAGAATCTGATATCTACAAGGGTGTACTGTAATTTTCCATTGAAATGTAATTTTTCTCTTTACTGTTGCCCTCATTTCTATCAGAGATAATCAAAGTAAGACTAGTATGTTCACACAGTAAATCTAGTTTTGTTAAACTTGACCTGGTTATTTATATAGTAGAGGAAGAATAGTGATTGGTCATTAGGCTCCTTTATGTCTGCTTTGCCAGAACTTTTCATAAGGAATCTCAGATTGATCGTTTAAAAGCCTCTGGAGGCTAAGAGGCCAAGCCAAGGACTCAACATCACATTTTGCCTGCAGTACCTATAGATTTGGGTGAATTCCTCTCTTCTTGAGGTCCCCCAAATATCTTGAAGTTTCTGGGCCTGCCAGGAAGTGACCTTCCTTACTTACCTGGTAACTCTGCCAGGAACCCTATAAGCAACGTACCAGGTTGATTTTTCCAGTTTTATTGGCTTCATAAAATTAACACCCTTAGTTTCCTAAAGTTGTCTGGTCATATCAGAGTCTATACGTTCTTCTGTCAAAGGGAAACTCTCCAGTCAAAGCTTTGGCAGTATAATCAGTGTTTTCAATTGTGTTGTGTTACAAGGAGAACAGATTCTTACTGAACTTATGCAAGTAACTATATCGCCATGAAAATAAGGATACCCCGAGAGTTTCCAATTCCGGAGGGATCAGGTTAGGAGAAAAAGTAGTTGTTTCCTGTTTGTTCACAGAGGTATGCTTTACCAAATTGTTGAGTTATTGCTAGCATAGAAGGAAAAGTTTCTGTAAGTCTGAAAAGCAAAATATTGAAGAACTAGCAGTGTTTCAAACAAAAATTCATAAAAGTTGTAGTCATCCTTCATGAACTCATTAAGTCCTATGTAATTCTTGATATTGATCTTTGGTCAGCAGTGTTATGAATCTGATTTTCCCTTAGAGTTCTATAAATGCTTACCCAGTTCAGTGGTAGAATATGAAAATTATCAGAAGCTTGTCTTTGTCAGTGTCCTTTCCATGAATCTCCTTAAAGATGAAGCATCTTTGCAAGAGCATCAGAGTAAAACAGTAACTGTCTGTAACTGGGAAAAGACTTGAAAAATGCCAGTGGTTAAAGACGTGCTGAGAGTTCATGTAATGCAGTTGACAGGGGAGTTTGGTTATTTCTGTGACACACAACGTTTTAAGATGATAGCTGGAAGTATGATGAATAACGTTACATATCAGAGTTTTAGGAATTTCGTATGATTTCTGGAACATTTATATTAATAATACATATCCAAATAAGTATATGGGTAAAGAAGGTTTAACATTACTTCTTATCTGACGTTTAGTGTATCAGATAAGCCTAATTAGTTTAATGTCTCTCTTTTTATAAGAAGAGAAAACTTGAGATGTGCCAGGGGTCTTTTGAAAAATCCAAAAGTTACTTCTAGGTCAAAAAGACTTTGTTTAGAATTTAATTTGGGGAAGTTTGTCAAAAAATATTAAAAAGATTTTAGACACTTGACTAAATAGGATCGCACAGATCATTATGAAATGATACTTAATTATCTACCTAACCAAAGTGACAGATGATTTTAAAGGCAAATGCAGATACTTACATTGTTGTGAGCAAATCTTAACTCTTCCTATTGAGAAGACTCATTTTTCTAAAGTAATCAAGTATCTGATTAAGATAGCATGGGACTTCCCTGGTGACTCAGATGGTAAAGAGTCCACCTACAACGCAGGAGACTTGGGTTCAAACCCTGGGTCAGAAAGATCCCCTGGAGAAGGAAATGGTACCCATTCCAGTATTCTTGCCTGGGGAATTCCATGGACAGAGAGGTCTGGTGGGTTATAGTCCACGGGGTCACAAAGAGTTGGATATGACTGAGTGAGTTTCACTTAATCACTTAAAGACAGCATGAAATACAGGAAATTATTTTGATAAAATACAAAATCCTTGCTTTTCTAGCCAGAGGGTAAAGGAAAACCTTTAACAGTCTCTTTCTCTACCAGCAGCAGACAAACACTGCAGGAAAACTGTCCTTTTAGCAGATGAAAAAATTTACATAAACATATCATTGGTAATAAAGCTTGCTGGAAAAAAAAAAACCCTTAGGATAACAGTTGAATTTTAGCCAACCTGACAGTACAAGGTAAAATCCTCTCATTGTGTATCTTTCCACCTTGCTGTCTTTTCTGTATCATTTTGTTCTTTATTTCCTTCTTTCCTCTTCTGAAATAGCCAGCTTTAGGACAGAATTACTTAAAATTCTCTTAACAAGGGGGTGACAGGACGCGATGGTTGGATGGCACTCAATGGACATGGTGCTGCTAAGTCTTTTCAGTCATGTCTGACATGAGTTTGAGCAAACTCCAGGAGGAAGTGAAGGACAGGGAAGCATAGCATGCTGCAGTTTATGGGGTTGCAAAGAGTCAGACAGGATTTAGCGACTGAATATCAACAACCTCATATGTTTCTTATTCCAAAACACATCCTACTTTCCTTGCATTCAGAGACAGTTCCTCTGCTCTTTTCACTAGTTTGAATTACATATATTAATCAGAATTCTTAACCTTTAGAAACTTTCAGTGAAAACTGAGAAGCAAGCAACTGTAAGCTGCCTGCTATATCAGCATTCTTTGTATTGGCAAATTTATGAATAAGTTTCATAATTTCTAGAAGCACATACTTCCTTGTAGTATAATTTTTCAGTGTGGTACAAGACGTGTTTACTAAGGAGAACCAAATTTATTATTAGCTCCTCTGTAATGAAAAGTTCTAAGTGGATAAACCGATGTTCAGTATTAGTGTTTTACCTTATTTGGAAATGACCCAGATATTCAGTAAATTTTCCATCATTTAACTTAGCAGAACTCAGAAGTTTCAAGTCACCAAAGGGATTTGGGAAACTATTTTTAAGAAGACATTCCATAAAATATATATGGATGTGAGAGTTGGACCATAAAGAAGGCTTAGCACCGAAGAATCGATGCTTTTGAACCGTGGTGTTGGAGAAGACTCTTGAGAGTCCCTTGGACTGCAAGGAGATCAAACCAGTCAATTGTAAATGAACTCTATCCTGAATATTTGTTGGAAGGAATGATGCTGAAGCTCCAATACTTTGACCACCTGATGTGAAGAATTGACTCATTGGAAAAGACCCTGATGCTGGGAAAGACTGAAGGCAGGAGAGTGGGATGACAGAGGATGGGATGGTTGGATGGTATCACCGGCTCGATGGACATGAGTTTGAGCAGGCTCCAAAAGATGGTGAAGGACACGGAGGCCTGGTGTGCTGCAATCCATGGGGTTGCAGAGTTGGACATGACTGAGTGACTGAATAACACCAACAAAACATAACTATTGCTGAAAAATTTACCTTAACTCTTATTCTACTTACATCTGTTTAAGTCACTCGTTCTTAACAATTATGTTTAGATTACTCATGAAAGTCTCATGAGACATTAGGCAAAATTTGTCATCATCCCAAGTAATTTTTCTTGCTGACAAATTTTGTAACCTAGATAACATGAACTTATTTGAATAGTAAACCCAAGTAGAATAAAAGCTGCATGTCTGTATTATATCTAATATTGATAAATTTGAGACATGACTTTTAATTGAACTAACAAACTTAAACTCCTTTTATTTATAGATTATCCCAGATCACATGGAATTGAAAAATGTTTGGATTAGTTCTTGTATTACTGAGTTTCAGAATACTTAATTAATAGTATTTATTTTTATGCCAATTAAATACAGCTTTTTTACAAATTAATTTTGTCATTACTATCCAGAGGCATACAGAAACATGCAGAAACATGTATATCCTTAGGCATACAGAAACGTGCAGCCAGACAGAACCACCCTATAGTTTCCATTCCAAAATTTTCCCTGTGAATCAGGTGCAGCGTATACAACTTACTGTTTTATAGACTACCTTTGAATCCAGATTTTGTCTGGCAGATGGAACAAGTTAAGGTTACCTGCTCCTGTGACTAGTGCTTTTTACTCGCATTTGTGGAGAAGACTTGTAAGATTTGTATTTGTCTTCGGCAAATTATCCAAAGGAGAGTGTGGACTAGATTTTCAGTAAGAGAGATTTTACAACAGTTTATATTTTAAAAGGCCTCTTTCCCTCCAACTTTTTCCTTCAGTCCCTGGTGATTGTGGGCAGAGTTTTAGTTACCTTTTTGGGTATTTATGTTTCAAAGTCATGATAAGACTTACATCTTCAGGGACAAAGAAAGAATGTAAGTTTCCTTCTAGGATTCTTAGTGCCTTTTGGATGGCTTTTGTATCCTAACGAAAGGTAGTAGGGCTGCCTTGTACTTAGGGGGAGTGTCCTGTAAAAGTAATTCTCTGGACTTAGGGTCAAATGGGGCTTATCCAGGGTTAAAAGTGAAGAGGCAGTCAATTTGGTCATTTTGGTCATGGACGTGATGAACCCATTGGACCATGCCAATTTTGCACAGCAGGAGATGGGTCTCATCTTAATATTTTCCATTCATAGTGAGCCTTAGTAGTGATCGCTATGATGGAAAAGTTGGCATGGGGTCAGGCATTAAATACCCAAGTGAGGGGAGGCAGTGCCCTGGTAATGAATATTGGTGGGTCCGGGGGCCTTTTGGCTTCTTGTGTCCCTTTCTTTCCTCACTCACAGCCTTGATAACCCTGTCAGCTTTTGATTCTGCAGCAGGGAAGCCTCATGAGGCATGTTTCCTAGTTCTGCCTTGTGCAGGAGAAAGTGGAAAGTGGCTCAGGATCTGTATTAGACTATTGTTCTTCTTGTTCAGTCGCTCAGTCTTGTCCAACTCTGCCACCCCATGGACTGCAACACATCAGGCTTCCCTGTCCTTCACTATTTCCCAGAGTTTGCTCAGAGTCATGTTTGTTGTGTCAGTGATGCCATCCAACCATCTTATCCTCTGTCAGTTAAGGAGTAGTTTTTGATCTCAGTTTCTACTTCTTGCTTTTTTTCCTTTTTTCCTTAATCTTATATGTTGTTACTGGAAAATTTTAGATGACAACACTGTGAGCCCCTTTGTAGGTGGCTGCTTTCATTTCCAGGGTGTCCCAAGGGAGCATTCCAGAATGGTGGTCTGCCTCTATTAACATCATGTGCTCAGGCTCTTGGGAAAAGCCTCCGCGCTTCTGAAATATAACATTCTTAGCATATTAGTATACATGGCGTTAAATACATGCCATTAGTATACATGGCACCAGCCCGGAGCACCGTGTATCATGCATCGAACCTGGACTGGCAATGTGTTTCACATATGATAATATACATGTTTCAGTGCCATTCTCCCAAATCATCCCACCCTGGCCCTCTCCCACAGAGTCCAAAAGACTGTTCTATACATCTGTGTCTCTTGCTGTCTCACAGATATGAGACAGGGTTATCGTTACCATCTTTCTAAATTCCATATATATGCATTAGTATACTGTATTGGTGTTTTTCTTTCTGGCTTACTTCACTCTGTATAATGGACTCCAGTTTCATCCACCTCATTAGAACTGATTCAGATGTATTCTTTTAATGGCTGAGTAATATTCCATTGTGTATATGTACCACAGCTTCCTTATCCATTTGTCTGCTGGTGGACGTCTAGGTTGCTTCCATGTCCTAGCTATTATAACCAGTGCTGTGATGAACATTGGGGTACATGTGTCTCTTTCATTTATGGTTTCCTTGGTGTGTATGCCCAGCAGTGGGATTGCTGGGTCATATGGCAGTTCTGTTTCCAGTTTTTTAAGGAATATCCACACTTTTCTCCATAGTGGCTTTACTAGTTTGCATTCCCACCAACAGTGTAAGAGGGTTCCCTTTTCTCCACACCCTCTCCAGCATTTATTGCTTGTAGACTTTTGGATAGCAGCCATTCTGACTGGCGTGAAATGGTACCTCATTGTGGTTTTGATTTGCATTTCTCTGATAATGAGTGATGTTGAGCATCTTTTCATGTGTTTGTTAGCCATCTGTTTGTCTTCTTTGGAGAAATATCTGTTTAGTTCTTTGGCCCACTTTTTGATTGGGCCATTTATTTTTCTGGAATTGAGCTGTAGGAGTTGCTTGTATACTTCTGAGATTAATTCTTTGTCAGTTGCTTCATTTGCTATTATTTTCTCCCATTCTGAAGGCTGTCTTTTCACCTTGCTTGTAGTTTCCTTTGTTGTACAGAAGCTTTTAATTTTAATTAGGTCCCATTTGTTTATTTTTGCTTTTATTTCCATTACTCTGGGAGGTGGGTCGTAGAGGATCCTTCTGTGATTTATGTCAGAGAATGTTTTGCCTATGTTTTCCTCTAGGAGTTTTATAGTTTTTGGTTTTATGTTTAGATCTTTAATCCATTTTGAGTTTATTTTTGTGTATGGTGTTAGAAAGTGTTCTAGTTTCATTCTTTTACAAGTGGTTGACCAGTTTTTCCCAGCACCACTTGTTAAAGAGATTGTCTTTTCTCCGTTTTATTATCTTGACTCCTTTGTCGAAGATAAGGTGTTCATAGGTGTGTGGATTTATCTCTGGGCTTTCTATTTTGTTCCACTGATCTATATTTCTTTGTGTTTTGTGTTTATCAAAGAGCTAGTATACCTCCTGAGAGTTCCTAGGAGGCACTGGCACCAGAGGCTTAGAATATTTTTATTTGTCCATTCATTTTTTAGCAGCTTTATACCAGGGATTGGACTCAATATTCCATTGGGTTAGTGGACAAAGAGCAATGGTAGTGAGTGACATAATGACATGGGGTCCATAGTCTTCTCTGATGGTGCCATTGGTTTCCATTGTGAGGCTATTTTACTCTTTTAGATTAGGACTCGTAGCCTAGGCACAACCCACTGACTCTGTGGTTGCAGGTGGGAGTCTCCCCTCCTGACCTTAGGGAATGTTCTTGTGTGTTTAGCCAGAGTCTTTCCTCGGGTGGTGGTGATGATAGTCTTGCTCTCAGTTCAGCCTCCTTGGCTCTTGGCTTGAGGTATGGAGGACCCTCACACACATTAATAGTCAATTAAGGTCTTTATTATTAGTGGTCTCATCATCTCATTAGACCATATGGCCTTGATCACACTTCTCTGAGGAGATTGTTGGATTATGGCATCCATGACCTTTTGGGTTGGATGCCTCAGGCAACACATGGCACTATGTAAAAGGCACTATGTAAAAGGACGTTTCAGCAAGACCAGACCCTCAGCAAGTGGTACCCTTTTTCCAGATTGTGTTACTCACCTGAGTTAAGTGGTAGTAAGCAAGCTGTAGCTAACAGGCATTCCCCTTGACTTACTGCAATGGCAAGCATGCAATCCTCCTGACTATGTAAATTGTTTTATGTGCCAGTCTCCACCTATCAATAACCAGTGTTGTGGCTGGACTAATCCTTGATTCTTATTATGATTATAGATGTCCTTCAGTGATAACCATTGGAAACCTTTGAGGGGAGAAAGATTTATTACTTCTAGGACCTGGAAATTACATGGCCCACCTAGGGCCACACAGCGAGGTTATTGTAGAGGGAGAGAGAAAAAGTACACATAAGCCTGGGGTTGAGGGTGGAGGGGCACTCAGGTTTTGAAAAGTGAAAGTCACTCAGTCGTGTCTGACTCTTTGTGAGGCCATGGACTATATACTTTTCTTCAGGTCAGAATACTGGGTGGAAGCCGTTCCCTTCTCCAGGGGATCTTCCCAACCCAGGGATCAAACTTGGGTCTCCCATATTGCAGGCAGATTCTTTACCAGCTGAGCCACCAGGGGAGCTCAAGAAAACTGGATTGGGTAGCCTATCCCTTCTCCAGTGGATCTTCCCAACTTAGGAATCAAACCATGGTCTCCTGCATTGCATGCAGATTCTTTACCAGCTGAGCTATCAGGCCCTATCATGACATGAATGAATTACATCCCAAGACACTCTGTTTCTCTTTAATTATATGGTCATCATGTAATCTGATTATTTTTTATTTTTCAAATCTTTGTCCAGGGAATCCCAAGAATAATGGAGTGGGTTGCCATGCCCTTCTCCAGGGGATATTCCCAACCCAGGGTCAAACCCACATCTCTTGTATCTCCTGCATTGGCAGGAAGGTTCTTTACCACTGGTGCCACCTGGGTAAGGTTTTGAGGACTCACTTTTTATTAGTGAATTTAAAACATAAGAGTGGGAATATAAAGCATGAGAAGAGTAAAAGTTGAGTAATCCAAATGGTCAGTTATCAAAGTTAACCAAAATCTCTAAACACAGGACCCTCAGTGGGAGGCATTCTGGCTCTTTATCTAATTGTGGGGCTGGCATTGTGTTTATTCAATTTGAAGTGGATGCCTCACCAACCAAGCCTTAAGTCAGGTACTTGCATTACAAAGTAGAGAAAACCCAGTTTCTGATGAAGAAAAACTATAAATTTTTTTTGTAATTGCAGAAATAAATAATACTTTGCTGTTTTGGTTCTATTCTAATCTTTAGGATACTCATTGAACTGATCTGGAATTAATATAGAATATTTGAGTTTTAAACATCCATATATGTTATTAACATGTAAGATGGTGAATGTTACTTTCTATAGGATCATTTAATTATATGTTGGAAACAGAGAGACTTAAAATTTCAAGGTTTTTAAAAAGTCACTTTATATCATCTGTTAATGAAAAGTTATTTTATTATCTATCTGAGTGTGTGTGTATATTTATATAGTTCACATTATAAATCAACTAGGCATGCCTCAGAGTCTATAAAAACAATCCAAACCCCGTTTTCCTTTTTGATTAGAAGCCAGCCAAATTCAATGCATAGTCAAATTTACCATATCACCAACTTTTGTCTATGTGTTCTGATTGTTTTTTACCCTCCACAGAATGACTTCGCCCCGTTTCATTGAATTTGTCTGCAAACATGATGAAGTTTTAAAATGCTTTGTTAACAGGTAAAACTTTCTTGGTTTAATGGACTGCTCTTATAACTTTTCTTTCTCACAGTTTTTATCTCAACAGAAAAATATTATTCTGTTATTATCTAAAAAATGTTCAATGACATGTATGAGTATAGTAGGTGTGGGTTAATATGTATTTTTATTCTATTTCATTATCTATGTATCTAAATTTATATGTCACTTAATGCCATTCATCCTTCCCATTTATACAAGCAGTGCATATTTTTCTTTTAGGAATCCCAAGATTATATTTGACCACTTTCACTTCCTTCTTGAATGTCCTGAATTGATGTCAAGATTCATGCATATCATAAAGGCACAGGTAGTACTTTTTAAAATATCTCTTTAGCCTGTCTAAGGAAAATTAAGTTTTTAATTTGAATACTATTCAGTAATTATTAGAAACCACCTGCTGGAAGTGAAGTGACATTACCTTATTCTTTAGTATATGGAGTTACCCTAGTGTGTTACTTCTGTATGAGTAGTAAATTTAAGAAATGTATATTGAGTGCCTACTGTGTGCAAAGGTAGCACCTTGTCACATTCCTGAAATGGAACACTAATCCTGTAAGGCTGATGGTTCTTGGGATTTTATCCCCAAATACACTTGGGAAATATAACAAATGCCTTGTTGGGGATTTATAAAGCATATCAGCAGTTTGCTAAAGGTTTTGGAAGCCCTTTGTAAATGTAGTGGTTTAACTTTGTTAATCCTCCAAACTTATTTGACCTGAGAGCTTTCCTCCCCAAGGGTTCTTCTGTATATCTCATTTTTTTTATGACTCATGCTTGGGAAACGCTCATTTTGCTACTTACCAGCTATGTGACTTTGAGCCTGTTTCTAACATTCTTGAGCCTTGAGATCTTCATTTACAAAAATAGAGATAATGACTCTTTAACTTCATAAAACCTCTGTTGTGAAGAATATGTTTTAAATAGTGATTGGTGTATATATTCAATAAGCGGTAGTTGTTTTGGAGATCAAAAGCATATATTCTATCTCCAAAGGGATCTTAATTCAGCCTAGCAGGGGAGATAATAAATGTACCTGTAAAATATTGTAATTGTAGTATCACAGTTTTACCTAGTTCTTCAGGAATTTGAAAGAAACTGGCTTCCTTTTGGCTGCTATAGTCAAGGGAGATTTTAAAGAGGAGGTGGATTTTAATCTAGACTTTGAAAAACATGCAAATTTTTGATGGGAATAAACGGGAAAGATGAACATTCTAGCCAAGCTATGGGTCAGGGCATGTAGATGGAAAAGTTGGTTAAAGCAGGAATTTTGTGTAGGTGAGGAATGAGATAAAATTTCTGGGAAGGTAGAATAGGGTTATACTGCATGGAATCTTCATTGCCAGATTAAAGAATTTTCATTTGCTAGGCTGTTAAGAGCCACTGAGGGAGAAGGAAATGGCAACCCACTCCAGTATTCTTGCCTAGAGAATCCCATTGACAGAGGAGCCTGGAGGGCTGCTATCCATCGGGTCTCATAGAGTTGGACACGACTGAAGTGACTTAGCATGCATACATGCATTGGAGAAGGAAATGGCAACCCACTCCAGTATTCTTGCCTGGAGAATCCCAGGGACAGGGGAGTCTGGTGGGCTGCCGTCTGTGGGGTCGCACAGACTCGGACATGACTGAAGTGACTTAGCAGCAGCAGCAGGAGCCACTGATAACTTTATTTCAGGAGAATAACATGATCCTGCCAAAATTTTAGGAAATAATTTGTATGAAATGTAGGCTAGACTGGAGGCAAAGGATTGGTTATTAGTCATAAGGTAAATGCTATAGGTGTTTTAAAATGTCTTCAGGAACAGTGATCCTTTCAAAAATTAAAGCTAAGAATTAAGCCTTATAAAATTATACACATGTATATAGGTCTTCTTTGGCATCTGTTTAATAATGATGATATAAAAGAGAAAGTAGTGGTAATAACTTATATTTGTTGCATGCTAACTTTAGGTCAGATTCCATACATTTGTTTTATATAGGTTATTTTATTTTCACACCAGTCATATGATATAAGTACTTATTTCCTGAAGAAGTTAAATAACTTTTAAAAATCATTCAGCTGCTTAGTGGGGGGAACTAGAATCTAAAAAATCTTCTCTGGTTCTTAAATTCATTTTCTTAATCTACACTATTATCCATTCTAGGGTAAATATGATTATAGGTGAAAGAAACTTACAGTTTTTGAAAGAGGTAGTTTGATATTTTTAATACTGTCTCTGTTTTTCACTTCCTTTTCCATCTTCCCTTCCTGAGTGATTCATTCAAAAAGCATCTGCATTAGCTATCCACCTTCTTGACTCACAGAGGGGGTTTTGTCACCTAACCAATACAGTTGTCCACCTGCATAGTGGTGGCCCAGTGAGAGGTTTTGGAGCTTGGATGTGCTAAAGGAGGATGTACGTGTGGGAGAGGAGCTCAGCATGGAGTGTGTGAGTTGGAGCAGTATATGGAGGATGTCCAGTGTGCAAGCTGGTGATAGCTACTCAGAGTAGTTTGACAGAAATTGAGTGAGGTAACAGAGCTTGAGTGGGGTATAGGGTGTCTATGCAGTGAATGGTCTACATCAGTGACAGAAGATTGATTATGTATGAGCTAGGGCAGTTGATTGAATTAGTAAAGATAATGGAAGCCTAGTGTCTTACTGTTGGAGAAAGGAGTTAAAAGATGGAGGAAAACAATGAATCATGTACTGTTGAATTGGAATTGGAGATAACCAGTGTGAACTTAAGAGTTTCCAATGTTGGTAGATAGATATAGCAAACCTGGGACCCACTTTCTGGCCTCTGAATACCATTGTCAGTAAACTAGGGCCTGTTGGAGAAATGGCTAATTCAGGGTAAGTGTGAGATGAGCCTGGATCATCTTATTGTGTAAGAAAGTTGTTCAAAGAATGATGAATGATGAGGTTATATCAAAATGATTCAGAAGCAGCTTGAATAGACTCTAATGGCCAAATCTGGAATAATTTGAACATCAAAATAAATAATGATGGCAAAATACTGCAAATAAAATTGAAGCTCATAAGTCTATAGTGAAAGAATTAATAAATAAATGGAAACTATAATGAAGGATGATATATTTTTATAATCTCAAAGTATCTCCTTTTAGAATACTAACTAATTACAAAGATTAAAAAGGAACTTTACAGTGATAAAGCTCGGCAATGATCCCAGCAGACATACCAGAATATGGCATCACTTCTTAGATATTGCTGTGAAAGATGCACACCCTGA
This sequence comes from Antilocapra americana, assembly GCA_007570785.1. Classification (NCBI taxonomy): domain Eukaryota; kingdom Metazoa; phylum Chordata; class Mammalia; order Artiodactyla; family Antilocapridae; genus Antilocapra; species Antilocapra americana. Next base: position 42,147,730 of record ML662442.1, read on the forward strand.
ATTTAATCATGGGAAATCATGGTTGTTGTTATTCTGTCACTAAGTTGTGTCCCATTCTCTGTGACACCATAATAATCAAACTAACTCTAAGTGAGAGGCATTTTACAATATAACTGACCCACAATCTTTAAATGTAGGTCCTGAAAATTAAGAAAGCACAGGACAACTGTGCCAAATAAAAGAGACAGCTATTAATAAATATAATTCATGAGTTATTATGCTATACAGAATATTATTTGGAACCTAGCAAAACTTGAAATGGGGTCTGAAGATTAGATATAGTAATATATCAGTGTTAATTTCCTGATTTTGATGATTGTGAACTCTTATGTAGATGAATTCTCTTGTTTGTAGGATATATACACTAGTATTTTCTAGGACTGTCTGGACATCATGTTAGCAACTTATATTAGGGTTAAAAAGACACCCATTGTACTATACTAAGAAACTGGAGGCTATGACAGAAAAAAGTAAAACAACTACCTCTGCTAAGGGATTGACTTCTGTTGGTAGTTTTCAGGTGGCCTGGTAGTTAAAGGGAGAGACATTTTGTATTGCTGTACAAATACTGTTAAGAGTAGCCTCTGTTATCAGTCCTGTTTTGTGAATTATTTTATGGAAATACAGGTACTCAGAAAGTTTACATACAGAAATGTGTCCTTTGGTTTTGTAGGCATATGTACATATATGTGTTGGGGAGATATTTTGATCTTAACAGGTAACTCACTAGCTTTTTGTACCTTTTAATGTTACATTTGAATTACTTTAAAAAAAAGTTGCTATATGTGTTTATTTTAAAACTGGTTCTCATTTTCTAGATAAAGGATATAACTTAATATTTAATCTTTTATAATGGCAAATAACTTTACTTTCATTTAAAATGCTTATTTGCAGTCATTTTAATGTTGGTGTGAGTGATAAGAACAATATCTGTTGGCATTCTCAGTTCAGTTCAGTTCTGACTCTTTGTGACCCATGGACTGCAGTACACCAGGCTTCCCTGTCCGTCACAAACTCCCAAGCCTCCTCAGACTCATATCCATTGAGCTGGTGATGCCATCCAACCATCTCATCCTCTGTTGTCCCCTTCTCCTCCTACCCTCAATCTTTCCCAGAATCAGGGTTTTTTCCAATGAGTCAGTTCTTTGCATCAGGTGGCCAAAGTTAGGATTCTGGAAGTTGAGTATTTGCACAAATTACCTAACCTCTTGGTGCTGCATTTTTCCCTTCTGTGAAATGGGGATAATAATAATGAGTCCCTTTTTCTCAGAGTGTTGTCAGGGTTACATGTGAAAATGCATGTTAAGTGCTTAAGATAGTACCTTGCTTATAGGTGCTTTAGTAAACGTTACTTAATTTATGATTATAATAATTATGTCTTCACTTAATCCTCATAATTAGCCCTTCCAAGTAGGTATGATTTCCCCCATTTTATAGGGAGGAAGTCTGAGAGGATACGTATAGGAAGTTCTGAGAGGATTGGTAACTCCCCTCAGGTCACAAACCTAGTAGTGATAGATCTAGGATTTCAAAACATTGTTTATCAAAATTCAAAGCTCATATTTAAATACATTATTTCTGTGTAATGTTTTCTCCTCTTTTACCTAGATTTTAGGAATAATCAGCATTAAAATGTCAAGCACTTAACATTCTAGTTTATTTGCTAAAAATGAAATATACTCAGTAATGAATATAACAACAGCAACATTTTATTCAAAATGTGGAAAACTTCTAGAAGTATGGAGAAAATTATACATTTAATTTTGGAAAGGGAACATTTTTTCTTATTGGAAGAACAGATATTAAAAGGCAAAAATTAATCTTGCACAAGTTATTTTCATAAAACTATTTTATTAAGAATTAGTTAAAAGTGGTTTTTTAAGTCTTTTGAAGCAAAACTAATATTTAGTTCAGATAAAGAAATTTACTGGTGTCCTAAAAATTGCATGAGAGAGAACCTCTTTGTGGTGTTGGATATCGATCATATTTGTCTCTTGAAACTGTTGGCTTTTGTGGTATTGCAGCACCCTGATTCTCCTTTGACTTTTCTAGCTGTGTGTATCATTTGATAATAAGCAAATTTCTCAGTATTGACCTGTGATCATAAACTTCTCCATTCTTGGTGTATGTTCCTGTATCTTTAATCTCTTGAACATGAGATATTACCTTGTCTCCTATATTGTCTTCATTCATGACTCTTCCAGTGTCTCACCTGCAGAACATTCTGGTATTTATTTCCAAGGGATATAGTTATACATCTATATAACTTTTAGTAGTTATATCCCTATTAACCTTAAATTCAGAATTTATAAGATCTCATTTGTTGTCTTCACCAGTACCTTCTAGGAATTGGGGTAGATAGTGGTGGGGCAGGAGGTTCCCCCTCTAAGCTATTTCTGATGTAAAGTTCTGTCCTTAGAGACCTTCTCTTACAGGAGTAATGTCTTTCAGATTTTCTTAATTGTTCTTTCCTACCATGACCAGGTCTGTATCCCTCAATTACTGGTATTTCAGCTGCGATGTAGATGGCCTTTCTTTATCCTGGTACTACTCATTTTAATTACTGCACTTACCATGCTATTTCTCTGACCATGTACCTTCAGTGGCCATTGTGTCTTGATTCGAAGGATCCATAATTATGTCCTTGATTTATTTACAAAAACTTATTTCCTTCAATATATATAGGGTTATGCTGGCACCTTCACTGCATCTTCCAGGGGGACGTGGTTTCTTTGGTGCCTTTTTTCTTGTCTCCCTTAGCCTGGTGTGCTTCTCTCCCTCCTGCTTGAGTAGATCCTACCCACCTGTAAGTCCTAGTTCAGACCAGGATCTCATGAAGCCTTTGTACTCCACTCATCTGCACAGTCTCAAAATTCTTAGTACACTGTGATCTGTACGATACTGTTTAGAACTTGGTATCATTATGTGTTGTATTGTTTCAGTGTTAGTCTCATCTCTTTATACTGAACAGTTTATGGCAGTGAAATTTTTATAGCTCTTATGTTACCTGGAGTCTCCGCACATACTAGGTACTCAGTAATACTTTCTGATTAATAAAATTACAAATCACTTACAGTTTGCATATTTGGCAAATGAACAAAAGGTAGAGACTATCTTAACTGTTCACAAAGTCTTATTTTTCAGTTTTTAAGGTGGAGGAAAGACAGAAAAAAGTTTAACAAATTCCATTTTAGTTGCTGCATATGTTCAGAGGATAGAAGTTAGAATTAGGTGCAAAGATTATTTTCATGGAAAATTAAATGGAATATGCAACATAATATTTCTGGATATGGAAATTCATTCTTACAAACCTTTTGGGGTTTAAAAGACATTGAGTGTGTGTTCAGTTGTATGTCTGATATTAAATTCTTTTAATTTATCAAATCTTTTCTGTAGATAATGCAGGGAATTAAAAGAAATACACTATCTAGGTAGTCAAAATATTTCAAATTAGATCGGCCTTTTTGTAAATAGTAGATGAAATGTCAAAACATTATTTATAACTAATTATAAATGTCTGAGAATGATTATTTGTAGAAAGGACATTTAGAATGCTAGTTAAGTAAATCTGATAGTTAAGTGACTGAAGTCCTTAACATATTTCATGAAGTCGCTAACATATTTCACTGTTGTTTGTTGGGGTAGCCATTTAAAGATCGCTGTGAATGGTTCTATGAACATTTGCATTCAGGACAGCCAGACTCAGACATGGTGCACAGGCCAGTGAATGAAAATGATATCCTGCTGGTTCATAGAGGTATGTTTAGAAATAAAGTGGTGTGTGTATAAGGCACAAAATACTAGTTTTTGTAAATTTTAGTAAGTAAAATTAACCACTGCTACATATTTAGATTCTATTTTTAGGAGTAGCTGTGAAGTTGTGTCAAAAGCAAATTGTGCAAAGCTAAAGCAAGGAATTGCTGTACGGTTCCATGGAGAAGAAGGCATGGTGAGTATACAAATAAGTGTTGTTAAGGTAACTGTCTATAAAAGATTGAAAAGCCCTTGCATAGGTTTAATATTTAATTGATAATGAAGAAATTTAATGTTATTATAATTTAATATTATAATTTAGAAAAAATTTCACCATTATATTTCTATTGATACTTAATCTTATTTTCTTGAACTCAGGGTCAAGGTGTTGTCCGTGAGTGGTTTGATATTCTGTCTAATGAGATAGTCAATCCTGATTATGCATTGTTTACCCAGTCAGCTGATGGTAAGTTGTACAGTCGAGATGACTTTTTCTGTGACTTGTCACATTTTCAGACTACACTACAGTGCCTTTTATCCTTTGATTCCTACAGTAGTCTTGTGAGCTAGGGTGGCTGTTCCCTTTTCATAGATGAGGAAATTGAAATTCAGAGTTTTTGTCTATGATAGCAGTTCATGAATGGTAGGATCATGAGTGGAACCTGACTCAGCATACCATTCTTTCCTCCATAAGCATTTGCTTATCTCAAATACTGTTGCTGGCCTCAAGGAAGTTTTCATCAGTTATTTGTAAAATAAAACTAAATTTATTCAATTTAAGGCTTGTCCTTTAGTCTACTTTTCTTTTCTTTTTTTTTTTTTATTATTGTTTTTGCCATACATTGTCATGATATCACCATGGGTTTACATATGCTTCCCCTCCGGGTCCCCCCTCCCTCCTCCCTTCCCCCCGGGAAATCTCGCTGCACCAGTCCCGAGCATCAATCCTGGGCTGGCGATTGATTAGACACATGACATTAACATGCTTCAATGCCCTTCTCCCATATCATCCCACCCTTACCCTCATCCACAAAGTCCACGAGTCTATTCTATACATCTGCGTTCCTTTTGTTGTCTCCCATGTTGGGTTCTCGTTACTGTCTTTCTAAATTCCATATATATGTGTTAATATACTGTATTGTTGTTTTTGCTTCTGGCTTACTTCACTCTGGATAGTGGGCTCCAGTTTTGTCCATCTGAGTAGAATTGCTTCAAATGAATTTTTTTTTAATGCTGAGTAATATTCCATTGTGTATATGTACCACAGCTTTCTTATCCATTCGTCAGTTGATGGGCATCTAGGTTGCTTCCATGTCCTGGCTATTGTAAACAATGCAGCGATGAACATTGGGGTGCACGTGGCTCTTTCAATTCTAGTCTACTTTTCTTGAATTAAAATTTCCTTTTATAAAATGGAGCTAGTAGATGAACTTCTTAAAAAAATATAAGTCCTTGTTTGGAAAAATTAAAATTTGCTAACCCTATATGAGTTTCCAACTCTTGGAAGTTTTTTGATCATTAAAAACAAAGTCCAGAAGTCATGGTATTAAATCTTAACATATAGTATGCTTACATTACTATAATAACTTTGTTTTTAGTTCTTTTAAAAGAGTGACGTGGTAACTAAAAAGCTTTTATTTAACCATATAATACAGATAAAAGACTCTTCCTTACTGAAATGTTGTTTGCTGCCTACAGATTTCGATTTGATATTGTAGGCTAAAGGGCTTCCCTGGTGGCTCAGATGGTATAGAAATCTTCCCTCAATTTGGGAGACCCGGGTTTGATTCCTGGGTGGGGAAGAGAAGGGAATGGCAACCCACTCCAGTATTCTTGCCTGAAGGATTTCATGGACAGAGGAGACTGCTGAACTGTATTCATGGGTTCCTAAGAGTCAGACATGACAAAGCAATTAACACACACACACTGTACACTAAATGGAAAGTGGTTATCACCTTATGTGTATAACATATACCTTAGAGTTTTTTTTAACTTAAGACTTATATCCAAGTGAAGGTGGGATTTCAGTTTTTAAATGCTTTTGTACAGTTGCTTTTATTTTCTGAAAATTTTTTCTTTCTCAGTGTTTAAATTCTTCTGTAAGAAGAGAGTATCTCATTAATTATAGTTTCTGACTGCGTTCAACCAAGCCAGCAGAAATCTTTACTGAATAAGAAGGATGATTCTTAGAGAAGCAAGTGAGGCTGGGCTTCATGATGCTAGGCAACTGCAGGAATTCACCTGTTTGATGGGCTCCTCAAACACACTTGGTGTATTTGAAATTATTTAGGAATATGGGACTTGCTGCTTTAATTCTGTAACCTTTTGATTATTTTCTCTGAGATAAATTGGCGTCATTGTGATTTTTATGACAAGTTTGATAAAGCCCTAGTTTAGCTATTTATTTAGGCCTGATCTGTGAGCAAGTTTTAGCATTAAGACATTGTATTTTAGATTTGTATCTTTTCTTTCGGTTCAGTTCAGATCAGTTGCTCAGTTGTGTCCGACTCTTTGTGACCCCATGAACCACAGCACGCCAGGCCTCCTTGTCCATCACCAACTGCCGGAGTCTACCCAAACTCATGTCTGTTGAGTAGGTGATACCATCCAACCATCTCATCCTCTGTCGTCCCCTTCTCCTGCCTTCAACCTTTCCCAGCATCAGGGTCTTTTCAAGTGAGTCAGCTCTTCGCATAATGTGGCCAAAGTATTGGAGTTTCAGCTTCAACATTAGTCCTTCCAATGACTACCCAGAACTGATCTCCTTTAGGATGGACTGGTTGGGTTTCCTTGTAGTCCAAGGGACTCTCAAGAGTCGTCTCCAACACCACCGTTCAAGAGCATCAATTCCTTGGCGCTCAGCTTTCTTTATAGCCCAACTCTCACATCCATACATGACTACTGGAAAAACCATAGCCTTGACTAGACGGACCTTTGTTGGCAAAGTACTGTCTCTGCTTTTTAATATGCTGTCTGGGTTGGTTATAACTTTTCTTCCAAGGAGTAAGTGTCTTTTAATTTCATGGCTGCAGTCACCATCTGCAGTGATTTTGGAGCCGAGAAAAATAAAGTTTGACACTGTTTCCACTCTTTCCCCATCTATCTGCCATGAAGTGATGGGACTGGATGCCATGATCTTAGTTTTCTGAGCTTTAAGCCAACTCTTTCACTCTCCTCTTTCACTTTCATCAAGAGACTCTTTAGTTCTTCTTCACTTTCTGCCATAAGGGTGGTGTCATCTGTATATCTGAGGTTCTTGCTATTTCTCCTAGCAGTCTTGATTCCAGCTTGTTCTTCCTCCAGCCCAGCATTTGTCATGATGCATATAAGTTAAATAATAATAATAATAATTATAATTTATATAAATAAATATAAGTAATAAATAAATGATTATCATAATAAATAAATAATAGTAAATGATGCATATAAGTTAAATAAGCAGGGTGACAGTATACAGCCTTGACATACTCCTTTTCCTATTTGAAACTAATCTGTTGCTTCTTGACCTGCATACAGGTTTCTCAAGAGGCAGGTCAGATGGTGTTTTCTTTATAGTCCCTTATTCTGAGCTGTCTCTTTATTTTCATATCTGAGAAATATATTTGGTGTGAAATCATTAGATGTACTTACTCATTCCTGTTGGCTCAGTTGGTTAAGAATCCGCCTGCAGTGCTGAAGATCTGGGTTTGATCCCTCCATGGAGAAGGAAATGGCACCCTACTCTAGTATTCTTGTTTGGGAAATTTCACGGACAGAGGAGCCTGGCAGGCTATAGTCCATGGGACCGCAAGAGTTGGACACAATTTGGATATTAAACAACCACCACCACTTACTCTACAGATTTATAGCAGATAATATGTTGAAGCACATAGACCATAAAGTTTGTGACTCATCCTTATCGTAAGCCATATAGGTTTTCTCTTTGGGGTTATATTATTAATAAATTAAAAAGCAGATGAAGCATTTTCCTTTTCTAGAAAGTTACATTTAGGATTCCCAAATATGGGAGATGCTTGGGTAGACCTCCTGTATACAGTAATTTCTCTCAAACGTGCTTTCTAATTAAATTAAGATGCTTACTATAGAGCAGTAGTCATGGAGTGAGTGGCCAGTGCCTTTGGTGTGTTCTACTGAATGTCAGTCCTTGTGCTGTCCTTCTTTTTGCTATGATCTTGGGCTTGTAAATGTAATATTTCTGGAGCTCAATTCCCCTATTTGAAAATAGTGATTACCTTTTGTTTGTAATGTAGTGGGAAATCAGCTGATGTGTAAAAATGCTCAGTCCAGTGTTTGGCACATAGAAATCAGAAATAAATATTAAGGGCTATTATTACTATTCTGTGAAAATGATATTTTCTTATTGAATAGGTTTTTTTCTGAGATGATGAAATGTCACAGTTTTATGGATTTGAACTTAAAGCATGACATAAACTATATTTTATCTTAATTCATTTTTAAGTTAAAAACTTAGGCATTTCCTGAAGACTTTTCCCCTTGTTTATTTCCTTTTTGTTCTTTTGATTTCTCTGTATCTATTCTTTTTGATAATTCAAATTTCCCAGAAAGTACTTAAAGAAGTTATGTACAGACTTATGAGGGGAAATAGGTAAGATTGTGATTATTCTCAGAATATTGTTATTTTTGAAATTATATTTGTTTGTCTTTGAAGTCTTCCTTCATCTCACAAAACTTTGCTTTGACTTTTAATACCCAGTCTAAAATTGTGACTGGGAACGATTCTCAAAAGATACTTAACAGTGGCCCTTTTAAGTCATTCAACTGTAAGCATCCGTATGTGTACCTTACATTTAAGTAAACTTACTGGTCATGGTAATTTAGTCCAGTGCCAGCACTGATAAAGACCAGCGAAGCACAAAAAGTTATGCTCCTGTTGAGCTCCTGTTGAGTCAAGTTTCACTTGTATATCTGTCATGTCATCTAGCAAGTGAGACAGAGACTGCCGTTGGCTTGGTCATTTTCATGTCTTTAGTTCCCAGCGCTGTGCAGGGCTTAGAAGTGATACTCATCGATGGGTATTGAATAAATTTGGCCAACATACAAAAATGTATGCTCAATAACCAAACATTTTACTTGCCAATGCTTTACTTTTCCTTTATTTATTTTTGATGTTATTTCATTAGATTTATCAGTTATTCTTTTTTTTTTTTTTGCCCAGGTGTCTAGAAGAGAAGTAAATAGCATGATCTTAATAAATATTTGTTGAGTGAATGAGAGAATTTGTAATTTTCTCATTACAAATGAAGTAGTGATCACATGAAAGAATAAGAAAGGGTTGAGATCTTGCTGTTTGGTTTGTTTTTTTTTTTTTGAGACCGTTTCATGGTGGTAAAATATACATAGCATAATATTTACCATTTTAACCATTTAGAAGTGTATACTTCATTGGCCTTAAGTACATTCATCACTATCTGTTTCTAGGCTTTTTTTTTTTTTCATATCAGTGGAATTGTATTCCATTGCAGTAGTGTTTGGCAGTAGTAACTATTACTGATACTGTTTTAACTTTTACACCTCAGTGGTACCTATTCAGACTTGTTTATTTGTTATGATGAAAACAGTTGTACATTTAGAAATTCTAGTTATTCTCTTGCAGTGCTCTATTCTTTGAGGAACAAAATGAAGTGAATACCTGCTACATTTGGCATGTATAGATGAATGAGACAATGTCTGCCTTAAGTCACAGCCTAAGTAGTTATTTCCGCACTGCTTGGGAAAATGTGAACACGTGTGCACTTGTGTTTGTTTATGTGTTTCTAGGATCTCTCTGACACATCTTCCAGCTACTTTCAGTGAAAAGTATTGTAAAATTTTCTCTCTGCACAGGCTGACTTTGATAAGTATATGAAAATTGCACTGTTAAATATTCCACACAGAACGTTCTTATGGAAGTTTATGCGCAATGTAACTTTAGCTTTGCTGAAGTTGTCTGTAAACTAATAATTTACCTGCATTGAAATGATCTCTCTTATACATGATCCTAAAAATGAATTATTTTATCTTGATTTTAATAGGAACAACTTTTCAACCCAATAGCAACTCCTCTGTAAATCCTGATCACTTGAACTATTTCCGGTTTGCTGGACAGATCTTGGGATTAGCTCTGAATCATAGGCAACTGGTGAACATTTACTTCACGAGATCATTCTACAAGCACATTCTTGGTATGGCTCTGTTGTTATTTCCATAGACATATATTTAAAGTGTTTTTTAAATAGTCTTTAGGGAAAGCTAAACAGATAAGTGGTGGCAGTTGGGTGAATAATTTTTATTTTGATTGGAGATTTATTTGATTGATGAGGAGCTCTGCTCCTACTATTTTGCTCTCTGCATATGTAAGGCATTTGAGGGCCTGAGGGAGAAAAAATAATTACATTTTTGATAAAAATTATTTTTCCCATTTTAGTGTGTATATGTTTATGCTAAAAATACATTTTAATATGAATATACTTAAGAGAATTGGCACTTTTTAAAGTTTACAATAATTTCCTGAAGAACTCTTTCAAAGAAAGCCTACAATGTAGAAATGTGGCAGTAACATAAGCTTAAATTTACAGACTTCCAAGTTTAGGAATTAGCCTTCATTTAAATCATGCTGTGAATTGGATTATAATATTTTGCAGTTTTACAGAGTATCTGTAGAGGGCAGTGTTTCACCATTAAACAGATAAGGAAAGGCAGAAACATTTAGAATGTAACTGCTCTATGTTTGCATTTTTAGGTATTCCTGTGAATTACCAAGATGTGGCATCCATTGATCCAGAATATGCCAAAAACTTGCAATGGATTTTAGATAATGATATTAGTGATTTGGGTCTAGAATTAACTTTTTCTGTTGAGACTGATGTGTTTGGAGCAATGGAAGAGGTGCCCTTGAAACCTGGGGGTGGAAGTATTCTTGTAACACAAAATAACAAAGTAAGTATTCAAATTTTTACCTTAGCCATTGTTTGTAACTTAGCCTTGATATTTTGCTAATTGCTCTAAAGTCTTGGTACTAGCTAGAAAAAATTTTACTGTTAGAGTTTTGTAACGTTTATAACAGATAAAATATTTAAATTGATTAAATGTCAAATAAACTTCAAATTATAAAGGATCATTTCTGTGCTGTGTTTAGATATCCTGAGGCAGTTTCTTAAGCAGCCTAGAGCACAGTTCAGTTGATTGTGTAAGTTGGGCATGTGCATATCAAAACATGCGATTAGAAATACAAACTCACATCAATATCATATTTGCACTAAATCACTGTTTCATCTTTTAAAAGTAAAATATTGAGTTCCAACACAGAGAAAAAATTCCAGTGTTTAAACTTTGAGCACACTTTTGGGATCCAGTATATTCTGTTAGATCTCTAAATTTTATTTTTTTTAACTTTATAACTTGATTATTTTTATTTATTATTATATCTCCTGTTTGTATATATATTTTTAAAAACTTGGTGCATGTTTTAAATTACACTGTTGAAATTTATATTACTTTAATATATAATATGGGCTTCCCTTGTGGCTCAACTGGTAAAGAATCTGCCTGCAATGTGGGAAACCTGGGTTCAATCTTTGGGTTGGGAAGATCCCCTGGAGAAGGGAAAGGCTACCTACTCCAATATTCTGGCCTGGAGAATTCCATGGACTGTACAGTCCATGGGATCACAAAGAGTCAGACACGACTGAGTGACTTTCACTTTCACTTCCCCCCCCCTCCCCCCCGCCAATATATAATACAATTTGATGTTTTGATAAATTAGGAAATTGAGAGTCAGAAAATCTGATTTTGGAATTCCAGTTCTGTCACTTACCAGAAGCAGCTTATGGTAAAACAGAACTAAAACCTTTTTCCTTTCTTTTCATTGGATTTTAGTTCCAAAACAGCTTCAGGATCAGCTAACTATAAACATAAAAATCATTGAATCATTTTGTAGACTAAAAATTTAATATAGTATTTTTGTTTGTTTTTTTAAAGGCCAAAAGACTTGGCCATATTTTAACCTGTTTGAGCCTCAGTTTTCTATTCTGTGTAACTGGAATAATAACACCTTCCATGCAGAATTGGTACCAGCATCTTGTAAACTGAAAAACACAACCCAAACATTAGTTGTTATTGAGTAGTTTTCTATAAAAATAGATTCATGGGTTTCATGTATCTGTAGGAATGAAGACCTAAGTTAAGCTATGTAATTTTACTTTTTGAAACTTAGATACTATACATATTAAAAAAAAATACATGAAATTTACTTTTGGAAAATAAAATCAGGAGCTGAGTTTTTGCACATTTATACTTAGTAAAATTTTGGTCTACCCTCTCATTTTACACATGAAGACACTGAAGTCTGAAGAGTTCATGGTAAAGCTGGAGCCAAAACCCAGGTCTCCTAGTTTCAAGGCTAATGTTCTTCATCCTGTGAGCAAAATTAATCACACTGAGGAAGATCTTTTAATATATTTTTAATATAATGAATATGTTTAGCTCTAGAAGATTAAAATACTATTAAAATAGCAAAATTAGATTGATGAATTTGTCAGTGAATGGAAATATTAAAAAAAATCTAATTATTAGATTGTCTGTCTCATAGTACTTCCCAAGTGGCACTAATGCTGAAGAGCTCACCTGCCAATGCAGGAGAAATAAGAGATGTAGGTCTGATCCCTGGGTTGGGGAGACCCCCTGGAGGAGGGCATGGCAACCCACTCCAGTGTTCTTGCCTGGAAAAATCCCATGGACAGAGGAGCCTGGTGGGCTACAGTCCATTGGGTTGCAGAGTCAGACATGACTGAAGCGACTCAGCACACACGCACTCATAGTGCATTTATTATTTTATTTTACATTGGATACTTCCTCTCAGGGGTAATAAAGTCATAGAATAGAATCTTCATTATAAGCAAGACATTGCTTTTCATGGGAGACCCTCATACATGACTCCTGTCTGTGAATACACTATCTGGTAGGTGGATCTGTCGTTCCTCTCAGATACATTTTATATGAGGAAGTGGAAAGGCTCATTAGCAATTGTGTGGTAAATAGCTATATTGATACTTGTATCTCCTAACAGCGTCCCTCCCACTCTGATGTGACTTTTGTTTAGATTTTTAAAATATGTTTTTTATTAATTCTTTTGCCTTTGTATCTTTCTACTGAAATCTAGAACGAAGGAACATTTTTAATAAATAATAACAAATACACTTACATTGAGGTTATACTCTTAATCATGGTCTAGCTTGAGGGTGGAGTAGTCCTGTAACATTAAAAAGCTTGGAAATTTTGTTTCTAACTTTAACACTATACTATTGACATTGTTTAGTTAATGACAGGCTAACTGCTTTTTTGTTTTTAATTGGAGAATAATTGGTTTACTATGTTGTATTGGTTCCTGCCATACAGCAGGGTGAATCAGCCATAGCTATATGTACATTCCCTTCCTCTTGAGCCTTGCTCTCACCCTGCCCACCCCTGTAGGGCATCACAGAATGCCAGGCTGGGCTCCCTGTGTTGTATAGCAGCTCCCCACTAGCTGTCTGTCTTACACATGGTGGTGTATATATGTCAGTGTCACTTTCCCATGATGAGCTTTGGTAATAGAGGTAAAAGCAGGATCTCAATCACTAATATGTTAGTTCTCAGCTTTTGTTTTTCTAATATAAACAATTGCCACAATAAATTGAGCCTTTTCATTTTCTAATATTACCAGTAAGCGATAAGCAAGCTGATTTTTTAAATTAAAAATCTTTAGAAATATCTTAAATTGATCACTTGATTTAGAATTCAGTTTACAAGTGAAGTTTTCAAATTGTCTTCTTTAGACATGCTATTTTTTAACATACATTTCTGTCAAAAAACAATAACTTTGTAATTCTAGGGTCAGCCTTTTACTTATTTATCTTTATAGATGTAAAGTTATAATGTCACATTTGGAGTCAACTTCAGAATTTGTAAACATATTGAATCTTAAATAACTTGCCAAGCTTGTTAGTAAGAAAAAGGTCTATATAAGCTAGTCTCCACATGGGGGAGTCATTTATTCCTGTTTTATTGAAAGGCTTTGGTAATTATAGACCAAAACCAAATAGGTAAAATACATTTGTTTAAAAAAAAGTACATTAATAAATACAGGTAATATAGGGAAAACAATATATATCAGTTCCACATTTGAAATAAAATGCTCTTTTAAATTTAATTTTGTATCTGTGATTTGTTTTAAAATCTAGAGGAAAAAAAATCCCCTTCATTTCACTTTAGAAAGTGACTGAATTACCAGGGGATGAACATTTACATTTAAATGGTATTTTCAGCTTTTTTAAGAAGAGCTTTTTCCTTTCACTTTTCATTTTCAGTTTTAAATTCTTGACCAAAGGGTGTTAGGAATGAAATATTTTTGTTAGACCTTCAGTTTTAGCTCTTAGAACTGAAGAGTAAGCGTTGTGGCTTTTAAGCATTAACACCTTTACCCTACTAATCATAAAGTTTATTTTGGTTAGGAGGGGAAAAAAGTGAGGTGAGATGGGACAGGATATCAGGGAATGTAAGAAATAGCATGGAAGTTGAGTTGCAGAGGAAAAGCATTAAGTGATCGGATAGGGTTAATGAAAGGGAGAAAGAAACGTTCTGGGCTTATAGAAAGGCACAGAGATGATAGAGCATAGTATGTTTTGGTAAGCACGGGTAGGTCAGAGTTGTAGATGTTAGCTTAGATTGCAAAGTAAATAAATGGGAAGAAGATGAGGTGGAGGAAGTAGACAGGGGCCAAATCCTGAAAGACATTGCATCCACAATTAGAAATTTGAAAGTTACTCTGAAGGCCAGGGGATGATTGCAGATGCTGTAGAGGGCAATGACATGATTGAATTTCTGTTTTTTAAAAAAAATTTTTTGTTGATTTTTAAAGAAAAACAGCACCAATCTCAGCTTGGATTGTGAAGAATGAGTTGAAATGAGGCAATATTGGAGTCAGGGCAACTGATAGGTGATGGTGGAATTGGTGTTGGGGAGCATGCATAAGGGATTTTACAAGACAGTGGGAGCAAGGATAGAGAAAATGAGATAGCCTTTTAGGATGTAGAATTTATAGAACATGATATCCATACTAGCTGTTTGGGAAGGTGAAAAAGAAGAACTGGAGGATGAGCTGCTTAGGTGGATGGGCTCCAGAATGACAAGGGATATTGTTAACCTCCTAGCCATTAACCTCATCATAGCATTTGTATTTTCTTGTGATAGTAGTAACCACTGCCTATTGAATACTTTGTGTATATTTTGTATATTTGAGCCGTGTTCCCTGTGCATTTCTCATTTACTGTAACAACCTTTTGAGATAATTATTTCTATTCATTCACTGTGGAAACAGCTTTAATAATAAAAGCATGTGATATTTATTAGGTGCTTATAATGTGCTAGGCACTGTTAAAGGTGTTTTATTTGTATTAACTCAAACAATCATGTAAGGTCTAGATACCCATTTCTGCAGGTGAGGAAACTGAAGCATGACGAGGTTAAATTGCTTTCCCCCAAATCGCAGGGTAATAAATGGTGGATATGAATCCAGACAGTCTATAAATTTCAAGCCTGAGCTTGTAACTACGACACTATATTTCTTTAGAAGTTAAATAACTGGCTAAGGGCTTAAAATTGGTAACTGGTAGACCCTCCATTTAAATCGAGTTCTATATGGTTGTGTAACTGCTGGGTCTCTTATTACTAAGGCAGTGAATATGAACAAGGTAACAAATAAAATTTAGTATGCTTTCCAAATTTATGGTTAGCAAAGGGTAAAGGTGGGGAGGGAGGGAGGGATAAATTAGGAGTTTGGGATTAACAGATACGTACTACTGTATTTAAAACATTAACAACAAGGACCTACCATGTAGCACAGGGAACTATACTCAATATACTATAGTAACCTATGATGGAAAAGATTATGAAAAAGAATATATATACACACACATATGTAACTGAATCATTTTGCTGCACATCTGAAACTAACACCATTTTGTAAATCAACTGTACTTCAATTTAAAAAACTTGGTTTAGTTTCCTCCATTTCATTTTTATTTGGTTGTACTCAGTGTGTATGTTAGCTATGCTGTGCTCAGTCGCGTCTGACTTTTTATGACCCTGTGGACTGTAGTCTGCCTGGCTCCTCTGTCCATGGAGATTTTCCAGGCAGAGATACTGGAGTGGGTTGCCATGCCCTCCTCCAAGGGATCTTCCCAACCCAGGGATTGCAGATTCTTTACTCTCTGAGTCATCAGGGAAGCCCAGTGTGTGTTTGTACTCATTATTATATTTTATTGCTGGTTTCATTTGATTCATTTCACATACAGACACATTTGATGCCTGCACTAGTACAAAATCCAAACTTCTCTACATAGATTATTGACTTAAAGTGGATTGCTTATGTGTGTCTTCAGAAAAGTATACGATGAAAGATCTTTTTATACTCTGAAAACTTTTAAAACAGTTTAGGTCTAAAGTTCTCAATATTGAGTGTATTTTTTGATTTGGGTTTTAAATTATCTTTAGTATCTTTTTGTCAACAGTGGAGAATATACTTTTCTTTACATTTTAGTTCATATATTCTGAAAATTCACTTTAAAAATCATCGAATCCATGTAACGGTAATCTGAAGAATCACTGTTTTCAGTGACTGAATTTGTTCCAAGGAAACTGAAGTAATAGGATATTTATCATACTATCAATCTTTATAGCTTAATTTGTGACCTTAAAGATAATATACTGGTAAAGGATAAATTATTGGAAAATGTTATGTTGTTTAAATGTGCCTCTCTTTTCTTATACCTGCTTATTCATGCAGAATAAACCAGGTGTCCTTTGAGTTTTCCATGAAGAAATTTTCAGTAAGAACTCTTATATATGATAGCAATACTAATCAAGTGGATAATCCCAGGAAAGAAGCTTTTATTGTTAAAGGATTTATAGTCAAACAGTGAATTGCATTGTGCCAGTTATAATGCCATTTAAACTGTTAATTTAAAACTAAAAATAACTATTTCAAACAATTTTATGGCTATGTCCAAGTTTATCAGTTTACTTCAAAGGGGATAAGAACATCTTGCTTTCACTATTAAAAGTTAACTATTAGTTAAGTAAGTATATCTTTTAAGAAATAGTGAAAAAAATTTTCAAGAGGAAAAATAGGTTTACAAAAAGGTGTCAGTTTTCAGTATTACTGATACTACTCATAAAAAGAGATAATTTAGACTCAAAGCCTGAAAAGAAGTTAAAATTTTAAGGAAGATTTCAAGGGATGATATTGTTCATTCCACACATTCTGAAGACTAGGAGATTTGAAAACAAAATGTTTCTGTAACTACCTACGTAATTTAACTAGAATATTATGTCTGAAAGCTGAATCTCAATCTGTTTTTATTTTTTCCCTTTGCAGTTGTTTTTTGCTTACTGATCTTATATCAGTTATGAGGCTCCAGGGTTGAGCTTGAAATAATTTGCTAAGGCTCTTTTTTATTGTTGTTATGATAGCTTATGGTGAACGATGTTGGATTCGTGATCTCTGAAGAAGAAGGTTTAGCTTCAGGACCAGGGACCAGGCTTGATCATTCAAGAGCTTTTGTATAGCAGAGTTTTATTAAAGTATGAAAAGGGGCAGAATAAGTGTCTGACATAAACATCAGAAAGGGGATGGAGAGCGCCCCACTCACTGGTCTTAGAAAAGGGAGTTACATACTTTTTAAATTGCTTATTACAACAAATCAAAAGAATGTCTTAAGTTGTAAAGATCTTACTAGACCCACTCTCATAATTTACATTTTAAGATAGCAGGATTCAGTGAGTTCAGTTCACTCACTCAGTCATGTCTGACTCTTTGCAATCCCATGAATCTCAGCACGCCAGGCCTCCCTGTCCATCACCAGCTCCCGAAGTCTACCCAAACCCATGTCCATCGAGTCGGTGATGCCATCCAGCCATCTCATCCTCTGTCGTCCCCTTTTCCTCCTGTCCACAGTCCTTCCCAGCATCAGGGTCTTTTCCAATGAGTCAACTCTTCGCATGAGGTGGCCAAAGTATTGGAGTTTCAGTTTCAACATCAGTCCTTCCAATGAACACCCAGGACTGATCTCCTTTAGGATGGACTGGATGGATCTCCTTGCAGTCCAAGGGACTCTCAAGAGTCTTCTCCAACACTACAGTTCAAAAGCATCAATTCTTTGGCGTTCAGCTTTCTTCACTGTCCAACTCTCACATCCATACATGACCAATGGAAAAACCACAGCCTTGACTAGACAGACCTTTGTTGACAAAGTAATGTCTCTGCTTTTCAATATGCTATCTAGGTTGGTCATAACTTTCCTTCCAAGGAGTAAGCATCTTTCAATTTCATGGCTGCAATCACCATCTGCAGTGATTTTGGAGCCCAAAAAAATAAAGTCAGCCACTGTTTCCACTATTTCCCCATCTATTTCCCATGAAGTGATGGGACCAGATGCCATGATCTTAGTTTTCTGAATGTTGAGCCTTAAGCCAACTTTTTCACTCTCCTCTTTCACTTTCATCAAGAGGCTCTTTAGTTCTTCACTTTCTGCCATAAGGGTGATGTCATCTGCATATCTGAGGTTATTGATATTTCTCCTGGCAGTCTTGATTCCAGCTTGTGCTTCTTCCAGCCCAGTGTTTCTCATGATGTACTCTGCATATCAGTGAAATAAGCAGGGTGACAATATATAGCCTTGACGTACTCCTTTTCCTATTTGGAACCAGAATGTTGTTCCATGTCCAGTTCTAACTGTTGCTTCCTGACTTGCATGCAGTTTTCTCAAAAGGCAGGTCAGGTGGTCTGGTATGCCCATCTCTTTAAGAATTTTCCAGTTTCTTGTGATCCACACAGTCAAAGGCTTTGGCATAGTCAATAAAGCAGGAATAGATGTTTTTCTGGAACTCTCTTGCTTTTTCGATGATCCAGCAAGTGTTGGCAATTTGATCTCTGGTTCCTCTGCCTTTTCTAAAACCAGCTTGAACATCTGGAAGTTCATGGCTCATGTATTGTTGAAACCTGGCTTGGAGAATTTTGAGCATCACTTTAGTAGCGTGTGAGATGAATGCAATTGTGCAGTAGTTCGAGCATTCTTTGGCATTGCCTTTCTTTGGGATAGGAATGAAAACTGACCTTTTCCAGTCCTGTTGCCACTGCTGAGTTTTCCAAATTTGCTGACATATTGAGTGCAGCACTTTCACAGCACCATTAGCCAGGTTTTCAGGAAGGAGAAACTGTTCTCAGGCAGGGTACACTGTTGTTTTATAATCCTTAGTACAGAGTTTAAACTGAGTTGTTTGTGTGTAATCATCAGTTTCAGGCTTAAAGAAAAAAAACATTTTATATGACTAAGACTAAGGAATGTAGAGAAAAGATGTTTGTCCTTTCCTCCTCTCAAGAATCCCAGACCCCTGTCTCTGCTTCCAAAGCCCCAGACCCTTTTCTCTTCCATGAGGGTTTTTCTCCTCCTCGAGGGCCTCGGACTTCTTATCAACCTGCCTAGGAACTGACCCTCAGTTGCCTGTGCTGAGACTTTCTAAGTTGAAAACTTTCTGTAGCCATAACTGTTTCACCAGAACAGGTACTCACTCAGATTCTTTAGTATAGTTAATTCTCCAATTTAATTTTGTGATATCTGCTATTATTTTATGCCCTCAAAGGATTAACAAAACTCAGGTTGGAGCATATATGACTCCTAGGATGTGCTATCTGTTGGCAGTAAAATATCCCTCACCCCCGAGTTATGTCATCTCTTTAAATATCTTAGAATTAAGTGAGATTTTAGGTTTCACTTATATTTCATGTTTATTTGAGCAACTCTTTATGCCAGTGTTTTGTGGACTGATGGTCATCTACATGTTGACTGTTTCCTTAGAGCATTTAAGATATTTGATGTAGTTATTCAGGAGCATGAAATGTGGAGTGAGTCACTTGGCCTTTGTAGGTGGTGGGACTGTAGCCAGTGGAGTATTTCTGCACGGTATGAATAGTAAAAATGTTAGTGTATAATGATAGTCGATGTTCATAGTAATAATTGTATTGTCAAGAACATGTTAATATGTATTACTGTCTTTGAGGATGTGGTCTGTAAGGAAGCAGGGAAACATTTTAGAAACAGCTGGATTTAGATTTTTTTATATTAAACACAGTTATCTTTTCAGCTATCTGGAAAACTTACTTTACTAAACAATGCAGAAGAATTTGTGCTGGCTAGGATTTTATTATTTTTCTGAGAAATAACTTACACCAAGATTTCTCCATATTTAAATTAATATGGAGACTGGGATTTGAAAGAACTGATTTTTCACAAATTGATATCCAATAACTTTGGGCCAGAGCTACAAAAATAAGTGTGGGAAATAGTATATTTGTGAAAATTAAAAATTTAAAACCATGTATATGGAAATAATAAGAATTAATTGATAGAAAAGTGTGTACTATTCAGATAAATATGGAATGCAGTGGCAAATTAAAATAGATAAAACTATACTTGAGCTGTTCATGCTTCATAATTTGAGGTCTTGATTAATGACTCAAGTGAATAGTACCTTAAAATAATAAAAGCAAAATCTCTTGAGAGAAATATATAATTAATGAATGGAGCAGAAAAATTTTTAGTATTTTCATTCAGCAGTTTAGTTAGAGCAGACATCAATTAAAAGATAATCATGTGTTAGTGCAAAAATCATTGCTAGTTTTTATGTGTATATTTCATTTCTTAGATTGGATCCTGAAGATTCAGTTTGTGTTTCTGTTTGATTGGCATACGTTTCTATGTCCCACTCTCTCTAAATACCTGGATGTAACTTGTAGAATCTGATTAATTTCTGTTCAATGGAGAAAAACCTTTGGGTGGTTGGGAGTGGGATTTGGAGTGAGAGTAGATTGAATAGCATGGTGTATAGATGGTAATAGATGATAGCTTTCCCCATGCCAGCTTGCAGAAGGAGCCATGCAGGGCTGGGGAAAGCTGTGAGCAGTCCATTGTGACATTTCTGTAGCTCTGAGATGTATAGAGAATTCATAGCTGGAGTCATGTACAGAGTGCTGGCTCAGTGCCTGTGGGTAGTTTTTAGGGATTGAGGGGAACAGTGTCACATTAATACCCCCCCAAAAAAAAATTGAAAGAAGGGGCATAAAATAGGCTTTCTCTCTCTGTGTTTAGAGAATTCATTCCTGGGAGGTGAGAACTGTATACATATTGCTTTTAATTCTTGAAGTTTCACTTAGATGAGTAATTTAAAATGTATGAATAATAATGGGAACTGGCAACCCACTCCAGTATCCTTGCCTGGAGAATCCTGTGGACAGAGGAGCCTGGTGGGCTGCAGTCCATAGGGTTGCAAAGAGTCAGATACGACTGAGCAACTAACACACACACACACGAATAATAACAATGATAAGGTTTATATACAGAGAGATACGGTCATTCACTTTGATCTGAACCAAAATACATTTTTTACTGCTAGTTAAATTTTAAGTGACACTATTCTTGATGATGTATATATTAAATGTGTCAAAATAGCTTACTGTAATTCAGAATGTTGTTTAGTTCAGAGTAGGCTGCCCTTAAGTGAGTCATTTGATCAAGTTCAAAGTGTGTTTTAAATAAACTTATTGAATGTGTACATTCATCACATTATTTGTTGAATACAAAGCGGCAGTCACAGTTTTAAGAGCTGAGGATCAGTTCCGTTCAGTTCATTTGCTAAGTTGTGTCTGACTGTTTGCAACCCCATGATCACATGGCATGCGACCTGGCATACCATGAGGCCTGGCATGCCTCCCTGTTCATCACCAGCTCCCAGAGTTTACTCAAACTCATGTCCATCAAGTTGGTGATGCCATCCAACCATCTCATCCTCTGTCGTCTCCTTCTCCTCCCGCCTCCAATCTTTTCCAGATTCAGGGTCTTTTCCAGTGAGTCAGTTCTTCGCATCAGGTGGCCAAAGTATTGGAGTTTCAGTTTCAGCATTCAGTCCTTCAGGACTGATTTCTTTAAGGATGGACTGGTTGGAATTCCTTGCAGTCCAAGGGACTCTCAAGAGTCTTCTCCAGCACCACAGTTCAAAAGCATCAATTCTTTGGTGCTCAGCTCTCACATCCATACATGACTACTGGAAAAACCATAGCCTTGACTAGACGGACCTTTGTTGGCAAAGTAATGTCTCTCTTTTTTTAATATGCTGTCTAAGTTGGTCATAACTTTCCTTCCAAGGAGTAAGCATCTTTTAATTTCATGGCTGCAATCACCATCTGCAGTGATTTTGGAGCCCCCCCCAAAATAAAGTCAGCCACTGTTTCCCCATCCATTTGCCATGAAGTGATGGGACCAGATGCCATGATCTTAGTTTTCTGAATGTTGAGCTTTCAGCTAACTTTTTCCCTCTCCTCTTTCACTTTCATCAAGAGGCTCTTTAGTTCTTCTTCACTTTCTGCCATAAGGGTGGTGTCATCTGCGTATCTGAGGTTATTGATATTTCTCCCGGCAGTCTTGATTCCAGCTTGTGCTTCTTCCAGCCCAGTGTTTCTCATGATGTACTGTGCATATCAGTGAAATAAGCAGGGTGACAATATATAGCCTTGACGTACTCCTTTTCCTATTTGGAACCAGAATGTTGTTCCATGTCCAGTTCTAACTGTTGCTTCCTGACCTGCATATAGTTTTCTCAAAAGGCAGGTCAGGTGGTCTGGTATGCCCATCTCTTTCAGAATTTTCCACAGTTTCTTGTGATCCACACAGTCAAAGGCTTTGGCATAGTCAATAAAGCAGAAGTAGATGTTTTTCTGGAACTCTCTTGCTTTTTCCATGATCCAGCGAATGTTGGCAATTTGATCTCTGGTTCCTCTGCCTTTGGAAGGAGGAACTGCCATGGAAGTTCATGGTTCACGTATTGTTGAAGTCTGGCTTGGAGAATTTTGAGCATCACTTTACTAGCATGTGAGATGAATGCAATTGTGCTGTAGTTTGAGCATTCTTGGCATCGCCTTTCTTTGGGATAGGAATGAAAACTGACCTTTTCTAGTCCTGTGGCCACTGCTGAGTTTTCCAAATTTGCTGGCATACTGAGTGCAGCACTTTCACAGCATCATCTTTTAGGATTTGAAATAGTTCAACTGGAATTCCATCACCTCCACTAGCTTTGTTTGTAGTGTTGCTTCCTAAGGCCCACTTGACTTCACATTCTGGGATATCTGGCTCTAGGTGAGTGATCACACCATCGTGATTATCTGGGTTGTGAAGATCTTTTTTGTACAATTCTCCTGTGTATTCTTGCCACCTCTTCTTAATATCTTCTGCCTCTGTTAGGTCCATACTGTTTCTGTCTTTTATTGTGTCCATCTTTACATGAAATGTTCCCTTGGTATCTCTTTTCTCCTCTCTTTCGTTGCACTGATCACTGAGGAAGAGCTGAGGATATATACTGATAAACAAAACAGAACCCCTGCTTTCAGAGAGATTATAGTCTAATGAGACATTTTTTAAAAAAAGCAGGAAGTATACAGATGGTGAGACCTTAACAGGCTGTGTTTGGGGGATAGAGTGATGGAAAAAAGGGGAAAGTGGAAGGAAATGATATGAGAAGGTAAGGCAGAGGTTGGATCATTCGGGGCCTTATGGACTAGGGAAGGAAGTTGGACTTTAGTCCATGGGAAGTCATTGTAGGGTTTTGGAAATGAGGGTTATGTGATCTGAATTATATATAAAATACATATATATACACACATAGTTTAAAAAGTTGCTCTGATGTAGAGAAGAAGCAGTACAGAGGCAAATGTGGCAGCAGTGACATCAGATAGTGTAATATCCAGGTGAGAGATGATGATGGCTTGAACCAAGGTGCCACAAGTGGAGGTGATTCCACAAGGTCTGACTGAGAATATTTTCTGAAGATAGAGCTGATAGCAGTTGCTGATAGAAGGTGTGAGAGAAACCTGGATGATTGACTCCTAGAATTTTGGCCTAAACAGCTTAGTGAATGATAGATTACTCCTTTGCTGAGAAGTGTGAACATTGGTGCCCGATTAATTCTAAACCTTTATTTGCTAAAATGAGAAATGGTCAGCAGTATCTTAAGTATGTGAAATTAGAAAAAAAAATCATCACAGAAACCTTTTTTGTCTTTAATAGGCGGAGTATGTCCAGCTTGTCACTGAACTGCGAATGACAAGAGCCATTCAGCCTCAGATCAATGCTTTTTTACAGGGCTTTCATATGTTTATTCCACCGTCCCTCATACAACTTTTTGACGAATACGAATTGGTAAGGAAAAGCATCAGTTCTTTTGCTGTTATAACACAACAGAAAACTCCATTTGATATAACTTAGAAATAATTTTAGTGCACAATAATGAATGGAATAATGTAGAAGGTATGGTAAACCATTAAAATGTTCATGTTTAGGGAGTTGTAAGATTTGTGATTGTGCTTCTCTAAAGGTTAATACTAGGTTAGCAGTTCTTAATGAGAAGTAGAGTATAGGTGGTGATCAACAAAAATGGGATATATTTCCAAAGTGTTCCACATGGGAGATGATGAAGGCCAGTGTTCCCAGAGGCATTATTTACATTATTTCTGAATTTTCTTATTTGGTAAAGGAAACTTCTTGTACTTCCAAAAAGAAAAATTGATAGAAGAATTTTCTTGTTATATTTATGTTATTTTCTCCAGCTTATTTCATCATATATATGTTAGTAATTTTCTATCTTAAGCCTGTATGGAGTCCACTGTCTTTGCTTGCCTCTAGTCTCTAATGAATGTTTGTTTTGCTTCTTTAATTTGCCTGCTTTTTACTGTGATCTAACAGTTCTGGTTTTATATGATTTATGTCTGCATTTTCCCCCATTTCCTTTCCTCTCTTTTATTTTTGGTATAATTTATTTTTGAGTTGTCTAATGTCTTAATAAAACCATACAGTGTTTTAAATAGAATATAGCTGTTTTCTTAGTTTAAAAAGTATAATTTGGAATAATAAATTTTAGGTCAATGGGAAAGAATTCATTGGTTTTTATTCTGTCTTGTAAGTTAGTTTCACTCTGTGCCTTTCATTTTAATACATGAATAAGTACATTGGTGTGTACTGGTTAATTTTACATATAGCAGTAGTTTCAATTTATCACTCATAGTATATCTTAATATAGTAGTGGAGAAAATTTAATAAATAATGTGGAAGGCAATGGTGACTTAGTTTCACTAAATATCAGCTTTGAGTTTTTTGTCCGTTTTTAGATTTAAGATGAATGGTTTTCTTTAGCATAAGAGCATATAGTTTTTGCATACCCATAAGAGTTACTATTTTCAGCATTTGAAAAAGGAGGTGTACTTACGAGTTATTAAAGAGAAAATTATATTTTTTCTCTGGGCCCGTGTATAAAAAACAAATAGCAACAATACATATAATTGACAAAAACTTTGCCTCATAGTTTATTGATGCTGACAAGTTTTACGAAACTTCTTATTGAGTTACAGTATACATGAGAGAAGTGTAACCTAACCCTAACATGCATCATAAATGTATAGCTTGATGAATTTTCACACTGTGTACACCCATGAAACAGCATCTGGATCAAGAAACTGAGAAATCCTAACACCCTAGATCCTTCTCATGTTCTCTTCCAGTCACTTTCCCCTCATAGGTATCTACTCCTTATTTGTAATGATATAGGTTAGGTTACCTGTTTTTGAACTTAATGTAAATGAAGTAGTCACCAAGAATATGTCTGACTTCTTTAGCACAACTGTTTGTGAGAATCATTCGTAATGTTGCATGCAGTTGTAATGTGTTCATTTTCATTGCTCTATAGTACTTCATTGTGTCAGTCTACATTTTTTTTTCTGTCTTTTCTAGGTAAACATTTGGTGGGTACTTCTCAGTTTCAGGCTGTTTAAACTGATGCTGCTGCAAACACTAGTACATGTCTTTAGGAGAACATATGTATGAATTCTTTAGATTATATGTCTTGGAGTGGAAGTGCTAGGATTTCGGCTGTGCATTTATTCCATTAGAGTAGATACTAGCAAGTGGTTTTCCAAAGTAATGTGTCAGTTTACACTCCCACCAACAGGTATGAGAGTTCTGGGTATTCTGTATCTTAGCCAGCTTTTGTTACTTTTTTGTCTTTTTTATTTTTACCATTCTGGTGTAGAGTATTGGTATTTCCTTATGATTTTAATTTGCATTTCCCTGATGATCAGTGGGATTGAGTTATTTTATATGTTTATAGGCCATTTGTATACTCTGTTTTTGTTCAAGTAGTTTGTTTTTCTATTGCATTATTTTATTTTGTTTTTTACACTGATTTGTAGGAGTCTTTAGGAGAAGGAAATGGCAACCCACTCCAGTATTCTTGCCTGGAGAATCCCATGGGCAGAGGAGCCTGGTGGGCTGCTGTCCATGGGGCCGCAGAGAATTGGTCGTAACTGAAGTGACTTAGCATGCATGCATGCATGCATTGGAGAAGGAAATGGCAACCCATTCCAATATTCTTGCCTGGAGAATCCCAAGGACAGAGGAGCCTGGTGGGGTACCATCTATGGGGTTGCACAGAGTTAGACACGACTAAAGTGACTTAGCAGCAGCAGCATTAGGAGTCTTTATATAATACCTTGCAGGAGTCTTTGTTAGATATATATATATTGTGAATATCTTGTTTTCTGGTGTCTTACAGTTTTTAGATTTAACACAGTTCAGTTTATTACTTGTTCTTTCTTTTTTTGTTTTAAATGAATGGAACTTTTGTGTCCTGTTTAAGAAATTGTTTCTTATTCCAAGGTCATGAAAGTATTTTCCTGTGTTTCCTTCTGAATATTTAATTCCTTTGTCTTTCATTTTTGAGTCTGTTACTGGTAAGTTTTTAATTGTGGTTCATATATTAGAAGGTAGGTCAGGATTCCTAGTCTGTCTTAGACTCTGGCTTTACTAAGTGAGCTGATTCAGATGGTGGGATTGTTTGGGAGGAGCACTGTTGTTGGCATGACACTGACTTATGCAGTAATGATTATTATTCTTAAACACTTAGTATTTGTCAGGTACTTTATGTGTATTAACTTGTAAAACCTTACATCAGACCCCTTCACATCATGTGTTATTCTCATTTTATAGATGAGGAAAACTAGGCCAAAGAAGGTATGGGACTTGCCCACATTCACAGAGTATGTGTTACAGCCAGACTGTGAACCATGTTCTCTGACCCACAGCCGTCTCTCCATCATTATTGCCTCTTAGTGGTGTGAGTTATAAATGGGACTTGGATTTGGAACCTTTTTTGTGACTTGTGTGTCTTTCATAGGAAAGGGCTCTGCTACCCTGGGATAGGAAACTTTTTTTAAAAAAGTTGGCTCAAATATCTAAGTTCATTTCATCTAAGTTCATGACATAAACATGTTCATCAGAGTTAAAGATACAGGTTAGATTCTAGAGTTTTCATGAAAAGAATGTTATCTAGTAGCATCAACGTCCTTACACATCAGTGTATTCAATTTGTGGACAGAATGCAGTCTCAAGTCAAGAGATGGTCATCACATTCAAAAATGGTGACAACACTGTTGAGATTACTCTGTCTATAGTATTGTTACAGTTGAAGGGTTCCTCAAATGTCTGCGAGACTGTCCTGCCATACTCTGTTGATTATGAATTTATCCGTGGTGGGACCAGGGTATTAAAACACTGAGCCGTGTGAATACTAGGCAAGCCAACAGCTGTGAGCATGTGCATGACTCAGTTTCTGTTAGTTTTGGGGTTATATATTTTGTCATATCAAAAGATAAATTATTTTGTCATTTTTAAAAAAATAATTATTGATTTGGACTAAAATTTTTTGCTATATGTATATGTACTGATATTTTTTATTGTGTACTTCCAATTTCATCTTCTTTTAGTCAACTTAATAACTTTTCCCCCCAAGTGTTAAATGAGCTAATAAGGATATTTTGTTCCCATCACAAACTCGTAACATATGATGTTCATGAAATACTTCAAATTCCTTGGTAGAATATAGTCTCATTTTTATTCACAATTAACAATGAAAGCATACTCAATATTATTAAAAGCTGATCTTCAGTCTAGAAGGGAAGAGGATTAAAATCATGGATTGTGAGAAACATGTAATAATCATCCATATTCCTTTTTTGGCAGATCTGTATCAGCGTAGTGCCAGGGAACATAATTTCCCTAGATGGTTCAAATAAAGAAACTTTAATGAAGGAACTTACAGAGGCATGGGTAGGTTAAGAATAAACAAGATATGGTTGAGGCATCCAGAGAATAGCAACAGGAGAAAGCCTTTAACATCCCTAGAATTGAAGACACATGGGGGAATTACTGTGAGGAGCCTTGTGAGAGTCTGAATCACCAGGTGGTAGCTATAGTTGAGAAGGCATAGCTACTGCAAAGATGTACTGGAGGCGGGAAGGAGCAGAGTATACTCTCACCTGCAGACTCCTGCCTGTTTCCCAGTGATGGAACCCAATTGGAGGCCAATAGGCAAGAGAGCCAGTCTGCAGGGATCAGCCAACTGGGGCACAGAATGTGCAAAGGAAGATGGAAAATATATTTGGAGGTAGTAAATGGACCCTACCAGAGTGCCTTCATCAGTTAAAGTATTTTATAATACTATGGTTAGTCTGTTCAGTTGATCAGTTGTGTCTAAATCTTTGCAACCCCATGGACTGCAGCACACCAGGCTTCCTTGTCCATCACCAACTCCTGGAGCTTGCTCAAACTCATGTCCATCGAGTCGGTGATGCCATTCAACTATCTTGTCCTCTGTTGTCCCCTTCTCCTCCTGCCTTCAACCTTTCCCAGCATCAGGGTCTTTTTCTATTGGGTCAGTTCTTTGCATCAGGTGGCTAAAGTATTCAGTTCAGTTCAGTCACTCAGTCATGTCCGACTCTTTGTGACCCCATGAACTGCAGCACGTCAGGCCTCCCTGTCCATCACCAGCTCCCAGAGTCCACCCAAACCCATGTCCATTGAGTCAGTGATGCCATTCAGCCATCTCATCCTCTGTTGTCCCCTTCTCCTCCTGCACCCAATCCTTCCCAGCATCAGGGTCTTTTCCAGTGAATCAACTCTTGCATCATGTGGCCACAGTATTGGAATTTCAGCTTCAACATCAGTCCTTCCAATGAATACTCAGGACTGATCTCCTTTAGGATGGGCTGGATGGATCTCCTCGCAGTCCAAGGGACTCTCAACAGTCTTCTCCAACACCACAGTTCAAAAGCATTGATTCTTCAGCGCTCAGCCTTTTTCACTGTCCAACTCTCACATCTGTACATGACTACTGGAAAAACCATAGCCTTGACTATATGAACCTTTGTTGACAAAGTAATGTCTCTGTTTTTCAATATGTTATCCAGGTTGGCCATAACTTTCCTTCCAAGGAGTAAGCGTCTTTCGATTTCATGGCTGCAGTCACCATCTGCAGTGATTTTGGAACCCAAGAAAATAAAAGTCTGCCAGTTTCGACTGTTTCCCCATCTATTTCCCATGAAGTGATGGGACCAGATGCCATGATCTTGGTTTTCTAAATGTTGAGCCTTAAGCCAACTTTTTCACTCTCCTCTTTCACTTTCAGCAAGAGGCTTTTGAACAGTTCCTGTCACTTTCTGCCATAAGGGTGGTGTCATCTGCGTATCTGAGGTTATTGATATTTCTCCTGGCAGTCTTGATTCCAGCTTGTGCTTCCTCCAGCCCAGCGTTTCTCATGATGTACTCTGCATATAAGTTAAATAAGCAGGGTGACAATATACAGCCTTGATGTACTCCTTTTCCTATTTGGAACCAGTCTGTTGTTCATGTCCAGTTCTATCTATTGCTTCCTGACCTGCATGCAGGTGTCTCAAGAGACAGGTCAGATGGTCTGGTATTCTCATCTCTTTCAGAATTTTCCACAGTTTATTGTGAACCACACAGTCAAAAGCTTTGGCATTATCAGTAAAGCAGAAGTAAATGTTTTTCTGGAACAATTCATTACCTATTAACGTAAATAAGATTTAAGAAATTAAAGCTGCATTTTCCAGAATAAACCAAAAATAGTGGGAAAGTATTATTGTTTTATATCTTTCCAAATTTAAAGTCTGGCTTCATAGAAGAAACTGGGTTCTCATATTTGTTTCTGCTTATAATCTGTTGTGATACATTGTTTGACTGAAATATATAGAGAAAATTCAGCCTCAGTTGGAAAAAGGAGAACCTTGCAGACTCCTTGAATAGATCTCAGACACCACCTTTTATTGACCGTCGTTAATCTTTTTCAGAGCATACTCTATACTATATATACCTTATATATTTTTGAGGAGTTGCTGTAGGAGAAGTGACTGAACCACATTGTATCTTTCTCTGCAATAACAAAATCTGCTGTTCTGGCTTGTCAGTGTTGAGTGTAGGCTAGTTATTGCCTTACTTTACTGAGTAAACACATCCAACTGTGAGATATAGTCTGATTCAGAGATGTTGACAAGCTTTTCTCATGTTCTGTTTTCACTTGAGGAATACTGTGTTAAAATACTTCTGCCATTCTTAATTTCATTCTTATTTAATTAATTGATATTTTGTTTGTTTGATGATCTTCCTGAAAAAAAGGATACCAGAAGTCATTAGTAGGAATATTGCATTTTTTTTTCACCTTATGGAAATTTGACTTTAAAGGATTGGAATTATTTCAGAATAGAGTTCTTCTAAGGCCTAAATCTGTTTTGATATTTTTAAAAATAACTTTTTATTACAACTTCTGTTTTCTAGTGATTAGAGTTTCTTGATCTTTTTCTTTGCTTAACTCAGAGTTATTTAGGTCTCTGTTGTTACTTCTATATTGAGAGTATAGTATTTTTATAAAGTTTAGCAAATTGATAAAATATAAACCGAAGAGAATAATGTACATAAAATTGTTGCACATATAAACTTGTGGCATATGTGTTTCTATATAAACATGAAGGATTATCGCTTATGTTTTAATTAAATTTTATTAGTGTAGCAACATCTCCACATCTCACAATATTTGTGATTATCAGTATCAAGCATTCTCTACCATGTAGTACTTGTTACTGATAACATGCAGACACTGTCACAGAAATAAATCAGTTTTACATGGGATTAGTTTCTAATTAAGACAGATTTGCTATTTAAATGTAATCTTTTTTTTTCCCCCAAAGAAGATTAATGAAATATTTTTCTTCTTTCCCAAAGGAGTTACTGCTTTCTGGCATGCCAGAAATTGATGTGAATGATTGGATAAAAAATACAGAATACACAAGTGGCTATGAAAGAGAAGATCCAGTTATTCAGGTAAAATCTCTCTAGAGCTTAGAATGAAGTTAGGTTTTGCCATTTAATCTTGTAAGCTTTTCAGCACTATTGAATGAAAACCTATATTAATTAACAAAGTAAAGTTTTCCCCTAAATTCTTCTCATGGGAATTCCATGTGAAAGCTTTCTATGAGATCTTTTTTGATAAATGAGTTTCACAGAATAAAATATGCTTTATGAATACTGCATATTGCTCTGGTACTAAGAAGCCTACAATTGCTCTGAGATGTGAGTTTAGTTTTTATTGTTGTTTTTAGTGGTTCTGGGAAGTTGTGGAAGATATTACTCCAGAGGAGAGAGTTCTTCTCTTGCAGTTTGTTACTGGCAGGTAAGAAGTGTTTTTATGATTATGTAGAAAGAATTTAATGTATTCCATTTCTAGTGGATTAGAGATAAGCAACTCAAAGTGAATTATTACTCTGAATTGTCTGTTTCTCACCTCCTTTTCTGTTTTTTTAGACATTAAACAAAGGTTTATTTAGGCATTAAAGTTAAAATATATAGTAGTACCCAAAATATGTTTAAGGTATAAAAAATTGTTCCAGTCAGAACTGTCAACATATATATTATTTTGTAACTTGGTAGTCTTTTCAATCTGTAAGTCAATAATAGTAGCCAATAGTTGTTGCTGGGACAACACACACACACACACACACACACACACACACACACACACACTACATATAATAGCCATATACAGCATTTTTTCTTCAATTTTTGTCAAATTTTAATGTTTTAAGATTTGTGGCCTAAAAAATAATTTGTGATACCATACATTGAAAAGTCTACATTTGGAAGCAATTAAACATCATCAGTGTTAGAAAACTAAATGATTTAAATCTCTCTTAACTTATAGTTCTGAAAGATATAAAAGAAAGGTGTGATTTTCATTCTTGATAACTTAGAATTTCATCTGTATCCTTCTATTTATGAAAATATAGTTCAGTTGTTTCATTATAAATTTACATGGTTCTTCTAAGAATATTGGAACGTAGAAAACTAAAAGAAATAAGAAAAATCATCACTTGCCAGCAATAACCATTATAAATAACTTGATATGTTTATTTTTTACTACCTGTTTTAAAAACATAGTTTGAATGTATATCTATATTACATACATGTAACTAAAAGTCCGTTGTTTCATTTTTTAGATTTTATTTATTTGCACTGCATTTTAGTTGTGGCATGCAGGCTGTTTGGTTTTTGTTGCAGCATGAAGGTTCTTTAGTTGTAGCCTGTGGGATCTAGTTCCCCAACCAGGAATTGAACCCAGGCCCCCTGCATTGAGTGCAGAGTCTTTGCCATTAGACTACCAGTGAAGTCCCCACTGTTTTATTTTTAAAGTAGTTTGTAACCATTGTAGAATATTTGGAAAATGGAGAATATAGATAGGAGAAAATGAAAATCCCATTAAGTAATTACACTGTTCATAGATAACACTATTAATATTTTGCTGTATTTTTTAGTTTTTTAAGTATATAGTTAGAAAAATAGTTGGAGTTATAATGTATACCTAATTTTAAAGAATAAATAAAACATGAATTAGTCACAGATTGTAGACTAAAAATGTGAAACAAAATCCTGTCAGTTTTTTGTTTACTTGGCTTCTTAGTGCCAAGAAATACCTAGAGATTTGAGTACTTTAATAAAAAAAGTTAATTATTTTTTATATGTAGGAAGGTTAGACTAAAATTTTATATAATCATCTCTCATCTCAGTCTCTGAATGTAATCTATTTTGGTTATTCTTCCAGAGTTTTTCTGACATATACAAATTTTTATTTTTGAAAAACATTCTTCCTCTTTTATAACTTTTGAATTTAGTAATATATTGTTTAAAATGGATTCGTTTATAGATCTAATGTTTTAAATGGCTATCTGTTCTTAAATCTGTTGACCTCTTAGCAGCTGTGAGGAGATACCTCACATCCAAGGTAAGAGAAACCCAAGTAAGATGGTAGGAGCTAAGAGAGGGCATCAGAGGGCAGACAGGCTGAAACCACAATCACAGAAAACTAGCCAATCTGATCACATGGACCACAGCCTTGTCTAACTCAATGAAACTAAGCTATGCCATGTGGGGCCACCCAGAACGGACAGGTCGTAGTAGAGAGGTCTGACAGAATGTGGTTCACTGGAGAAGGGAATGGCAAACCACTTCAGTATTCTTGCCTTGAGAATCCCATGAATAGTATGAAAAGGCAAAAAGATGGGACACTGAAAGATGAACTCCCCAGATTGGTAGGTGCCCAATATGCTACTGGAGATCAGTGGAGAAATAACTCCAGAAAGAATGAAGGGATGGAGCCAAAGCAAAAGCAACACCCAGTTGTGGATGTGACTGGTGATAGAAGCAAGGTCCGATGCTGTAAAGAGCAACATTGCATAGGAACCTGGAATGTTAGGTCCATGAATCAAGGCAAATTGGACGTGGTAAAACAGGAGATGACAAGAGTGGACATCAACGTTCTAGGAATCAGCAAACTAAAATGGACTGGAATGGGTGAATTTAATTCAGATGACCATTATATCTACCACTGTGGGCAGGAATTCCTTAGAAGAAATGGAGTAGCCATCATAGTCAACAAAGAGTCCGAAATGCAGTACTTGGATGCAATCTCCGAAACGATAGAATTGATCTCTGTTTGTTTCCAAGGCTAACCATTGAATATTATGGTAATCCAAGTCTATGCCCTGACCAGTATCGCTGAAGAGTCTGAACTTGAACGGTTCTGTGAAGACCTACAAGACCTTTTAGAACTAACACCCCCAAAAGATGTCCTTTTCATTACAGGGGACTGGAATGCAAAAGTAGGAACTCAGGAAGCACCTGGAGTAACAGGCAAATTTGACCTTGGAGTACAGAATGAAGCAGGGCAAAGGCTAATAGAGTTTTGCCAAGAGAACACACTGGTCATAGGAAACACCCTCTTCTAACAACACAAGAGAAGACTTTACACATGGACATCACCAGATGGCCAACACTGAAATCAGATTGATTATATTCTTTGCAGCCAAAGATGGAGAAGTTCTATACAGTCAGCAAAAATAAGTTCAGGAGCTGACTGTGGCTGAGATCATGAACTCCTTATTGCCAAACTCAGATTTAAATTGAAGACACTAGGGAAAACCACTAGACCATTCAGGTATGCTTCCTGGTAGCTCATATGGTAAAGCATCTGCCTATAATGCGGGAGACCTGAGTTCAATCCCTGAATTGGGAAGATCTCCTGGAGAAGGAAATGGCAAGCCACTCCAGTATTCATTCTTGCCTGGAAAATCCCATGGACGGAGGAACCTGGTAGGCTATAGTCCATGGGTTTGCAAAGAGTCGGACACGACTGAGCGATTTCACTTTCTTTCTTTCACTTTATTCGGGTATGACCTAAATCAAATCCCTGATGATTATACAGAGGAAGTGAGAAATAGATTTAAGGGACTTAATCTGATAGAGTGCCTGATGAACTATGGATGGCGCGGTTTGTGCCGTTGTACAGGAGACAGGGATCAAGACCATCTCCAAGTAAAAGAAATGCAAAAAGGCAAAATGGCTGTCTGAGGAGGCCTTACAAACAGCTGTGAAAAGAAGAGAAGCAAAAAGCAAAGGAGAAAAGGAAAGATATACCCATTTGGATGCAGAGTTCCAAAGAATAGCAAGGAAAGATAAGAAAGCCTTCTTCAGTGATCAATGCAAAGAAATAGAGGAAAAACAGAATGGGAAGACTAGAGATCCCTTCAAGAAGATGAGCGATATCAAGCAAATGTTTCATGCAAAGATGGGCTCAATGAAGGACTGAAATGGTAGGGACCTAACAGAAGCAGAAGATATTAAGAAAAGGTGGCAAGAATACACAGAAAAACTGTACAAAAAAGATCTTTATGACCCAGATAATCACGATGGTGTGATCACTCACCTAGAGCCAGACATCCTGGAATGTGAAGTCAAGTGGGCCTTAGGAAGCATCAATATCAACAAAGCTAGTGGAGGTGATGGAATTCCAGTTGAGCTATTTCAGATCCTGTGAAAAGGGGGATCCTCTTAATAGGGGGAAAGGGGGAAATCCTTAAGGATACAAAAATAGCACATCTAGGCAACATCCACCACCATAGGGCTGAGAGAGCACCCAGGAAGGAGCAAACTTGGAAAGGCCATGCCTCCCCCGAGGCTGTCAGATCTCCCTGGAGCCGTGTGATGGTGGCTTGTTGGATGGGAAGATGCTCGGTGGGGCCCTAGGGGGTCAAGGTCAATGTTGGCAAGTAGGAAGTGCCTGTGGAAGTAGCAGGAAAACTCCTGGAAACCACCCCGTGTGGTGGTACTGCAAGCTGCCCACCGCAGCAGGAGAAAGAAAAACACCAGAATCAATGCGTGCCCCCTTTGAAGGATGGGAGGGAGGGATAGTTACGGAGTTTGGGATCACGTGTACACACTGTCATATTTAAAACGAGTAACCAACAAGGTCCTACTGTGTAGCCAGGGAAAGCTACTCAGGGTCACGTGGCGGCCTGGATTGTTGAGGGGGGTGTTGGGGGAAAATGGATACATGCATATGTGTGGCTGAGTTGTTTTGATGTGCATCTGAAACTATCACAGCATTGTTAATCAGCTATACTCCAATATAAAATTAAGTTTAAAACATGTATGGAAACATCCCCTTTGTCCTACAGCATTCCTCTAGCACTCTCTACTGACGAAGGTTAGCATTATTCCAGTTGACATAGCACAGCCGGTAAATAATCTGCCTGCAATGCAGGAGACCTGGGTTCAATCCCTGGGTCAGGAAGATCCCCTGGAGAAGGAAATGGCAACCCACTCTAGTATTCTTGCCTGGAGAATCCCATGGACAGAGGAGCCTAGCAAGCTACAGTCCATGGGGTCACAAGAGTTGGACACGACTTAGCTACTAAACCACCTTCACCACCACCACACTACACAAGCCCAGTGTTGCCTAGTATTACTAAAGAAAGGTGGATCTGGAACTGAGAGTCAACAAGCCAGTGACTGGCATATGCTCTAAAGCACAATGAAATGCAGAATATTAAGCAGAAAAAAATTTTAAACCCTTAGAAAAATAAGAGAAATCATAGACATTATACAGCTGGTCTCAGATTCTACCTTAAAACTGGCAATTCAGTATTGCTTATCCTCTATTATAACATATAGATTTCCATATAGATTATACATTTAATTTATAAAAACTCTATGATGAAGATTCTGAATTAGGTTGCAAGTTGATTATTACTTTCCTTACAGTTTTTTTTTTTAATATATTCTTCCCTACTACCAACGTTTTGTATATTTATGTTTTTCTACATTTTTTGGTAACATTTTTGCTTCTGTTTTTACATACCAGTTTTTAAGTCATCAGGACTTTATTTTGGTTTATGTTATGAGCCATGGCTCTTGAATTTTTTTCTAAGTGCTTTATATTTAAATGCTATTTAATAAATTACTATATTTTCCTTCATGATTTGGTCGGTATGAGCCTTTAAAAAAATGCAGGAAATAATTATTCAAGTTCTTTACTACTGAAATTGTTAGCTTGCCTCTGTTATAGAGAATTTGACTGTGTGGATCACAATAAACTGTGGAAAATTCTGAAAGAGATGGGCATATCATACCACCTGACCTGCCTCTTGAGAAACCTATATGCAGGTCAGGAAGCAACAACTAGAAC
This sequence comes from Antilocapra americana, assembly GCA_007570785.1. Classification (NCBI taxonomy): domain Eukaryota; kingdom Metazoa; phylum Chordata; class Mammalia; order Artiodactyla; family Antilocapridae; genus Antilocapra; species Antilocapra americana. The sequence continues at coordinate 42,184,480 of ML662442.1, forward strand.
TGGACATGGAAACAACATTCTGGTTCCAAATAGGAAAAGGAATACGTCAAGGCTGTATATTGTCACCCTGCTTTTTTAACTTATATGTGTAGTACATCATGAGAAATGCTGGGCTTGAGGAAGCACAAGCTGGAATCAAGATTGCTGGGAGAGATATCGATAACCTCAGATATGCAGATGACATCACCCTTACGGCAGAAAGCGAGGAAGAACTAAAGAGCCTCTTGATGAAAGTGAAAGAGGAGAGTGAAAAAGTTGGCTTAAGGCTCAACATTCAGAAAACTAAGATCATGGCATCCAGTCCCATCACTTCATGGGAAATAGATGGCGAAACAGTGGAAACAGTGGCTGACTTTATTTTTTTGGGCTCCAAAATCACTGCAGATGGTGATTGCAGCCATGAAATTAAAAGATGTTTACTCCTTGGAAGGAAAGTTATGACTAAACTAGACAGCATATTAAAAAGCAGAGACATTACTTTGCCAACAAAGGTCCGTGTAGTCAAGGCTATGGTTTTTCCATTGGTCATGTATGGATGTGAGAGTTGGACTATAAAGTAAGCTGAGCACCGAAGAATTGATGCTTTTGAACTGTGGTGCTGGAGAAGACTCTTGAGAGTCCCTTGGACTGCAAGGAATTCCAACCAGTCCATCCTAAAAGAAATCAGTCTTGAAGGACTGAATGCTGAAGCTGGAACTCCAATACTTTGGCCACCTGATGCGAAGAACTGACTCATTGGAAAAGACCTTGATGCTGGGAAAGATTGAGGGCAGGAGAAGGGGCCCACAGAGGATGAGATCCTGGATGGCATCATCAACTCGATGGCCATGGCTTTGGGTGAACTCTGGGAGTTGGTGATGGATAGCGAGGCCTGGCGTGCTGTGGTTCATGGGGTCGCAAAGAGTCAGACACAACTGAGCGACTGAACTGAACTTAACTGTTATAGAATAAAAAACACTTGGATTTTGATACACAATATGTCTCCTGTGTCTATAGTCACAGCACATAGCCATGCTGAAAAGAACTGCACTGTTTGCTATTTGATTGATAGAGAAGTATAGTGGCAAATCCATTTAAACTGAGGTGAAGGATTTGGGTAAAGAGTAGAAGCCAAGGATGCTGAGGGGAAACTACATGGTCCTAAGCTTTACCTTCAAGTTGAAAAATCCACTTTTCAGCACTTGGTCACAGTGGTGTCCTTGTTTTGAATTTAAACAGAGTAAATCTTATTTTTTTTAAACCACAACTTTCCTTTTACACTAGACCCAGTTATCAATAGGTATAATGTTTGCCCTTCTAGACCAAAACTATGTATTTTTTCTTTTTCTGCACTTTCTGGAAAATTCTGTTTATCCTTTGTATTTAAATTGTAGAATATCTTCCTCTATGTCCATTATTTAATCTAGAACAGTCTTACTAAAGAGTTTTAGGAGACTAGAGTTGTGTTCTAGTTGTAGGAGCAAGAATCTTTATCATCAGTAACTTTAAAATATTTTTATGGTGGTTACAGTATTTTGTTTATCTACAAGACAGTCTTAGATTTCTAACTTTTGTTTCATTATCTGTTAGTAAGGAGTGTCAGACTATATGACTACTTCATATAAAATAGAAATATATCATTTTTATTAACTAATTTTACATTGTATAATTTTGGTGTCATAATACTCAACCAAAGACAATTTCATTTATTTTTCTCATACATGCTTAAGCTTGATTAGACATAATCTTAGCTTAATATCCACTGGTTATTCAGGTAGGGGGCCCAGTCATTGTTTATAGTTTAGAAGAGGAGTAAGATTTCAGGTATTGTTTGTGAATATCAATTTACAGAACATTTTCAGTTGAGATATTAAAATTGGGGGCTCACCTAATTTTTCAAAATTTATTTATATGAATTGTGATGTTGAAATTCTGTGCTATAATTTGTGTAAGAATCAGTGTCAAGGCTCATTTTCTCACCTGTCCTGATGAAGTGGTATATTTGGATATAAAGTCTGCCTCTGTTATCTTTCATCCCTTTTTATTTTTGGTCACTTGTTAATTTTTTAGGCACAGGTTAATATGCAAAAGTAAACTAATGTTGAATTTTATTTCACTTTATAGACATAAATATTCAGGTCTTTAGATATTCTCTTGTCCTCAGTAGGAACTGCTCATATGTTAGGGTTTTGTTCGGAAGATTCAGCCATCCTTTTAACATTCACTTGAATTTCTAAGGTAAGTTTAGGCATTTCATCAATAAAGTATTAAATAGTAACCAAACTACTTCCTAGCTAGAAAAAAATCACTGCTAGTTTTAGAGATATATTTCTGTTGGATTGTTTTTTTCTCTGTGAATATGTGTTATATCATCTGTGATTTAGTGTTTGTGGTTAAGACATACATAACATTTAACATTTTAATCATTTTTAAATGTACAGTTCTGTGTACATTCACACTGTCATATAGCCATCACTTCCATTCATCTCCTGAGCTTTTTTATTTTCCTCACTTGAAACTGTACCCATTAAACACGTAACTTTCTATTTCCCATACCCCTAGTCTCTGGCAACCACCATTCTACTTTATGTCTATATGAGTTTGATTACTTTAGGTCCCTTATAAGTTGAATTATATAGCCTGCCTTTTTGTGACAGGCTTATTTCACTTAGCATAATGTCCTCAAGATTCATCCATAGTGTAGCATATGTCAGAATTCCCTTCTGAATAGTATTCTGTTGTATATTCTTACCACATTGTGCTTATCCTTCCATCCATGGATGGTTACTTTTGTTGCATCCACAAATTGGCTGTTGTGAGTAATGCTGTTATGAACATGGCAAGTACAATTATCTCTGAGTCTCTGCCTTCTGTTCTTTTGGATATATACTATAATTCTATGCTTAATTTTTTGAGGAACTGTCATAGTGTTTTCCATAGTTGGCTGCGCCATTTTATATTACCCTCAGTAGCTGCATATGGGTTTCAATTTCTGCATGTCCTTTCCAAAACTGTATTTTTTCTGATGTCCCCTTTTAAAAAAAAATAACTATCACCTTAATACCTGTGAGGTAGTTATCTCAGTGTAGGTTTTTTTTTTAACATTTAAAAAAATTTAATTTACTTATTTTGGCTGTGCTGGGTCTTCATTGCTGCACAGGCTTTTCTCTGGTTGCAGGGATCAGGGGTTACTTGCTAGCTGTGGTGTGCAGGTTTTCACTGTAGTGGCTTCTCATTGTGGAGCACAAGGTCTAAGGCATGCAGACTTCAGCAGTTGTGCATGTGCTCAGTAGTTGCAGGTCACAGGTTCTAGAGGACAGACTCAGTAGTTGTAGCACATGGGCTTAGTTTAAGCTCCTCAGCATGTGAGATCTTTCTGGACCAGGGATCAAACCCATTGGAAGGTGGACTCTACCACTGAACCACCAGGGAAGCCCTCAGTGTTTTTCTGGAATGCTCTTGCTTTCTCGATGATCTAGCAGATGTTGTCAATTTGATCTCTGGTTCCTCTGCCTTTTCTAAAACCAGCTTGAACATCTAGAAGTTCCCGGTTCACGTACTGTTGAAGCCTGGCTTGGAGAATTTTGAGCATTACTTTGCTAATGTGTGAGATGAATGTAATTGTGTGGTAATTTGAGCATTCTTTGGCATTGCCTTTCATTGGGATTGGAATAAAACTGAGCTTTTCCAGTCCTGTGACCACAGCTGAGTTTTCCAAATTTGCTGGCATATTGAGTCCAGCACTTTCACAGCATTATCTTTTAGGATTTGAAATAGCTCAACTGGAATTCCATCACCTCCACTAGCTTTGTTAGTAGTGATGCTTCCTATGGCCCACTTGACTTCACATTCTAGGACATAAGGCTCCAAGTAAGTGATCACACCATTGTGGTTATCTGGGTCATGAAGATCTTTTTTGTATAGTTCTTCTGTGTATTCTTGCCACCTCTTCTCTTCTTAATATGTTCTGCTTCTATTAGGTCCCTACCATTTCTGTCCCCCATCTTTACATGAAATGTTCCCTTGGTATCTCTAATTTTCTTGACGAGATCTCTAGTCTTTCCCATTCTACTGTTTTCCTCTATTTCTTTGCACTGATCACTGAGGAAGGCTTTCTTATCTCTCTTTGCTATTCTTGGGAACTCTGCATTCAGATGGATTCTCATTATGTCAGGTAACATTTAAAAAAATGCATCTGATGTAAATTTCTGGAAAGGTAAGTGTAAAGAATTTTCTAGTTTTCCCACTGTGTAAAAGAGTACAAAACAAAAACCTTTGAGCCTAGATATTTTTCACAGACAGGGAGATAATTTTGGATTACACATAAAAACCTCTGTTGCTTGAATTAATCAAGTAAACCATTTATTTATTCAGCAAATATTTAATGAATGTCTGCTGGATAGTACTCATCTTTATAATTTGAAATATGTCTATTTTAAAGATTTTTCTTGCATGGTTATAACTTACTAGATATGAACTCTTAGTTCCAGGGTCCCGCATGGTGGATTTGCTAACATCATGGGTGGAAGTGGATTGCAAAACTTCACAATTGCTGCAGTGCCATATACTCCAAATCTTCTACCTACTTCAAGCACATGGTATGTTAAATTGGATTATTTAAATGCACTGTGAATTTGTTATGGTTAATTTTAAATGATCAAAGGTCTGACTGCTTATTGCTTCATTGAAGGGAAAATCTCAACAATGATCTCTGTTCATTTTTTAATCATTGGTAAATAAAGAACTATATAGTAATCGTTTCTTTGTAGGTAGGGAAAATGTTTGAGGAAACTACCTACTTATATTCTGTGTGTGCATGTGTGCTAATTTCCTTCAGTTGTGTCTGACTCTTTGCAACCGTAAGGCTGTAGTCTGCCAGGCTTCTTTGTCCATAGGATTCTCCAGGCGAGAATACTGGAGTCGGTTGCCTTGCTCTCCAGGGGATCTTCCCAACCCAGGGACCAAACCCCTGTCTCTTATGTCTCCTGCATTGGCAGGTGGGTTCTTTACCACTAGTGCGACCTGGGAAGCCCCATCTGTACTCTTAATTGAATACATATAGTTCAAATATCACCAGAGTTACAGTCCTAAGTATCACTGAGTTTCACCATCATTTCAAACTTAATTGTCCTATTGCTTATTTATTTGAGACTGGAGGGAACTTATTTTTGTCTGGTACATTTGCATACTAAAGGAAACTGCAGTGCAGCAGGGTTTGGTGTTTTCTTTTTTTCCTTTTTAAATACTACTTCAGGGTTTTCCAATTTGAATGCAAATTTGAGAGGGTGGTTTTATGTTAATTTTGAGTAGTGTTTTCACTTCTAGACAAAACAATAAAATATTTCAGAGCTTTCCTATTTAATAGTGGTATATTTTTCTTTTAAAGCATCAACATGCTCAAGTTACCTGAATACCCAAGCAAAGAAATACTCAAGGACAGGCTTCTTGTGGCACTACATTGTGGCAGCTATGGTTACACAATGGCATAATGAAGTCTGGAAAATTCATCTGACTGCTGATGTGCAATTCAGAGTGGCAGAAGTAATTTAGGAAACTGTCAACAGAAAAGCAGCCCAAATGCAGCCCATAGGCAGGGCTGATGTTTAAAATTCATAAAGGATCAGGTTTTCTTTTTTTCTCTCTCACTTTCCCTTTTATATTTTCTCAGTTTGTGATACAATTAGAAAATATAAAATCACAGTAGTCTTCATTTCAGAAATGCTAATTGAAAATAATAGAAACTGTCCTTTTTCACATTTCTTTAATCTTATCCAAGAGTGTGTTAAGGCAGCATCCTATTCTACATTCCACATCTCCTACGTAACTGTTATGTTAAAAAGGTGTTCTCTCTTTATTTTTCTATCTAGTAAATTGTATTAGGACATCCAGCCTGGTATGTCCTATTGCATGTAAAGCGCCATTTATATTTTGGAAGACTACTGTATAGAATGGGTTAATTTACATTGTGTATAAAGCCACAAATATGTATTTTCCCATATTGAATCTATATTGCAATGATGTTTTTTAGCTTTTCAATATTTTAATATGTAAAATTTAGACTGATGTGACTAATAAACAGCTGATGAAATGACATCTGATATATATATTAAAGGTTATGCTGTATTGTATGCATTATTGTCTCAGTTATTCTTATGCTTTAATTGTATTTTAGATAAAATATGATATTTTACCATGTTTCTTTTTATTACTATTGTTTTATCTGTGAACTCTAATGTCACATTTGAAAACATAGTCCAATGTGCAGATTACAAGTTAGGTATGTAATTCTTTCTTAAATTTGCTTTTTCTGATTAAAATGTTAAACTCAAATGATATATACATAATACAGATTTTTAAAAATCCTATTTTTAAATTTTTAAATTTTAGGGTGGGCTTATCAGTTTTCTTTTGAAAAGATGCATTTGAATAGTTACAGCATACTTTTTAGGGTGGAAGCAGGAACACTCTGACATTCAAAAATATTAATGGAGGAATTTGTAATGTTTAGGGCCTTGCCTCTGGAAACTAAAAATAGACTATCAGTGGCATCATTATTGATAAAATGACTCTTACATGCATATTTTCTCATATGTATGCAAATACAGCAGCCACTGTAGTTGTCACTGACAAATATAGACAGTGTACATGTCAGTATAGACAAAATGCATATACGTGTATATAGGCCTATATGTTGAAAGCTTTGCTAAGTTATGAAACTTTGGTACATGTTTTTGGGCCTCTTTCATTATTGTTTGTTTTTAATGTTAAGAAAACATCTTTCAACAGATTAGAAACAAGGAAATCTCTTAAAATTACTAGTAGCTCTAAAATTAGGATTCAGGTGCTTTATTTACAATAAATGAAGCTAGTAGTTTTTAAAATGTTGGGTTTTGAAATTTTTGTACAAGAGGTCATTCCCTTCTAAATTCAAATAGGTTATTTAATATTATGTTGCTTATAATTTTAGTATTTATAAACATTTATTTCTGTTTATAATGATACATTGGCTTTGTCAGGCTGGTCCTTTTGCAGGTGTTTATGGACAGGAGATAATAAAACATTTAAAATCTCATGGCTTTATATCCATGAATTTGAATATTTTTATATAGAGCTAGCAATTTTAGGGTTTATTCTTTTATCTTTAGTTTCTAAACTTTAAGAATTTAGTTAATATAAAAAGGTTTTATATGGATTAAAAATCCTATTTAAACTAGAGGCAGCAGGTCTCTAATTTATTCTGTTCCCAGAGTTTCTTCTGTAAGTAGATGAATATGTTGAATGCAAGAAAAAAAAAGTGATTAGAAATTTTCTTCCCCTTTAGGTAAAAGAATAGGAAAATAACTATTACAATATGTGGTAGTTTCATATAAGGAAGAAAACAGAGAAATACAGCATTTTATAGAGATGAAACTAGAAGGCAAAGGAGCATATTGTAGGAAACTGAATAATGAAAACAATCTGGGCAAGAGTAATATTATTGATATTATTATAATCATTATATCTATAATATGATTAATTTAAAATAAGTCTAATTAAAGTTATTTGAGAGGATAGTGACCACATGGTTAATAAAAACCCATCCTATAATTCATCTAAAAAAAGGTTATATAATCTAATGAAATCTATGCTAAGCACAGCCAGTTGTGGTGATGTCTTTGTTGGCTTTGGTGGCAGAATGATAGCTTTAAACATAGGTTATGTGTTGGAGGCTCACAAATAATCTCTACTCACACATGTGTTTTGTTTGTCATGCCAATTTTAAATGTTGAATAAGTTGTCAACATTTTAAAAAATCAGGAGATTTCACTTAGAAGTCAATATTTTTACTTTTGAGAAATCAGATAATTTAACGTTGGGCAGAGATTCCCTAGAAGGCGTTAGTAGTGGACTAGGGTTGAGTAAAAGTCACTTCTTGCAGTACTGAACGTGCTCTCCAGTTTGCCATTTTCTTACCCTAACCTGCTTCACTATTTTCCTGGACATTGATGACATTGTAGTTTGCTTTTTTTTTTTAAATTGTGTTGATTAGAAATGTTCTCATGGAGTATAAAGTGAAACAAATTCTTTGGAAGGTAATTTGGCAATATCAGACTTTTAAAATGTACAAGTCTTTGACTCAACAATTCTACATCTAAGAATTCATCTGTGGAGATTCACATATATAAGATATAAGATACTTGTACACATATATAACATATTTGTACAAGAATGTTCACTGAAGACTTGTTCATTATAGAGAAAAATGGAACTATCAGTAAGGGGGTGCTAATTGTGTTGTATCTATACCAGTAGAATAGTAATTCACATTTACAAAGAATGAAATGGATGTGTACATCTGATACGTAAATGTTTCTTAAGTTCATTAAATGAAATAAGGTGTATCAAAGTGCTGTTAATATTAGTGTGTAAATACTGTATATATATATAGGGTTATATGCAAGAAAAGTTTCTGGGTCAGAGACATGCTATATCTGGGAAAGCGTAAAATGGGATGAAGACTTTTTCAGTATATAATGTTTTTATCCTGTTTGTCTGAATCATAGTTCAGTTCAGTTCAGCTGCTCAGTTGTGTCTGACTCTTTGTGACCCCATGGACTACAGCACGCCAGGCCACCCTGTCCATCACCAAGTCCCAGAGCTTACTCAACTCATGTTCATAGAGTCGATGATGCCATCCAACTATCTAATCCTCTGTTGTCCTCTTCTCCTGCCTTCAATCTTTCCCAGCATGAGTGTCTTTTCAAATGAGTCAGTTCTTTGCATCAGGTGGTGAAAGTATTAAGAGTTTCAGCTTCAGCATTAGTCCTTTCAGTGAATATTCAGGACTGATTTCCTTTAGGATGGACTGGTTGGATCTTGCAATCCAAGGGACTCTCAAGAGTCTTCTCCAACACCACAGTTCAAAAGCATCAATTCTTTGGTGCTCAGCCTTCTTTATAGTCCAACTTTCACATCCATACATGACTACTGGAAAAACCATAACTTTGACTAGATAAATTCTTGTTGGTAAAGTAATGTCTCTGCTTTTTAATATGCTATCTAGGTTGGTCATAGCTTTTCTTCCAAGGAGCAAGCATCTAAATCACAAGCCTGTGTTATTTTCTGTATGATATATGTATTACATGTCCAGTATCCTAAATCAAGAGAAATGTCAGTAGTAGGTTTTATTGAATCTATAAAATGCCACAGCAATAATAAGTAATATTTTAATAATCATAAAACATTTTATAAAATGATTAAAATATCCTAATTAAATTCTTTTCCTAACAAAGTCAAAGAAAGGAATGCCTCCTTGCCCACAAAGCTCTGTTCGCATGTTGCCTGATAAACAGCACTGTTTATAGCTCTCTTAAATTCTCTTAATTAGAAATTTATTTGAATTTACACCTCCCCACCCCAATTTTTGTTTTTTTTAAATAACAGAAGTGGTACTTATGGTAAAATATGGAAAGCGTGGATTCATGTAGACTGGAAGAAGCACTAAATTATACTACCCGATAATTGTATTTCCTTCTAATCTTTCTCAATACATTTTTCCCATAGTTGAGTTCATAAAGAACATAGCATTTAGTATTTTTTTATTTATTCATCATTTATATTAAGCTTTTCCTATGTTATTTCAGCTTATTTGTAAACTTTTTAAAAATGATGGCACAATGTTCTGTCATATAGATGTTTCATAATTTACTTGACCAGATCTATAAAAAAATTAACACTTAAATTTCTAATATTTTTGCTTTTATAAATAAATAATGGCTTTCTTTTAGCACTAGTTATATTCCAGGAGTAAGTAACATTTTCTGAGTTATTTGTTGAAATGTTTAAGTAGAAATGTTCATCAGTTTCTCCATAGTTGTGGAATTACCTTTGGAAGGCTCAGGAAGAGGCTGTTGGGACAGAGAACCCTCAAGTAGGACTGATAGGGTTGTTCCAAACGCACAATTAGGGCTGTGTACCCTCCCAGAGTGTGAAAGGGTTAGAAAGAGCTAGAAGGCTGTGACAAAGGTAAATTCGTTTTAATAATTGCTTACTTCCAGTCTTCTCCCCAAGAGTAGGGAAGGAAATTCATCTTGTATGTGACACAAGACCCAGTCTCAGGATCTGGAACTTAAGCATTTAATGTTATATAGTTCAGCTACATCAAGGGTCACTTACATGCTTATGTATTAAACTAGAAACTTAGCTTCCATTTATAAGACTTCCCAAAAATAGACTCACAATTTTTTTGGAGTGCAACCCTTTTGTCAATTGGAGAATGTGTAATAGCTGTGTCTTTGTGAGTGGACATTTAGCTAATATCAAAATTTTAGTTATTTTTCACCACAAAATTTAGGCACATCCATGTGTACCTGTAGTCACATTGCTTTTTCATGTGAAATATGCTCCTCTGTTTCCTATATACTTCCACACTTGTTAGGCAACAAAACATACTTTTAAGGTTAATAGTAGTAACATAAATCCCAACTTTGCAGTTTGATTTAAGATATTTTAACGTGGACAAGATTTCTGTTAGAATGTCTTTTGTGAAATTCTTAGGTCTTGGGTTGTGGTTACCTGACTTTTGGTCTGTTGTAAATTGGCATAAATTTGTTTATTTAATTTATAATTAGTCCTTTCATTTTACAGATGAGAAAATTAGAGACTGGAGAGGTGATGACTTCCTTAAGCCTTCATGGATACTTAATAAGCTAGAATTTAGAACTTAGATTTTCTGATTTTTAGTCCACTAGGTTTTCTTTTACTCCGTGCTGTCTCTTTATGACATAACTGCATTATAAAAAGACTCTTAGAAAAACACCTGCCAGCCTACTAATAGTCATGTAAGACAAGCCTGTTGGGAAACTATATCTTAATAAGCTGATAGTTACGAGTGATTAATTGGACTATATTTCTTCTCTCCTACTGTGCCACAATAAGCGAGGGTGGATATTTTACCATCTCAAGATGAAAAAGAACAGATGTATTGTCAGATCGTAGATCATGGGTAGTCATAAACTTTTATTATCTTGATAAAAGTGTTCAATTTCAAGCATACTTGGTGCTTGGAAAGACATTGTGCATCTAATGTTGCAAAACCATTAAAACCATAAACTGAGAATATAATGACTATAATGGTTTATTCATGTGAGTGAATTGAGTCTAGCTGAGTGAAATGGAGGGGAAGAAGTCCTAGGTGGGTGCTGGTCATATGGTTAGTGGAGAAAACTTTTCAAAACAATTCCACAGATTCCCTTAAATGCTTTCTATGTGTTCAGTACTGGTTTAGGGACAGTGACCAGGTCACTCCCCTCAAAGAAAATGAAGTTGGGCAGATGGAAGGCCCACTTGGTGAGGTTTTAAAACTGGCATGTAGCATATGATAAGGGTAAAACCTAGTTACAGAAAGTATTAGTGAGGAGAAGAAGAGATTGCTATAGACTGAGTGTTCAAGGCAGCTTTAAGCATCTGGTCTAACTGAATTGTCAAATTGCCCTCTAGATTTGGAGGGCAATTAATTAAATAAATTGATTAGCCTGTTGATTAAGCAAATAGGTGAAAATGTTAAACATGATAAACTTAGAGTGAAATAAAACTAATGTGTGCTAGTCACTGAGTTTTTCTAAAGTTTTCATTATTGTATTATTAGCTTGCTCAGGTCCATGTTCTGATTATTCATTGAGAATTCTGATCTGGTGGCTTCATGATTTGAAGGCTATTGTGTCTGATTGTCTATGTTTTCTGAGAAGAGTGGCAATATCTGACTTTTTGAAAAGCTTATTGTAGAAGTGGGGAAAAGTTCTTAAAGTGGTGACTATACAGTATTCAGGTAAAATTAATATTGTCATTCAGATTCCAAATTTCTAAAACAGTTTGGAGTTTCCTCAGAAAATTAAACATAGAGTTACCATATGATCCACCAGTTCCAGTTATGAATAGTTATCTGAAGGAAATGAAAATACTTGAGATCTGCACCTCCAAGTTCTTCTGCAGCATTATTTACAATAGCCACGATACGGATGCATAAGTGTCCATAGATGGATAAATGGATAAGGAAAATGTGATACATGTATGAATGGAATATTTTTCAGCCATAAAACAGGAAATCTTGCCATTTGTGACAACATGGATGGACCTTGAGAGTGCTATGCTAAGTGAATTAAGTCAGAAAGATGAACATCATATGATCTCAATTATGTGTGGAATCTTGAGAAACAAAAAGAACAAGTTCTCAGAACAGATTGGTGGTTGCAAGAGGTAGAAGGGTAAAGAGTGGATGAAATGGGTGAAAAGAGTCAAAAGGTATAAACCTAAAGTAAATCATGGAAATGTAAACTATTACATTTATCACATTTAAGTATGATTAAGTATTACATTAATCACAACTTGGTGATTACAGTTCATAATTATGGCATATTTGAAAGTTGCTAAAAGAATCAACACAAGAAAAGTTTTTGTAATTATGTTACAAAAATATGACAGATGATAACTAGACTTACTGTGGTGATCATTTTGCAATATATACAAATATTGAATCGATATGTTTTACATCTTAAACTAATATGTCAATTACATCGCAGTTTTTAAAAAGATAGCTGTGGACTAGAAAAATGGGAATTAACAACATGAAACAAACAGTTAAATATAAAGTTTCATATGTTGCTTTAAAAAAAAAAAGGTTGAAAATATAGGGACCATGTGGCTTGAGAGTAATTAATGAGGGGGAAACTACCCTGAGGATTTTCGGTGACTACTAACTAGCTTCATAGAAGCCAATACTGTAACATGAATGAATGAAAACATAGTAAGGTAGCAATGCATTAATAACCATATTTATTTCTTGCCAAAGAGAGATAGTAGGCATACGGAGTATATGTCCAGGGTTTCTAACCTTGGTACTACTGATATTTCGGATACTTCCTGTTGTAGGGGGCTGTCGTGCAGTGTAGGATGTTTAGCAGCATTCCTGACCTCTACCTGTGGGCTTCCCTGATGGCTCGGTGGCAAAGAATCTGCCCGCAATGCGGGAGACACGGGTTCAATCCTTGGATCAGGAAGGTAACTTGGAGAAGGAAATAGCAACCTCCAGTCTTCCCTAATTCATCATTACTGCCACACAGTAACCAGAGCACAAGTGAGAGAATCAGTTTGCCTAGGCTGGAATCTTATTTTTTTTTTTTTTTATTGTTTTTGCCATACATTGTCATGATATCACCATGGGTTTACATATGCTTCCCCTCCGGAACCTCCCTTCCTCCTCCCTCCCCCCCGGGAAATCTCGCTGCACCAGTTTAATATTTGCTAGCTGTGTAGTCACAGGTAAGTTAATCAACCTCTTGTTGCCTCAGTCTTCTCATCAGAAGAACAGTACCTATTTAATGTAGCTATGATGACCATTTAATAACTAACATAAAGCATTTAGAGTAATGGAAAATATTAAGTGCTTGATGTACATTAGTTATTTTTGGCCCTGCTGCGTGGCTTGCAGGATCTCAGTTCCTCAACTAAGGACTGCACCTGGGCCCTGGAGGTGGAAGTGCCGAGTCTAAACCACTAGGCCACAAGGGAGCTCCCTACCTCTTATTATGACCATTTTTTCATATACCTTCTAGCCAATCTACTCTTTCATTGCCCTTTAAACTACGTGTCAATATTTTTCTTAAAGCTCTCTTCCAACTGTTAATAAGTGGAAGTCATTCTCAAAGAACACTGGTCCCATCACTTAGGGAGAATTTGAGAATTTTCAGCACTGCACACATTTACTGCTGCGTCCACATCTGCTCTGTTTCCTTCTCTAAAGTGTGGAAGGGTTCTCTGTAGGGAGCAGAGGGACTTGGAGAGTGCTGCCCTACTCAGGAATGGGACCCTCAACACTGCTGCTGTTGCTGCTAAATCACTTCAATTGTGTCCGACTCTGTGCAACCCCATAGATGGCAGCCCACCAGGCTCCCCATCCCTGGGATTCTCCAGGCAAGATCACTAGAGTGGGTTGCCATTTTCTTCTCCAATACATGAAAGTGAAAAGAGAAAGTGAAGTCGCTCAGTCATGTCCGACTCTTAGTGACCCCATGGACTGCAGCCTACCAGGCTCCTCCATTCATGGGATTTTCCAGGCAAGAGTACTGGAGTAGGGTGCTATTTCCTTCTCCAACACTGCTATCCCCTCTTAACCCAGCTACTCTAGGCTGACACTAGAACCAAAGCTCCAGTAACAAGAGTTCCAGCATTGGGAAGACCTCAAAACTCGAGGTCATCAGATCTAGGTTTGAGTTTACTAATGATGTAAATGATACTACCATCTCTACCGACCTCTCAGCGCTGTGCTAATTAAACAAGAAAAAGTACTTAAAGATCTTGATAACTGTAAAGCCCTAAACTGGTACGAGCACTATTAAGAGTTTGGGAACCCTTGTTTAAAAGATAGGGAGTCATTAAAAGCACCAGTGCAAACATCTTGAGGAATGGAGCACACCATTGGTAGGGGGCTTGTGAGGATAGTGGGTAACATGACATGAAGCCTGGTGGTGGTTAAATCATTAAGCATGAATGGACATCACCACACACATGAGTGTACTCCTCCACCAGACCCAAAGCAGTGATCATTAACCTATACACAAGAGGCTAGAGTTTGTGTGTCAACACAGAATTCTGCTGTATGTGCTTATTCCTCTAACTACTTGTGACACACTGTGTCAAGGGTTCAGCAGCTGAGTTTCACACAGGGCAGTGTGATTCATCGGGATTATTAGGATCCTCCAGGAATAACTTCCCTGAGTTGATTGCCTTTGACAGATCAGTTTGCTTAGATTAAAAAGCAATTGCTGCTGTCCAGTCAAATTTAAACACCTTGACTAGAAGTAGCGGAACTCTAACTGTGTCCAGTCTATAGAAACACCTTGATGTGAAAATTGCATCCACAGGAGTGAAGAGAAAACTGAGTTAGCAATACTCTGGGGTATGGTTTTGTAATAATGTGAAGGAGTGTAAATGCCAAACAAAAGTGACCCTAGGCATATGCGAGGGAGGGAAGGGTACATTGCTTTTAATAGCAACTTTATCCGTGCCCAATGTACTGTGAAGGTGGTGACAGATGTGTGAGGTACTACTCTGATCACATTTGTACAACACTGGCCACTGTTAGAACTGGAGTAGGAAGGACTCACATTCTGGCTGAACAATGGAAAGTATTTTGAGATACATGCAGGTGTCTCACAATTCCACCTTTCTGAACATATCCCAGAATTTAATAGAAGAAACAATACTATCAAGAAGAAACAATAGTATGCTAAGATTTAAATCATCTTTTAAAAAGTAAGTGGAATATCTGATTTAAATGAAATTTAAGCCTGATGTCTGAAATTACATCCCCAGCCTGTGTTAGCTGTAGATAAAAAAAGAGGTTGAGATAACATTAAGTTGACATCCACTCTATCTCTGGTGAATCAGCAAAACAGGGTCCTGAAACAAGTGTGAGTAAGAGGAGAGTTTCATACACACCATCCCTTTTATCACAGCTCTCTTTTATATTTAGGCTCCTTGATCTCTTTGAATATGGAAGATGATGGAGAGGAGGAGGAGATGAGAAGCCTGGCTTGATGGGCTCCTGTTTACTCTCTTAGGAGTTGAAGTCCCCTGAAAGTACAATCCTCACTTGGACCTAGGCTACAGAAAGCCTTGGTTATACAGTTTCAAGTAAATTTGTAATGAATTTTTGTCGACAAACAGCATCATTACCATGCTCATCTATTAGTATCTTTAGTCGACTTGCGTGACCATCATGATGACCTGAGTTTAGACCATGTTCATCATCCCAAAGAAACACAAGTATCAGGAATCAATGACTCCACCTGCATGGAGGATACCAAAGATCATCACAGTGCCAGTCACCAGGAAGATAAATCTAAACACTCCACCCACTGCATCTTGGAATCCGAGTCACCAAAGGAAACACAACACAGTCAAGTACTGCATGGAGCAACAATGTCACTCACACAGAGAAGAGAGGAAGCAAGACGAACTCTAACAGGCTACTGGTCACTTGTGGCTAGTGCTTTCCCAGCGGAACCTGACACCCGGTAGTCGGCTTACACATACCCATCTCGGGCCACATCAGAAGAACCTCAATCCCTCTCCTTTGGGATCTGAAATACTAAAAACTGGGGGTGCACCTGAGAGCCACTGAGTAGAGCAAAGGACATTCACTGGGTCTGAAATAGCCAGGCCCACACGAAGACAGCGCTAGCAGCACCAGGGAGGTGAGGAGGAGGTGGCCTCATGCTGGAGGACAAGGACCAAGTAGCAGAGCAGTTCTGGACACATGGGTCCGCCTGCAGCAGCCGCAGCCCCAGCCCTGTGCGTCCAGTCTGTCCGCCACCTGGACTCTTTCAGCTCCGGATACGCAGGTGCCCTGTGGGGAGGAGCCCCGGGAGGCCAAGTAAGTCCTGGCGCTAGTGTGTGGCCGGAAGCTTCTGGAAGCCACAGAAAGCCCAGGGGTGGGCGACCCTCTCCTCACTGCTGCTGCTGGTGCCGCAGGGCTGTAGCACATGCTCGGGGAGCTGCTCAGCAGCTCCTTGGCCCCCAGCCCTCTGGGCGCTGTGTTCCGGGTGTCACGGGCCGAGGGGCCCTGAGCTTCATTTGCTCACACCTCTTACCCTGGGGGGCCCCTGCGAGAGGGTGCAGTTCAGCTCCACGGCCGGCGGTCACGTGCAGGTGGGCGGCCAGGTGGTCTGCCTGTGGGGCCTCTCCATTTCCCTTTTCTCTCCGACTCTCTAACCCGCCCTGTAGCGCTCCAGGGTGGGAGTCAGAAAGCCGGGCGAGCTCTCGGTCTCGGACAGAAGGACCCTCCAAAGTTATCTTCCGAGGATGGGAGCCTCGGGAAGATCGCCCCGAGGTGGGGGTGAGCGGACTGTCTGCCCCACAGCTTATATAGGCAAACAGCGGGGAAGGCAAACAGAGCGGGAGTTTCTAACGGGGCTTTCCGGGAGCTTGGCCAATCACTGTAAAGGTCACGTATCCAGGTGGCAGCATACCAATGTATACT
Organism: Antilocapra americana; assembly: GCA_007570785.1. Taxonomy (NCBI): domain Eukaryota; kingdom Metazoa; phylum Chordata; class Mammalia; order Artiodactyla; family Antilocapridae; genus Antilocapra; species Antilocapra americana. The sequence continues at coordinate 42,201,476 of ML662442.1, forward strand.
GGTCAGGCCCCGGCATTGCTAAGAGGAAGTTAGCCGTGGCCAATCGCATTTTTTTGTAAATAGCCTCAGTCCCGCCCTCTTGATTTCCGCCAAGCGCCATCTTGTCATGAACACGTGTAAGGTGCCCTACATCTGCCAGCGCTGGCCCTGCACCCCAGCTGCGTGCCTAGTGCTCGGCACTGGCTGCGTCAGGTTCTGTTGCTGGCTCTGCACCTTATGGGCCATGGCTACCCATGCCTGGTAGTCCCTCTGGAGGGTGCTCTGTGCCCACAGCCTGGGCTTTCTCCTCTGGACTTGAAAAGGAAGCAAGTCCAGGAGGGTATGACTGTGGCATGGTCCAGACAGAGCTGCCACTGCTGTCTCTGTGGCAGGGAGGAGCCCCCTGGAATGTCGGGCCCTGGCTTCCGGACTCTCAGTCCCTGGACGGGGCCATGGCCAGCCCGGCCCGCTTGGCACAGGTATGCTCTATCATGGGCAAGACCCGGAACTGGAAGCTGTAGACCGCGATGAATACCAGCGTCGTGTCGGCCCCTCCAGCTCCAAGAATGCTTTGAGCAGCTTTCACCACTGGTGTGTAGTAGACCTGGGAAGAGCGAGAGGCAGAGCCTTGCTGTGACAGAGCCTTTCTGTGAATGTCTGTGAGCCGCTCCCCCCAGGCTCTGGAGAATCATCTGTGACTTCCTAGGCTCTCTGCCTGCTGCAATGACCTCAGTCGCTGCATTGACAGCCTTCACCTTCTTCAGCAGCTGCTCTTGGACTAAACCATCACAGCAGGAGCTAGACGGTCGGCGTGTGCAGCACTGGCGCCTAGGTCCAGGCCGCGGCAGTGGGTGTGCTCCAGCCCCGCCCTAGCTGCACAGGCTGAGGGACTCCGGGGAGGGGGAGGGGAAGGGGGAGGCAGGAGGTGGGGAGGCAAGTACATGGCCCACATACAGCACAACCCCATAAAGCAGGATGAAGGGGAAGAATATGGCCAGTTGATAGGAACTGCAGCCCTGTCTGGATTCGGCAGGCCGAGAGCAGCAGCACAAAGATCATCCAGCCCTGGTGGGTGATGCTCCACACCATCATGGTGATAAGGGCACACATGTGCCAAATGAGCTGACTTAGGTGGTGCAATGGCGGTATCTCTCTCGGTTCAGCCAGCCTGGGGCTGCTGGATGGGATGTGGCCAGACTGGTCATGCGCAGTGCGGTGCAGCCCTCTGTATCAGGTCCCATAGGAATGGGCATTGTATTCTGGGTGGCCTCCTCCTCTTTGGCAGCATCAGCCCTGGCCTGGTCCATCTCCATCACCTCCTCTCTCCCCTCCTCACGTGACACTGGCCATGCATTTCCTCCACTCCAAGGAGCTTCAGGAAAAGGTTCAGAAGCTCAACTGTAAGACCTACTGGGTCCTGAAAGAGATCTTCAAGAGACTGCAGTTCAAGGTCGTGGGTCTGAAGCAGGTTAGCCTGGACGAAGATGATGTCTCAGCTCTCTTAGACATGATCAAGTAACTAAGACTGAACTCCCACCACACAGCATTTCTTCCAACAAGCACATAGGTGCTGGGGCCAGCATGCTGCTCAGGAATGGGGCAGTAGACCTGTTAAACAGTACGCAGATATCCTAAGGTGGCTTGGCATGGTGCATGTTAAGTCACTTTAGTCAAGTCCAACTCTTTTTGACCCTATGGACTGGAGCCCACTAGGCTCCTCTGGGAGGACCAAAACCTCCTGTAGGGAAGAGGGACAAAACCTCCCTTGATCTTGATATTCTGTATGAATACAGACCATGAAAGTGGAGCCTTGTGATCCTGCTGACCTTTTGCATTTTAAGTAGGAGATGTCAGAAGAGTTACCAGAGGCATAACTGACTTGTGGCAGCCAAGTATTCATAGCAATGCTGCTCTTCCATCCTTCGATGTTGGCTCTTCTTATCATTGTGAAGCACAATTCATCAACGATCAGATTGTTCACCCTAATACAGAATGTGAGCTGGAATTTCACCGTGGAGAAACAGGTTAGTTTCACCCTAATGTTGTTGCCATGGTAATGCTGATTAGTTTAAGAGGAACCACCCAGTCATTTTAAATAATTCTGAAATCATTTTAAGTTCAAAGATGTGTACTGAGTTTCACACTTTTGAATTCTATTTTACTAATGCAATCTGAATGGAAAAATTTAACAAACTTTCTACAGTCATATTTTAGACATTCAGAATTTTGTTCCTGGAAAGGTTTTGGAGATTATCTGGCCCAGGAATTACACAGCAGCCACTCAGTGCCAGTCAGTGCCAGTCAATTATTGCTAGACTGGACTGAGGGCCTAGTGATGCTGGTCTTCCAATTTAAAAAAATAATGGAAATCTGGAAATTTATGGGAAATCTTCAAATTTTTAAATAGCAGCAATGAATTAAAAACTCTTAAAGCTCGGTTAAAGTCAGAGACCCTGCTGTTCTAGTTATTTGTATCCTGCTTTGTCCTCAACTTGCTATGAATTGGTGATGGATGTAGCTAAAGAGCATAATTGAAGGAGTTCTAGAAGATGGTCTTGCCAGACCTTAACACTGACACACACAAGAAAAAAAGTTATCAGCTGTAGCTTTTTAGTATAAATTTTGGCTATTTAGAGCCAGATAGGTATTAAGAAGCTACATCAGTGAACTTTCTTCCCTCTTTAAGCTTTCACACTCGATTAGCCAGTTGCTTATGAAGTTGGATGTTCAAAGACACTTTATGTTAGCCCTGGGAGTTGTCCCCTTTACTCAGCTAGAACTTGACAAAATGCTTTAAAATCAAGCATCTCTTCTCCTACTCAGTTCAGGTTTTAAAGATTGGTATCTTATGGAAGTGAAGCTCTCATAAAGAAGCTTCCTGGTCACTTTGACATTCAAGGTACATGGCCTAGGACATATGACCATAGAAAATCCAGGACCTTTATTCAAAGCAATATATTTATAACTCTCAATATATTTAAAGCAATATTTGCAAGTGACTAAAGATGCGTTTTAAAAACTGAGAATGGGTGCTTTTTTTTTTTTTGGAGCTAGAGATAGAATATCCCTTGTGATCTTTTTGCTGATAATGGAATTTGACTTTTTTGTTCAGAAAGCTGGCTTGAGTGTTTTGTGCTCAAAAGTGTTTTGAGCTCTCTACAGATGACTGCCGTAGTCCTTGGTTTCCCGATTCCTGTCTTACCTGAGATTTCCTTCCTGGAGACTTTGTCTCACAGCAGAAGAATGAAGCCTCTGGCCACATCTTATCGTTCTGGTGTGTAGTCAGCCTTTTACAAATTTCAGGGAAAAGCAAGGTGAAGTAGGCTCCTAACTTTTCTCTTTTCTACCTATAAACATTTAGAACTAGAAGCCTTTGAACCAACATGACTGGGTGTCTAAATATGTTTTGCCAAATAAGGCAGTCCTTTTATTTTTAAAAAAATTAATTAATTTATTTTAATCGGAGTATAATTACAATCTTGTGGTGGTTTTCACCATACATCGACATGAATCAGCCATGGGTACACATGTGTCCCACCATCCTGAACATCCCCCCACCTCCCTCCCCACCCCACCCCTTGGGTTGTCCCCGAGCACCGGCCTCAAGCGCCCTGCTTCATGCATTGCACTTGCACTGGTTATCTACCTTACATATGGTAATATATATGTTTCACTGCTATTCTTTCAAATAATCCCACCCTCACTTTCTCCCAGAGTCCAAAAGTCTTTTCTTTACATCTGTGTCTCTTTTGCTGCCTTGCATATAGAATTGTGGAACCATTTAATGGTGAAAAAGAAAATCTTAAACAATCAGCCCAGGAGAATGCCTGATGCTAGAAAATGTTTAAAAATGTGATGAGACCCTCTTACAGAAAGACTGAAGTGCTTTTTCTCCCTTGTGTGTGTTGTACTCCATTTGGGCACTATGGATTTCTCCCCTTACTGAATAAGCAATTGAAGTAAACATTTTATGTGCCAGTAAGTAACTATGAGATGCTTCTGAAAATTAGCCACTAGCTAGGACACTTCATGTGTGAAGCAGCCTTTTTGTGGCAGCTGGACTTGGCTTAAAATTGAGAATGTCCTAAACTGGCTTTCAGGATCATAAATTAATTCCATGTGGAACCCCACCAAACCTTTTGGCATTAAATGGAGCATGATATTAATGTTTGAAATGTATATCACTCTTGATGAGATGGCTGGCCTTTCTGATAAAAAGTGAGTCTATAGGCTAGACATCTGGTGTTGTTGTTTATGCAAAATACATTGTCAAATTCCAGTATATAAAAAAGTAATGATTGTTGTTCTCTTTGTTGCCATTCCTCCCAGGAGCATGTTATTGTCTGCTTCTAGTCAAAATTATGTTAAATGACAATAATAATAATAATAATAATAGATAAGCTTCACAGGGTTTCAAACTTACCATTACCAGTTGGTTGTTCTTAGGGAATGTGACTTATGATCTCTGCTTTGTGATGCTGGGGTTTCTTTTTCACACATATAGGTGAGATCCACTCAAAGGATAAAGGAGGAGGATGTATGTTTTTCAAAAGCTGGCTTCTCCTTTACCACTTGCTTTTATTTATGTAAAAAAAGAACACATTGTATTTCTTTCTCTTCTGAAAGCAATTTATTCCATTTCAGTTAGCTTTCCAGTTCTGGTTAATACTTATTTTGAAGGCAAGCTTTATAGTTTTCATCAGATCCTTAGTTTTACTTTTGTAAAATTTAAGACCTGTGACTTCAAATTATTATTATTTCTTTACCCATTAGAAGTCACCTTTATGTGTTTAATCTAAAGGAGCTTCAAAATACTTAAGCTGATGAAGATAGTATGTATTTCAGTGGTTTAAATCTACCATGATAATTGTTGGAGATAGTCTGAATTTGAATTTAAAGAATGTAGATGTGATTTTATCTGAATAGCTTATCTATTTCCCATGCTTCAGAGTGGGAAAGAGGTGCTGGTATCCATTCATCTCTATTCTGTCTGGAAAATATTCCAACCATTCCTTTGTACATTTGTTAAATCCTACTTATCCTTCAAGCATTTTGGTATAGGTAACATTCATTACTTGTTCCACAAGCTCCTTACACCGATGCCCGAAGAAAGCCTTTCTTGCAAGTGAAAAGTGAGAGTGTTAGTTGCTCAGTCATGTTGACTCTCTGCGACCCTGTGGACTGTAGCCTGCCAGGCTCCTCTGTCCATGGGATTCTCCAGGTATGAGTACTAGAGTGAGTAGCTATTCCCTTCTCCAAGGGATCATCCCAACCCAGGGATCGAACCTGGGTTTCTTGCTTTGCAGGCAGATTCTTTACCATCTAAGCCATGAAGGAAGCCCCTCTTTCCTGCAGTGTTCCTTTAAATATGGGAAGTTTTAAATGGGCCACCTTGGGACTGTCCTTTCAATAGCATCTTGAAGAGACTTTCCTCACATTGTTACTGTCAAGGAGAACCTAGACCTGTGTTAAAGCAAGCAATACAAAGTAATTTATATTGGTGAAAAAAAATCTAAACTTTAGTGGAATCACTGCATTGTTCACCAACAAAAGACGAGACTGTAATTTTGAAGACCTTTTCCAGTGACTGAACTGCAATTTGACTGAATTGCTCTGGCCTCCTGTGAGTGGATCCTATCCAATAAAATGAAATCTCTTTGTTGCTTAAGGTTATAAGTTTTTGTTCTTTGATAATAAATTTAGTTCAGAGATATTTCTTTACTGTAAATTTATCTCCACTGAAGTGCTCATAAACAGTATCTGTTTCCATTACGGGTGGAAGAACCAAGTTCTAGCATCTTGTAGAGTAAGCATATGTACTAAGAATCAATATGTGTTTTATTAGCACTGAGAGACTCATTGGATTGATTTTTTTTTCTTCTTTTTACCTTTATGGGCAATTGCTATAAAAAGGTAAATTAAAAAGTTAACCATCTGCTACCTCACTTTTCATTTAAAATCTTTTATTTGATTACTCTTTCCAGGTAATCAATGCTTTCTATTTTGCTATTATGCTGGTTAGTGAATGAAGGTGGTTTTAATTTATAGCTTTTATTTGTCTAACAGTATTGTCAGAGTCACAATCTTTATGCATCCTATTAGTAGTCTGGAAAATATTTCTTACTACATTGAAACAGAGCAAAATTCAATTTAGAAATATAATTTCCTGCCATGGAGACACTTGATAACAGGGTGGAGATTAATGGAGCCCAGTGACAGAAACTTGATTTAAAGCAGGAGATTAATACTGCTTTATCAGCCAACACTGCAAGTGAATTGGCTCTGAAAGAAAAAAAAATCTGTTTGAAGTTGCTGAGTTGTTGGCTTGGTTGGTTGCGAAAAGGTCTCTGGACATTTATTTTGTTATTGCTGAGTATTTGCTGTGTGCTTGTCTATTTGACAACATAGGAAGAAACCTGCACACACCAGCCTTGCTTATTTTACAGTAGTAACGTGTTTCTTATTATTCCTTTCGATCCCACAGGAAGTTTGAATGCTGTGGAGGTCAGCTTCTGACTTAAGGGGATTATACTCAGTAAATCATGTCAAAATTAATGAATAGAATTGCGCTGACACTCTAGTTTGGTTGGATTTAAGTAAAATGTTTAAATGGTATTTTTAATTGCAAAGCTCCTGCCCCTAAATCCCATTATAAGTACTCCCCCCCATCCTTTATAGATGTCATTAATTTCCTTTCCCAACTATAAAAATATGAATCTTCCAAAAGAATTAAGTCAAATCTGAAGATTACCCAAGGGGATGGAATGCCCACTAGAATTGTTCTGAAACAAAATTTGGAGCTTGGTGAACTGAGTACTAAAGGAAATGGGTCCAAATTTTGATTTTTAAAAAAATGCTCTTCCCAGGAAATTTTAAGTATTTGTATTGCCAGGATTAAATCTTTTGAATTTATGCTTGAGCTATATGAATTTTTAAACTTGGTATTTGTCTAACAAATCCCTCCTGAAAAATAGGAAAGAAATAGAGTAAGTTCCTTACACAGTAGCTTCACAGAAATGGCTGCATGTTTTTCAAAAGCTTGATGCTTTACATAATTACCTACAGGTGAATTACTTAGTTACTTCATTACTGAGGGAGAGAGATATGTTTAACAACTTTTGTTTTAACTGACTGAAAACTTGAAGAAATGAACTGATACAAATTTTTCATTAATTTTTATTAAGTTCTCTAATAGAGCATTTTGCTAGAGGTCAGAATGTCTAGGCTATAGTTTAAGGTCATTTAACAACCTTGTGTTCTAATGGACATTTAAAGCTACTTTCCTTAACAAGAGAGCTGAATAGTGATAATATCAGCTTTACTATATCAGAGGTTATTGAGAATATCAAATGAGATGATTTATGCAAAACATTTAGATATTAAAGGACTATAGGAATATAAGCAGTTTTACTTAAAATAGTATTCGTATATGTAGACTGCTTTAAATATATTGCATTTAGGATTTTGTTGGAGGAAAATGCTTTTTCTTGTAGAGTCTACCTTAGTGTTGTGTTTATGTAACTAAAGCTATCAGTATTTTTTGGAACTGACCTACTGAACGTGGTTTAGATATTTAAAAATATGTGGAGAGTAATTACCTATAGTTTGCTTCTCTTTGGAACTAAACACTTGGAATAAATGAAGTAAAAGATATTTAAGGCCACTTAGATTTACTCATGGTGGGCTCTCAATACAAGTTAAAAAATATGGTAATGAATGACAGATAGTGAAGATGGTCAGCTTAGTGAATGTGAGTTCTGAGGATGAGCTTGGTGCTTTGAGTGGCGCTCTGTCTGATGTCACCCCTTGTGGCCTTTTTAAGTCTTATTAGCTTGTGGACCCTGTTTGTTTGGTGCTTGCCAAAATTGCATATGTCCAAAGGAATAGTAGACCCTGTTAAAACTTTTCCTGGCTGAAGGCACGTATGAAACTCCCAGGCTTAAGCATCTTAAAGGGGCTACACATTCACTCAGAGGGGAAGGAGTTTCAGGAAGGAATTTAAAATCATTTTCAAGCCATAAGAATTTAACAGAGTGGACAACCTAAAAGGGTCCTTAACTTCAGTGAACATGCCTGTGCTTTTATTCCATCTTGTTTCACTGATCCAAAGAGACCTTCTGTGAATATGCCCCTTTGACCTCTACCTAGTCATCAAATTACCCTCATCCTGCTTTTTCTCTTTTTCACTTCCTTTTCCAAATGGCCTTTCTTTGGTGATGCAGTTTAAATTGTGCAGTGCTTCCTCCAGACATTGCCACTTGGATTAATTTTAATCCCCTCGATTCTGATCTTGTTGCGACATGACCATCAAGTGTGCTGACCTCTTGGGAGCCAGTCTGGGTTCTGCCTGGGGTTCACAGCAACCCCAGATATATACAAACATTTTATTTTCCATAGTATTCAAGATTTTGCTTCTCTTTTGTTTTTCCTTTTACATCGCCTCTTCTCTGTGTTAAGAGTGAAATTTGGGAACAGAAGAACAGGTATGAAGGTTACTGACTATGACAACTGTGTGGTCCTTGAGTCTGAGTTGGCAAATCAGATTCTGGAGACACAGACAGGCTTTAATCTCACACTGTTCTTACTGAGCTTTCTGGAAGGGAAGACGACAAGAGACCCAACAAGGAAATATAGGATCGTCAACTCATGGGGAGGCCTGGCAGGTACCCTAGTAGCAGCTTTTTTTTTTTTTTTTTTTGGCCCCTTCACCCATGCAAGGCCAAAGTGTGAGAGCCAAGGTGTGTGGGGTCACCTTGTTACAAAGAGGCCATAGTCTCCTTCCCCCATCAGTCATGTATATGGTTTTCATCAAGCCTGAGATCTGCATGCCAGCTCGCAGATCCCCAACCCAGGTTTTTGTTTCACACAGTACAGAGGGAGAGACAACTGTTCTTTATTTATCTTAACTCTACTGTTTCCAAGGAAACAGGGCCTTGGGAGACCGAGGTCATTCTCAGGCAGGCCTGCCTCAGCCAAGCCTGGTGTTAACCCTTTGCTCGCCCTTATACATGCTGCTATAGAAATGGTAACATCACTAGATGCAATGCTAATGCCAAGCTTCAGTGTGCCAGTAGAGTGTCTTTAGTATGAACATTTACCATTGTATAGTTTCCAGGGCACTAAATAGAGACCGTCTTAGATACAACACACTCACTGAGTGTACACTGCATGTCTCACCTGATTTTAGGTACTGAGGATGCAAAAATGGACAGGACAGAGATCTGGCCACTAAACACTTCAGCATCTGGAGGGCAGTTCTCTCTGCATTTGAATTACTACAAACCTCCAAGTTCCATGTGGAACTGAGTGCTCTTTATGGGAACATGGAGAAAGCAACTTACTCTTCTGCCATTATTTTGTGTCTTATAGACCTTATTCAGCCTTTCCTTACAAGCATGATCATATAGAATAGTAACTGATGTTCGTAAAGATGATTCTGAGATGTTGTAAGGTCATAAAGTGCCCTCTGAATCACTGAAAATAGAGTTTGGAATTATTTGTAATTTATTATGTTCTAGACCACAAATCGGTACTCTTGCCTGGAAAATCCCATGGATGGCGGAGCCTGGTAGGCTACAGTCCATGGGGTCACGAAGAGTTGGACAAGGCTGAGCGACTTCACTTTCACTTTTTACTCTCATGCATTGGAGAAGGAAATGGCAACCCACTCCAGTATTCTTGCCTGGAAAATCCCAGGGACGGAGGAGCCTGGTGGGCTGCCGTCTGTGGGGTCGGTCGCACAGGGTCGGATAGGACTGAAGCGACTTAGCAGCAGCAGCAGCAGACCACAAATATTCACATTGTCTTTGTTTTCCTCCCTCTAAATGAAGACAGTATTGTGTGTCTAAGAAGCAAAGGAGAAAGACTTGTTAAATTAGGTCTAGATGATATCACTAGGAGCATTTCACAATATTCAAGACATTAAGTTATGAAAAAATAAACAAGAGTACTCCAAATCCAAACTTACAGAACTTATGCCTTCCAAGACTTCATATGTGCTGAGAAAGCAGAATTACTGAAGACACATTAGATAAGTCCATTAGCTGTAGTTCTGTAAAGGATTATTGACAGGGAGAGTGTTAAGGCATATTATATCCCTACTCTTGAAACAGATGTCAAGGTACATAACCAGTACCTCATACAACCTGGGTCTGGATATCACCAGCAGATGCAGTTATAAGTAGGGGACTGGTTTCTTTACCTAGGATACTTTGTTTGTAACATTCACTTATGGTATTCATTTATTTTCCTTATTATCTGAGTAGAAAATTAATTCATGACTCTTTTGCTAGTGAGAATCCAGGGTTAATGTTAGCTGAGAACATGTTCAATATTCAGATTTTGCTTCAACAAATAGTTTCTGAGTTTCTGCTAAATGCCAGGCACTTCCACATGAGTTATCTAATTTGATTCTTACTAGAAATAAGCCTTTTATAATGTTTCATTTTTCAACTGAGGACATTAAGTTCAAAGAAGTTGGATAACTTGACTGAGTCACACAGCTGGAAAATGGGAGAGCTGGAATTTGAACCCCTCCCTTTTGAGTCAAAAGATGTCCTATTTATTATGCCACCACCAACTGTAAATTGGGAGGAAAAAAACACGAAAAACTTTATGGGACTATTTAGAGGTCACTAGGTAAGAAGTTGTAAAGAAGCCATAAAAACATAATATCTTTTTAATTCCTCAAATAAAGCAAATTTAGCACATGTTCCTTGCTTTAGTAACTTCTAGGTTTTTTGCAAGTCTCAACTCAAATGTGACCACTTCAGAGACCTTCTCTTTGTTTTCTATCTCAGTGTGATGTTTGTTTTCTTTGTTGCATATTTCTTAATTTCTACTTCATGTTTACCTTCTAAAAATATGCTTCTTATCTGTTTTTGCCTTGGGCTATGAGGTTGATAAAGGCATTGTCTTTCCAGTGTTTATCATGATGACCACCATATGGCAGACCCTTAATTGGTGTTTGTGGAATTAATGACTCTATGAAATATGACCGATGAACAGGCCCAAAATAGATGTCTGTCACCTTTCATCCTTATTAAAAATTAGAATTAGTAAAATCAGAATTGTTTAAAATTGGCTGATTGAGCACACATTTAACCACCATTCTTTCCCCTAATTCCACAAAAATACGAGTAAAAGGTTTTATTAAACAAGGAATACATCTTCAAGGAAAACGAGATCAGGAGAAGACAACAGCCATGAAATTTCGGATGCTGGAGAACAGATGGACTCTTTTGCAGATGCTGAAGCAGATTCGAGAAGTCTGAACCCTGGCCCAGAGTTGGGAAAGTTAAAAAAGCATCCTGAGTAGCACTGCAGAACTCTGATATATCCCTCCATTGATGTCAAATGTTCTAGAAGAAGATGTGGAGGTGGGCCAAGGACAGGGGCACTGATTGAAAAATCTGTCTAGGAAGTGTTAAAGCTCTGTCCCCAGATCCAGTCTTCCTTGTTTCTGGAACAGAACCCCCTTATCAACAAGTTGTAGCTGAGCATGTGCTGCCCAGAGAGCAGTGCATTTCTTGGACTTATTTTTCAGGGAGAGATGGCCACATGAATCAGTTTTAGCTAATGGGATGTGATGGGTCAGGTTTTTGGAAGAGAAATTAATTGCCCTTCAGTTTCTCTCTCCTCTCTTCCTGTGGGCTGGAATGTAGATATCATGCTGAGTTAACCTTGACCATGCCCATACTGATGAAGAGGACCTCCTAGGAGAAGATGGAGCAACAGTTTTCTAACTGCACCTGGATTTTTCTTTTTCTATTTTTTTCTCCTTATGAAGCACAGCCTACCCACCCATGACCATCTGTCAACTTCTGAACTATTTTTTGAGATAAAAATTAAGTATCTTCCTAATAAACAAAAAAACAGATCTTAAGACCTTCTAACTCTGCACAGGCAGGTGACTGTTTCTTGCCTACGTGGCAGAATACTGGATGTTTACTTATCCAGGACCATACCCAGGTGGTATAGTAGTAAAAAATGCACCTGCCAATGCAGGAGACACAAAAGATGCAGATTTGATCCCTGGGTCAGGAAGATCCTTTGGAGTAGGAAATGACAATCCACTCCAGTACTCTTGCCTGGAAAATTCCATGGACAGAAGAGCCAGGCATGCTTCAGTACATGGGGATTGCAGAGTTGGACACGACTGAGTGACTGAGCATGTCCACACGCATACTAAAAATAGATTAAGTGAATGTTTACATACTGGTAGTGTGGTTCCAATTCCCTTTTCACTTCTCCTGTCAGTTCCCAGGTTAGAGAGTCAGGCTTTACCTATATGCAGGAAACTTGAAAGAGTCTGAAAAATCTGATCAACCCAAGAGAAAGACCTTCATCTTCTGACACTGAGTGAATGGATTTTGGCAGGTGACTACACAGAAGAACAAAGTTGCCAAACCTCATCCGAGTATACAGAGCTTCAATAAACTTATTAGTGAAAGATTTCTAAATACAGGCAGACAACCAGAGATCTTCATGCCTTTTAGGAAAATGTCCATTAAGACAGACAGAGATGAAAACAACCTAAAAAAAGCATCTTGGAGGGAATAAGCACTAGGAAAGCAATGGAAGAAGAAAATAGAACCAAAGGAAATTACTAATATAATCAGGGATGGAAGAACACACTGCAGCCATGGACAAAAAAAAATAGTGGCTATAAAAATAACATTCAGAAAACAATGAGCAATCCTAAAAATTTAAACTATGAGAGAAGAAATGAAAAGTCAATGAAAGGGCATGAAGATAAAGTTGAAGAAATAAGCCAGAAGATCGACCAAAAAATAATATTTAAAACATTGCAGTACTGAAGGACAAGAGTTTCCAGATCAAAGAGCCCATGGACTGGTGGGAATATCAATGTATCAAACCACTTGGGTGTTACATGTGGAGGGGAAAGTAGGCATAAGGTAAGCAGACAGTGTTTTATAAGAGGACTCTTTGCCCCATTTGACCATTTAAAATATTCACATGTGTAACTTGGTTAAAAGGAATATTTTAAAGAAAGCTATTATGTTCAATTCTTTTCATAACAATAATAGCTACTGTTTACTGAGGACATTCTGTTAGTCATGAAAGTAAGTTTTTTGAGACATTATTCTTTTTTTTAAAGTTTTTCTTTTTTGCTGGACCACTTTTTTTAGCCTTAATTGTTTTAAGGCTAATTAAAATATTAGCCTTACAATGTTGCTTTCATTTTCTGTTTTGTTTATTTTTATTTTAGCCAGGAGGCATGTGGAACTTAGCTCCCTGACAAGGGATCTAACCCACATCCCCTGCATTGGAAGGCAGAGTCTTAACCACTGGACCACCAGGGAAGTCCCAGAGACTTTATTTCTAGTTTTTATATGAACCCTGAATTATCATCATCAGTTTTTATATGAACCCTGAATTAGTGTCACCATTTATAGAGAAGAAAACTACACCTCAAGAACAGTTAAATGGCTTTTCCAACACCACATCTGTGGCCCCAAAGCCCACGGTCTGCCCTCTAGACCTGCCTTTACTTACCTGCAGTAGTTCCCCAGTACCTGCCTGGAGATAACTGTATTCCTGGCTTTGTGGGAGTCCTGGGACTCAGCCTCATGTGGCTTTTCTGTGTAACATACATTCATTATGGTGGCAGAAGAACAGGAAGTGCTGAAGTGACAACTTTGTTCTCTTCTAGTTATGGAGGCTTTTAGAAGGCTTTTCTGCTGGCCACTGCTGAGGGAGAGAGAGCCCTTGGATGCCAGAGGCCTTTCCGGTAGCATCATGTTGAGTAGAAGCAGGAGGGTGGATGACAAATGTCAAAATGTGAATGAAATCTGGCTTTTTATCCTCTTATTTTGTGAGCTGGTTTTAGACTGTTAAGTTCTGTCGAGGTACTTTCCGTGTAAACTAGAACTGACAGATAATAAACATATAGCTAGGGCTGTAGCAACAGAAATCGATGCACTTCAAGTTCCACATAGGAGAAAACAGTCAAGATGTCTCAAGTCCTTTTAGAGTGATAAATGCAATTTACACAATAAGCAAGAAGCAATAATTGGGAATAGATGGTGTAAGATCCCATCTAGGAGATGGCCAAGAGGTGTCTGATGGGGGTGATGTTGCTAACCTTAGAAACTGTCAACAAATTGGCTCTGAAAGTTATAAAACACTTGTAAATATAAACCAAAAAGACAGGGAAAACTTAGGTTCTGTGTGGCTCCCCATCACCCACATAATGGTGACAGGCCTGGCCTGGATGGTATAGCTGGTTGCTTGTTGTAAGCAGTACTGCCTTGCTGGTTTGAGAGAAGTGGAACCAAACAGCAGCTGTGTATAAACACAGAAAACATTTCAGGCCAAATACAGGTAAGAGGAGCCCATGTTTCCAGAGCACTTTGCCCAGGCTAAATTGTGTTCTATACCATTTGCCATACATAATCTGAATGGCATACTCCTTTGATGCGACACTTTGTGGGAAGTGAGATGCACTCACTGAAGTTTTATGGTGATATCTTATAAAATAGGCCTTGTGAATCTCCCAATCTGGAAAGATTGTGTATTTCAATAGTCTCATTACAGGACCTTGGGAGTGGGGACATATCCCCATTCCCTCTCCAAAGATTATACTGTTTATGCTGATCCCTCTTTCTGATGGGGGAGTCTTGCAAGGAGGCAGGGAGACATCTCATAGGCTGAGTCTGATCCGTGGGACCAGTTACCAGAGCAGAGAGGCCCTGAGCAAGGTTTCAAACTGCTTTCTCAAGGCCACCCTTGACCCTGGGCAAGTTTCCTAACCTCTCTGAAACTAGGTATCTTCTGTTGGAAACAGGGATGATGCTAGTCCCTACTTTAGAGCACAGTTGTGAGCAGTCAGTGAGATAATGCACATGGAGCAGGCAGCAGGGCATGCATGCAGTCAGCACTCAAAAGATAGCAGTTCTCAACTCTAAGGTCCGTTTCCTAAATCCTCGAATGGGGACAATAAAATCCTCTCCATGGAGTCTGTGGAACTAGAGCCGGTGTAGGTGGAGAGTCTGACTCATGCTGAGTCCTTGCTGAATGGTCACCATTCTCCCTGAGCCCTGCAAACCCCATCAGAGGCTGGAGGTGCAGAAGGATTCAGCAGTGCGATAGTTGATGCCATGAGACACACAAATCTCAGGGAGATTAGTTAGGTTAATGAGATATGGTCTCTTTTTACTCTCTTTACCTCATTCAGTTAGGCTCATTGAGTTGATGCACCCCTGGCTTCTGAGGTTCTGGGTCAAGGCACCAATCCAGACAGTGACTGGATGGATGTGCTTTGTTTCCTGCATCCCCGGCCCAGTTGCTCCCATAGACTGTCTCCCTTTCTTGTTTAATGGCTAACAGCTAGAGAAAAGGCTTCCCTGGTGGCTCAGATGGTAAAGAATATGCCTGCAATGCAAGAGGCACAGTTTCGATCCTTGGGTTGGGAAGATCCCCTGGAGAGAAGAATGGCAAACCTCTCTAGTATTCTTGCCAGAGGAACAGTCCATGGGATTGGACACAATTAAGAGATTTGCACTCAATCACTGACTCAGAGAAGAGGTCTAAAGAAAGTGTCTCTACTCTTTCTTACCTGCTCCTCTCCCTTTTGCTGCATACAAAAAGATTAATAAAGTATGATTTAAGGAATTAAATCTAGTCTGGCGTATTCCAGTGTTCCAGTTAACTGTTTTTTTTTTTTTAATAGCCTAAATTGTAAAGACTTAGAACATCAACAACCATTTTGTCATCTCTGACAATTTCCAATGAGGAATTTGGGCTCAGCTGGACAGTTCTGACTCTGGGTCTGTCATGTGTTTACATCAGACAGTGGCTGGAAATGGAACTCAGGGGCCTTGAGTAGCTGGGTGCTGCCTGGCACTGTTCTCTTCATGTAGTCTCAGCACTCGGATTCCCCTTGGTTGGGATAGTTTGGTTTCCTCATAGCATAGTGGCCTCAGGGTAATTCAAACTGCTTATGTGGTAGCTTAGGGCTCAGGCATGCATGTTCTAGAACACCAAGTGCAAGCTGCATTGCCTTTATGACCCAGATTCAGAAGCAGGACTGGCTCTATGATTTGTGGGGCTTGGTGCAAAAGGAAAATGTGGGTCCTTTGTTCAAAAATTGCTCGGAATCTCAAGATTGTAATACCTGAGCATTAAACCAAGTGAGGGGCTTCCCAGATAGCGCTAGTGGTAAAGAAGCCACCTGCCAGTCCAGGAGACGTAAGAGACATGAGTTTGATTCCTGGGTCAGGAAGATTCCCTGGAGGAGGACATGGCAACACACTCCAGTGTTCTTTCCTAGAGAATGTCATGGACTGAGGAGCCTGCTAGGCTACAGTCCAAAGGGTTGCAAAGAGTCAGACATGACTGAAACAACGTATTATGCACATGCAAACCAAGTGAGGGGTTCTTTTAAGCACGCTGCCCTCTATGATGTCGTATGTCCCACAGCTGGGAAAGTCACATAGTGTCCCTCTCATCAGATACTCTTGGTGGACCCATCACTAAGGTCAACCCATATTCAAGGGCAGGGAACTTGGAAACCCATCTTGGGATGACAAGAGTGTCAGTGAATTTGCAGGCTTGAATTTAAATGCTGCCTCCACCTTTTTAGAACTTTTCTGTGTTCTGCTGATCATTCTCTTTATTCTTGTTGCATGTGTATTACTCTTTGCTTAAATGAGAGTCCTTAGTACTATCTGTAGATTTTTTTTTCAGTTTTAATTTGAGGTTAGTCAAATATAAATTTTAAATAATATATATTTAACAGTTGTATGGAATTATGACATTCAAATTTACTTCATGAAATGCTTCTGTCCCCACTAGAGATGGCTTGTCAGAGTTTCCTACTTGTCACTGAGCTCTGGACTGGGTGGCAAGCTGCCTCTGGTGTATGTCCATTTGTGCTCTACACCTGCCAGGGCAGAGGAAGGGGTTGAATTTATTGAATTTCTTCAAGAGGAAGAAAAACTTCTTGAGTTGGGATCAAGCTGAAATGAAAAAAAATGTGTATGTCCCCTGCTCTCAGTACACACAGAAACACACAGACACACACTTACAAACAGTCACTCTTTGGACAAATACATGAACAGCACCCCCTGCTTGGGCACATTGAACATCTTGGTCTGTAGCCGTAGAGGGTTTTTCTATTTAATCCTCATTGTTGTGTAACTGGGCTTTCCAGGTGGTGCTAGTGGTAAAGAACCTGCCTACCAACTCAGGAGACCTGACTTTGATCTCTTAGTGGGGAAGATCCCCTGGAGGAGGGCATGATAACCCACTCTGGTATTCTTGCCTGGAGAATCTCCATGGACAGAGGAGCCTGGTGGGCTATAGTCCATAGTCAAGACTTTCCAAGTTATTGTCTTATAGTCAGGCCACTGAGGTTCTTAATTAAAAGAAACTTACATATTAACCATCTTGTTTATGTTAAAGTTTGTGTGCTGTGTGTGCTCAGTCGCTTCAGTTACATCCAACTCTTTGTGACCCAGAGGACTGTAGTCTGCCAGTCTCCGAAACCCATGGGGTTTTCCAGGCAGGAATATAGGAGTGGGTTGCCATGCCCTCTTCCAGAGGCTCTTCCTGACTCAGGGGTCAAATACGAATCTCTTGCGTCTTCTGCATTGCAGGCAGATTCTTTACCGCTTAGCCACCAGGGAAGCCCTTGGCAATAAACTGTTAGATATTGTTAACAGAGCAAGACTGAGCACAGCCCTCAGCACACGGCTGTTGTTGCTGTCCACCTGTTACCCCACACCCCATTACCAGGCAGTGATGACCACAGGCCCCGCCAAGGTCCTGCTCAGCCATTGGTCAGTGCCACAGTGGGCCCCGCCCACAAGCAACCAGCTGTCAAAGAGTGACCGTTAGTGGGGCGTTCCGTCAACTGTCAGTGGAATGGTGGTTGTGGGGTGAAGAATGAGGTAACAGGCAGATTCTGGCCTTCTTCTACCCCGCCCCAGCACTCCAGCCCACTGGGCCTTGGGCTAATGGGTGAGCTGGGGGGACTCAAGGAACAAAGAGGGGGCTGTCTCCTTCATGGCTCCAGAGTCCTCATCAGGGCTACCCACTGGCTGGATTGAGGCCTTGAGACAGTGGGGAACCTCTCCACAATCCCTGTCCCTGTGACTTGATAGCAATGGCAGTCTTCCTGGGTTGCAGTCTGTGGGACCTACATACCCCCTCCCACTCACCTCCCCTGCCACCCTGGGTGGCCTAAGAAGCCTGAGGGCCGGTTGGGTCCTGGGTACCCGGCTCCCTCAGCTATGACAGCTGGGCAGTGGCTGGGGACCTGGCCTTGAGGGAGCTGCCAGCTGAAATTTGCCTCCTCTTCTCTAGGACTGGGAACTCAGAGGGGGAAAGTTGTGCCTTGGGACCTTGCTCTTTCTTGTCAGAGGATAACATTCGTTTGGGAGAGATTTATAGGAACATGGTTATCTGACCATGACATGACCTCAAGAATAAAGGCTCTGACACCAAGAAGTTTGCAACAATTAATCACATTCCTCCCTCACTCTTCTTAAAAAGGGGCTTTCCTGAAAGTTTTTTGGAAATTCGGGGTTTTTAAGGTCACCTGTCTCCTTGCATGGCCTGCAGGAAACCTTTCTCTGTTGCAAACTCCGACCTTTTGGTATTGTTTGGCCTCACGTGCATTGGGCACATGAACTTCTATTTTTGGTAACAGTATCAGTTAGATACTAACTAGCATGTTTATGTCACTTTGTTCACCTGTCACCTTCAATTGTACTATTAGGTTGGTGCAAAACTAATTGCGGTTTTGCATTGTTGAACTTTGCCATTTGATATTGGAATACATTCTTACATGTGGTTACGCTATACATCATTTTAATGCTCATTTCTCACTTTTTTTGTTAATGATTTATTACTTGCTATTTATTTTATATTTATTTTAGACTATAGAAATGATGTTAGAGAAAAAGCAAGTTTGAGTGATTTTCTTATTTGAGTATAAAATGGGTGGTAAAGCAGTGGAGACAACTCACAACATCAACAACGCATTTGGCCTAGGAACAGCTAATGAATATACAGTGCAGTGGTGATTCAAGAAGTTTTGCAAATGAGATGAGAGCCTTGAAGATGAGGAGTGTAGTGGCTGGCCATCGTAAGTTGACAATGACAAATTGAGAGGATCAATGAAGCTGATCCTCTTACAATTACACAAAAAGTTGCTGAAGAACTCAGCATTGACCATTCTATGGTCATTGGGCAATTTAAGCAAATTGGAAAGGTGAAAATGTTCAATAAGTGGGTGCCTCATGAAGTGATCACAAATAAAAAAATCATATTTTGAAGTTGTTTCTCTTATTCTACACAACAACAGTGAATCATTTCTCAATCAGATTGTGATGTGCAATGAAAAGTGGATTTTATATGACAACCAGAGATGACCAGCTCAGTGGTTGGACTGAAAAGAAGTTTCAAAGCACTTCCCAAAGCCATACTTGCACCATAAGAAGGTCATGGTTACTGTTTGGTGGCTTGCTGCCAGTCTGATCCATTACAGCTTTCTGAATCCTGGTGAAACCATTATATCTGAGAAGTATGTTCAGCAAACTGATGAGATGCACCGAAAACTGCAATGCCTACAGCCAGTATTGGTCAACAGAAAGGGCCCAATTCTTCTCCATGACAACCTCTGACCACACCTCCCAACCAACACTTCAAAAGTTGAACGAATTGAGCTATGAAGTTTTTGCCTCATCCACCATATTCACCTGACCTCTCTCACCAACCAGTTACCACTTCTTCAAGCCTCTAGACAATTTTTTGTAGGAAAAATGCTTCCACAACCAGCAGGAGGCAGAAAATGCTTTCCAAGAGTTTGCTGAATTCTGAAACATGGATTTTTATGTTACAGGAATAAACAAGCATTTCTTGTTGGCAAAAATGTATTGATTGTAATGGTTCCTATTTTGGTTAATAAAGGTGTGTTTGAGCCTAGTTATAATGATTTAAAATTCACAGTTCAAAACTGCAACTACTTTTGTACCAACCTAAATATTACCCATTTGGAAGGTCTCAATAAAACCCTATAGTATTTGTCCCTTCTGATAGTTGAGAAAACTGAGCTTCAAAATGTGAGTGCCTTTTTGTTGAGGATCACTTAGCTTTTAAGACATGGAGCTGAAGACTGAACTCAGATCTTCTAATTCCAAATACTTGTGCATTCACACCGCATCATGCTTTTTCCCACTGAATTTCAGACTTCACTGAATTTAGTGCTTGATGAACAATGAGAGATGATATACAGTCAATTGTTCATTATCTATGTCAACAACAAGACTCAGTGGTGCCAGTAGTGCTAAAGCGCAGATTATTACCTAATGTCTCAAGGCCTTGCTTGAACAGTTTTTTAAAATATTTTGAATAGATAATATATGAACGTGACTGAAAAATTCAAAGAATTTCCTCCATGCTTGATCCTACAATTGTATACATGTAACTGTATACATATATCCCTTAAACACAAATGTGGTAGCATGCCACATGTTCTGCCCTGCACCTTGATTCATTTCTTATAATAATATACCCTTAGATATATCTTACTCCTTTTATCAATTGCAGAATATTTCATTGTATGTGTGTACTAGCACTTATTTAACCAGTCCTCCACTGAAGGGCATTCGATTTTTATCTGATTGCTTTCTATTACCAAAAATGTTACAATTTAATTTTCATTTACGTACTTATTTGTACCCATGTGAAAGTATTTTTATATGATACATTCAGTTCAGTTCAGTCGCTCAGTTGTGTCCGACTCCTTGCAACCTCATGAACTGCAGCATGCCAGGCCTCCCTGTCCATCACCAACTCTCGGAGTCCACCCAAACCTGTGATCATCAAGGTGGTGATGCCATCCAGCCATCTCATCCTCTGTCTTCCCCTTCTCCTCCTGCCCCCAATCCTTCCCAGTATCAGGGTCTTTTCCAATGAGTCAACTCTTCACATGAGGTGGCCAAAGTATTGGAGTTTCAGCTTCAACATCAGTCCTTCCAATGAACACCCAGGACTGATCTCCTTTAGGATGGACTGGTTGGATCTCCTTGCAGTCCAAGGGACTCTCAAGAGTCTTCTCCAGCAACACAGCTCAAAAGCATCAACTCTTCGTTGCTCAGCCTTTTTCACTGTCCAACTCTCACATCCATACATGACTACTGGAAAAACCATAGCCTTGACTAGATGGACCTTTGTTGGCAAAGTAATATCTGTGCTTTTCAATATGCTATCCAGGTTGGCCATAACTTTCCTTCCAAGGAGTAGGCGTCTTTTGATGTCATGGCTGCAGTCACCATCTGCAGTGATTTTGGAGCCCAAAAAAATAAAGTCAGCCACTGTTTCCACTGTTTCCCCATCTATTTCCCATGAAGTGATGGGACCAGATGCCATGATCTTAGTTTTCTTAATGTTGAGCCTTAAGCCTACTTTTCTGTAAAATTTTCATAGACTCTGAATTTTGATGGTAAGTGGAATTTATGTGTCAAAATTTGTGTATTTAACTAATGAGCCTATTTGTAGGGCAGCAATAGGGCTTCAGGGCTCCCAGGTGACAGTAGGGGTAAAGAACTTGCCTGCCAATGCAGGAGCCATAGGAGACCCAGTTTTGATCCCTGGATTGGGAAGATTCCCTGGAGAACAGCATGGCATCCCATTCCAGTATTCTTGCCTGGGAAATCCCCTGGACAGAGGAGCCTGGCAGGCTAGAGTCTATAGGGTTGCAAAGAGTCAGACACTATTGAAGTGACTTAACATGCACACAGTAGAGATGCAGACATAGAGAACAGACTTGTGGACACAGGAGGGGAGGGAGAAGGTGGGATGAATTGAGAGCATAATATTGATACACATACATTACCATGTGTAAAATAGATAGCCAGAGGGAATTTGCTATATAACACAGGAAGCTCAACCTGGTGCTCTGGGACAACCTAGAGGGGTGGGATGAGATGGAGGTGGGAGGGAGTGTCATGAGGGAGGAAGCATGTGTATACCTATGGTTGATTCATGTTGATGTATTGCAGAAACCAATACAACATTGTAAAGCAAGTATCCTCCAATTAAAAAATAAATAAATTTTAAAAGTTTGTGTATTTATATTTTTGACAATATTCCCAAGTATCACTGTAAAGTGTTGTTGAAGGAAATTATTGATAGGATGTGATTGCTGGTTTTCCTGTAAGCGGGACCTTGGTAACAGCAGGCTCCTATACCCTCCCCTGTTCATGGAATGCACATTCTGCCCAGGGTTCCCATAGATGGAGCTTTTCCAAGGACACAGCCTTGAGAATAATGTGGTGTTGAGACATCTGGGCAGTATATGTGACTGAATGTGGTTAGGACCTCTGTGTAAACTTTTAAGGTTCTGGTGGGTGAGTGTGAAGATCTACTTATCTTGCAGCTGCCCAAGACAAGCCTTTTATGTAAGTTCCCTTGCTTATTAAACCTCCACCTACCAATCTGGAAGTTCTTCCTGCCTCTTCAGTTTCTCTTTGCCCACCCTGTATAGGGACCAATTTCTGATTTCACCGGGGAACTCCTGAGATTATGAATCAACAGTTGTTTTACTTATATTCCCACCAACATTATGGAAGAGTATTTGTTTTACCTTTTAAATCTAATAAACAGTTAAATTTTTGTTTTTCTCCAGTCTGATAGTTAAAAAATGGAATCATAAGTGAGTTTCACTTATTTTGAGTAAGGCTGACTATCTTTTAATATGCTGGGAAGTCATTTATTTGTATTTAATTTTCTGTGACTCACTGTTTTTGTCTATTTTTTCCCATTTGAGATGTTGATATTTTCTTATTGATTTGTTAAAGTCTTTATATGTATTGCAAATACATTCTCCTGTGTTATTTGCAAGTGGGAGAAAGCATTTTCAGGCAGAGAGAATAGCAAGTGAAAATATCCTGAGGCAGGAAGACTAGAAAGAACAGTGAGGCTGTCTTTCTCCACTTTGTGATTTCTTTTCAAGAAGAAATTAAAAATTGCTGTGTAGTCAATTCATCATTTTTATATTATAGTTTTAAGATAGTTTCAAGACCATCATAATCTGAGATAGTGAAATTTTCTCCATGTTTTCTTTTAGCAATTATAATGGTTTCATTTTGTATGTTGAAATCTATCCATCCATAATTTATTTTTGTGAAAGGTAAAAAAACAGAAATATATTTTCCTCCAGATGGCTACTCAATTCTGACAACATTCATTGGACAATTTATCTTTTACCTATTGATTTGGAAGAACACTTTTATCATACCTTAAATGTCTGTATGTGTTAGAGTCCATTTCAGAACTCTATGTTCTGCTCTCCTGTTCTATACTTTCAGGTGCCATACTGCTTTAATTAGTATAATTTTATAGTATTTTTCCTTTTGTGTTTGGGCTTACCTTCTCATTACTGACCTTTCTCAGGATATTATTGACTATTTTGTGAGTTTATTTTTTTATTAACTTTAGAATCAGATCGTTTCATTCAAAATATTCCTGTTAATGTCTTTATTGAGATAGCATTAAATGGACATCTTTACTACTGAGTCTTACAAGCTATTCATCTGAATTTCAGGATGATTTTTCTTGAAGTTAACAAATGTATGAGGACAAGTATGAATAAAATTCTCATTTTATAGAGGAGAATTGAGAGGAGAATGTTTTGAGAGGGTCCAAACATCCTTATTCTTCAAAGTCACAAAAATGACAAGTCTTGAAAAGGGCCTAGGACCAGATTTTCTCCCTTACATTGTTGATCTCTTTCTATCACAGCGCACTGTCTACACATCTAACCAGTCTTATCTATCCCCTTGTGACAGGGAGAGACGGGTCCTGGAGTACACCTGTCCATACAACCGTGCTCAGAAATCTGCTGTAGTAAAAATAGCTTTATGGTGGGAAAGACTTCAGTTTCTCCATGACTTTGCTATTTCCTTCCTTGCCCCTTGAATGTGCTTTCTGTACGTAGCGAAAAAAATTAAAGCTAATTACTTGTCTTGAAAACTAAAACTTTTGAAGATAAGTTTCCTTATTGGAACAACATTAACAAAATTCCAACTATAAACTTAGAGTGAACAAGGAATCCATCAAGCTTGATTCATTTTTGGTAAAAATGATTTTCTTGTAAGACAACTGTATGATCATATATATGATATCATTTATTTCACATTTTTCATCATGAACAAAAAATTTGAGGGCTTTATGAGTTTTCTAAGTATTCTCTATTGATCCGGTGATATTAAAATATTTTTTCCTTTGCTATACTCTGCTGTTATTATCCCTGCTTATTTTATTTAAAAAAATATATAAAGGGTTCTATCTCTGCTGAATTATGATTCACCAATAGCTTTGTTCATAATTCCAGCAGTTCTCAACCATAACTTCTGTAGACTTTATGAATTCATTCACCTTTTGCAAGTCTGGCAATTTACTTTGTTTTGCATTGGATTTGTACTGAGTTTTTATATAGCTTGTGATATCTAATAGTGTGAATAACCCCACTCCCCCCACCAAGGATGGTCACATCCTAATGTGTAGAACTTGTGAATGTCACCTTATATGGCAAAAGGGACTTTGCAGATATGATTAAGTTAAGGCTCTTGAGATTGTCAGAATCTTATCCTGGATTATTGGGGTGGGTCTGATGCAGTCACAGAGATCATTACAAGAGGAATGCAGGAGATCAGTGAGTTGTAAATGGGAGGATGGAAGCAAGAGTTGGCACGAGGCAGTTACTAAGCCAAGGAAAGCTCACCTCCTCGAGAAGTTAAAAGAGGCAAGGAACAGATTCTCCTCAGGAACTTCCAGAAGGAAGAAGCCTTGCTAACACTTTGATATTAGCCCCTCAAGAATCATTTCAGACTTCGGATCTTCAGAATTGTAAGAGAAAAAATGAGTGTTGTTTTAAGGGACTTAGTCTGTAGTAATAAGAATCTGATACAGCCAGATACTAATCAAAATGCTGACCTCAGAGAGGACAATAGTGATAGATGAGATTGTGGAATAAATAGAAACCATACATTGGTAAATGTTTTAATGACTTTAGCTTCTATAGATAGCCTGTATCTGTGGTGTATGAGTATCTCTGCCTATGTACAATGAAAAATGAATATTCAAAAGGCAACCTTTTCCTCCTCCTGTCTTGTCAAGAAAGAAGTTTCTTCCTTGAACTACTGAATATAGTTGGGGAAATGTTTGTAGATAAAAACTGAAGGAGCTGCAGAAAATTGATGACTGAACACAAGAAAGGGCCTGAAACTGAGTAATAAAGGAAAAGATGCTCACAGATTAATGAGAAATAGAGCTTATTGATGCTGGAATATTTTAAGAGAGAGAATAAGAACTCTGCTAAGAAACAGAACTTGGGGGACAGAGATGAGTAAGGAGGATTTTTAGAAAGTGTTTCTGTGTGTTGTTCACAATATCGTAATTTAGACCTCTGTTACTCCTCAACCAGCTCCTCTTAATGAAAATCTTAAGCAATGATCCAGAGTTAGGTTTTTGTTTGTTCCTTTTTTAAAAACAACTCTGTAGTGAGGCTGGTTGTAAAGCAGGAGGAGGCACATCTTTCTTTGGATTGCATGTTATAAAAATAAACTGTGATTGTTTTGATAATCTTACCAAAGGCTTCCAAGCCAGGTCTCTCTGATCTGTGATGTTCTAGGCTGGGACCAAGATGCCTTCAGCTCTCTGATCTTTACCATTCTGGGTAAAGCCTTCTTGTTGATTATCTTCTTAGAGGGGTCTTTGTGGCAATTTGTGGTTCCTGAGTTGTGAGCAAGACATTCAGGAGAGAAAACTTTATAACCTCAGCTTTAGGCTTCTGTTTCTCATTTTCTTTGCTTTTCTGAACTTATAACAGTCAAACATCTGTCACGTTGGAATTTCTTCCTCTGGCTGCAGTTTCCTTGGCCTCTCTTGTAACTGACTGTTTGGATGAATGTTCCTCAGTTCCTATGCTGTTTTGATGAGCATGGTGTGGGAATTTGAAAGTAAAGTCAACAAACTGTACAATTACACACAAAAGCCCATATCATTATACTACTTCGTACACCATCGACCAAAGTCTAATAATTCTGACCAGTAACAATCATGACTACAACCATATTCAGGATTTGTGGCCCAAAGGAAACGCAGGCTACATAGCCATTTTCCACATCATGCTTGGTGAGCTTCAGCCTGAAGCACTTGGAGGCTTCTGGGCAGTTTCAATTAGGGGTCTCCTTCACTTTGTACTCTGTCCTATCCCCAGAGAGAATCAAGGGCAGTTTTCAACACTGCAATACCCTCTCCATGTTATTGAGCTCCTGGGCACTGCATGAAATTACCCTACGATGTGCTGTGAGATTTGAATGTTTTAGTTTTATTATTGCTATTAGTTCTCCCAGTTTAAGTGTAGCTGAATGAGTCACAGCTGGTCAGAGAGATCATTCAGGGGGTCCAGCTTCCTGGGAATGCCCCTGCAGAGCCACATGTGTTCACGATTCCCGTTCTCAGCAACAACTCCCTCATGGGAAAGAGGGGTACCATCCAAGTATTTATGATCTGAACTGATACATTCAGAGAGAACATAATAGGATTTGTTTTCCTTTAGGCTCTGAAAGTCCTTTGTGGTAGTACCCATATGGACTATCTTGTCTTGCCAGTGCTTTGTGAAACGTGGCCAAGTCCATAGAGCCAAGGCCTCCAACTGGCCTGTGTAACTGAGAGGTAGGCAAGTGGTTGTAGCTAGTAGATGCATCTTTTCTGGCTCTGAGGGTATAATTAAGTCCTGAGTGATTATTGAAGAGAACTAATAGCTCTGGAAGTGCAAAATGAGGAATAGAGTTCTTAATATTATACAAATGAGAAGCAAGAACTTGTGTCAGCAAATTTTTGACAAAGGTGGAATAAATGGACAAACCTGAGTTATCTCTTTTTAAAATGTGAATTTGGTAAGCAGAAAGAATCTGGTACAGATAGGATCATTTACAAAACAAAGATGAAAATCTTACATAAAAATCTGTTTTGCCTGGTGGCTGGCATGCTAGGATTATTTTGACAGAAAGAAAATAGCAAGGCAATATTGAGATGTGAGAGAAAAAAATTTGGATCAATCCATGTGTTGTTCCATGAAAGGATCCAATCAATTCTGCTCCCATTGCCAGAGGAAGAAGTTACATAGCCATGTTGAGTAAGGTTCACAAATTGCTCTCCAATCAAGAAGTAAATAATATCTAAACCCTGTAAATTGAATTTTTATTAAGAAATTTATCTCTGGTTACCCTGGGGTTTATGAAATTTTTTAGTGCTTATGGAGGAAGGCAATATATCTCAATGTACCAAACCAGACTGATTGGGGTGAGGAATTTTAATTTTTAGGGTCAGGGACATACCTCACCTTTTAAAACAGGCTTAATGAGAAGGCAGCAGACAAATGTTGCTTTAAAAGCCATTCTATTTCTTCATGCATTGTCCTTTATCTATATTACCACTCCTGTTGCTAGTTTCATGTACTTTACAAATTGGAATTAATGGATTTTTTTGCATAAGAGCTTCAAGGTCACAATTTCCTAAATTGAGTAAATAAATAAATCCCTCTTTGTCATCGACTTGCTGAGTACTTAACATCTATATATTCATTGTTTTATGCATTCATAATATGCCAGTACTGCTGTTAATAAAATTTGTATTTCCTGTACAGGGCTTGTTTAACTAGAAAATGTAAGTGGTAGTTCTTAACCTAACATTTTTCAAAGAAAAACTAATGGAAATGCTTATTCTGCTCTTGCACTGCCCATTTTCAGATTCTCTCCTATATAAACAAGTGATAATGATATCAGCAATTATTAATCCATGTTGAAAATTTACTATGTGAAAGGTATATTACTATGTAGGTTCTCATTTAAGAAAGGTGTAATTTTCCTCATACTATGGTGGAAGAAACTGAGGCTCAGAGAGTTTAAGAACTTGCCTGTATAGTCAAGGATAATAAGTGTTAGAGCCAGGTTTTGAACTGGCCTGTCAGGATAGGCTGGATTAAGCTGTATTAGGCCAAAATCTCGGTGGTTTAAAACAGCAAAGATTTATTGTTTATAACCCTTGGCATCACATGTCCATTTTTTCTCTAAGGGGTTTCTGATTCATGGTTTGTTCACTCAGAGTCCAGATAGATAACTAGACACAGTGAATGGGCAAGTGGATGGGCCAGTTGGGCATTGGTTCTTGCAGCCTTCTGTCTAGAAGTGATGCATGCATGTTCTCTTATTTCATTGGCCAAAGCAGTTCACTTGGCCCTGCCTTTTCACTGGGGCAGGGAAATATGTTATCACCTTGTGTGCAGAAGGCAGGCAATAGACAGCATCAGTGGGTAGCTTAATACCATATACATTCAAAAGAGACCCATGTTGGTCTTAAGTATATGTTAGCTTAAAAAAATTCCAATATATGTTAGTTACAACTTAAAAAAGGCCCTGGATCTGTTAAGGTTTAGAAAAGATATAACTGCTCTGAAAATTGGTCAAATTCAGTTATCTGAATTAATGACTACCTTGTAGAAGAATTCAATGGTTTTACATTTAGTTTCCCCAAAATGGCAGTATTTATAATGATTTGTTTGTTAGCTGGATTGTGAGGAAGAGAAAGATTTACAAGTTACCAGCATAGATATGTTGAGAAAATAATTTAAAGGACAGAAAAAATTTCCTAGTTTCTATGAGGGCTCCCATTTATATAATCCACAGCTGCTGCTGCTAAGTCACTTCAGCCCTGTGCGACCCCATGGACTGTATCCTACTAGGCTCCTCCATCCATGGGATTTTCCAGGCAAGAGGACTGGAGTGGGGTGCCATTGCCTTCAACGATAATCCACAGCAGAGACTGAAACTAGAATTTAGACTTTTAATCCAAGTGGGATAGACCCTCTGGTACTTTCTTCTGGGATCGTCTTTGTAAAATAGGAAGGTGTAAATCAACTCTCCAGTGTCAATCTGAGTAAGCCCTTGAGGCAAATGACAGGAAGATTGGTTAGAGAAATTTCTCTAGCAGAAGAGAGGACAGTGTTGGCTGCACTTGGGAGCAAGAGAAATCTTAGCTATCCTAAAATAAAAATTCTGTGCAGTGATGGCAATTAATAAATAGCCTGTCACACAAAAATATAATGAAATCATCTGGAATTCTGACTTGTAGTTTGGTCCAGAATTTGTAATTTTAACTTTGGCATTTCAATTTTGTGCTTCTTTCAACATTAGCTGAGCATGGCAACTCCACAAAGGCGTAATAGAACCACTGGAACTCTATGCTTCTGCCTTGCCATGCTGGCCAGGGCTCTTGTGTGCTCTGTGAAAGATGCAATCACACAATCAAAGTAATGTTTTCCCTGAGGTTCCCTGGGGCAGATTGGTTCTGCAATTTTCCAGTTATTGTTTGGAAAAGACAGCCATAGATTTAGTCTTTCTCTTTAATCTTCCCTCCTCCATTCAATTCTCTGCACTGAGGCTCCTGGGTTCTCTTTTGCCAGCCTTGCTTAAGTACCTGGGATTGAGGTGGTGTGGTCTGTGTCGTATGGAGTGGGATTTAAGTGCCTCCCTAAATGGGCTCCTGCTCCAGAAATCCACTCTATTTCTGCAGGCCAGTGCCTAAAATACCTCTCCACAATTGTTATAAGGCTAAAGGATTCTCAAGCATTGGGCTTGTGGAAGGAAGAGCTGAGGTGACCTTTCAAGATGAACATACTTCTTTTGTTTTGAGTTTACAGCCTGGGAGATAACTAGTGTTTGTACATATAGATTTTTTCCTTTTACTTATGAACCACAGGTGATTGCTATTGATTGCTTTTAAATATTTTCCCCCTCCATTTCACTGGTGAGAATACAGAGGCTCCGGGTTGTTGGCCAATTCAAACAGAAAATGCTAGAATCTGGCTTTTTAGACTTCAGATCCAGTGCTCTTCTCTTATGCTGACATTTTCTTGTTAGCATCCAGCCACGAGGAGTAATAAAATGGAAGTAATTAATAAAATTCCAGTGTATTCCCATTTGAAACCCCAGTAATTCAGCAGACCTGAACTTCCTATGGGAAGTGCTGCTTGGGGATGGAGTCCCTCTTGTGATGTGGTCTGCCGCCCTCTGCTGTCCATGTAGCCCACCTTTATTGTTGCTTGATTTCTTCTGGATTTAATCTTGATCTTCCTAGTGCAACGTCTCTCAGCTGAGTGTGCAGCTATTATTTGAAGGTGAGAAACCATTCTGGTTGGCACCTCATGTAAGGAAAATATCAGAGAAAATCAAAGAATGTAGGAGTTGATATTTCTTCCGCAATATACTCCTGTGTGTGAATGTTCCCCTTTTTCCTGCCACATACCGAGGGCACTTTCACTATCTAATTCCCAGGATGGCCCTGGTCTTGCCTTGGCTCTGGCATTCTCCCAATTCCCTTTAAAAGAGAATAAACATTCTTCTCCAAATTATGCCTAGAAAGGCAGCTAAGGGGACTAATGCCAGAGATTTATGACACATCAAGAAGCTTAGGAGCCCTGGGAGGAATTGTACCAGAACTCCTCAGATCCTCAGGGAAAAAGATGGAGAAGATCAAGGACTAGGGCTCAGAAAGTCAGGTTGGATTCTGTAGAGTATCAGTGGCAGCATGGGTCTGTGGTAGGAAAGGGCAGGTCTTCATGGAGTGGGTCCAAGTTCAAGAGATTAGCCAAGACTACAAGGCAGGCAATTGGAAACTGAGAGAAAGTGTGCAGGGCAGGGACAGATGAGTGGTTTGGCTAGTTAAGAGTTGATTAATAAATAAAAAGCAAGAATTCTTTTTTTATATATAAATTTATTTATTTTAATTGGAGGCTAATTACTTTACAATATTGTAGTGGTTTTGCCATACAATGACATGGATCCGCTACAGGTGTTCATGTGTTCCCAATCCTGAACCCTCATCCCACCTCCCTCCCCATCCTATCCCTCTGGGTCATCCCAGTGCACTAGCCCTGAGCATCTTGTCTCGTGCATTGAACCTGGACTGAAGATCCGTTTTATATATGATAATATACATGTTTCAATGTCATTCTCCCAAATCATCCTACCCTCGCCCTCTCCCACAGGATCCAAAGAACTGTTCTATACATCTGTGTCTCTTTTGCTGTCTTGCATATAGGGTTATTACCATCTTTCTAAATTCCATATATATGTGTTAGTATACTGTATTAGTATTTTCCTTTCTGGCTTACTTCACTCTGTATAATAGGCTCCAGTTTCATCCACCTCATTAGAACTGATTCAAATGTATTCTTTTTAATGGCTGAGTAATATTCCATTGTGTATATGTATCACAGCTTCCTTATCCATTCGTCTGCTGATGGACATCTAGGTTGCTTCCATGTCCTGGCTATTATAAACAGTGCTGTGATGAAAATTGGGGTACACGTGTCTCTTTCAATTCTGGTTTCCTCAGTGTGTATGCCCAGCAGTGGGATTGTTGGGTCATATGACAGTTATAGTTCAAGTTTTTTAAGGAATCTCCACACTCTTCTACATAGTGGCTTTACTAGTTTGCATTCCCACCAACAGTGTAAGAGGGTTCCCTTTTCTCCACACTCTCTCCAGCATTTACTTTTTGTAGACTTTTGGATGGCAGCCATTCTGGCTGGTGTGAAATGGTACCTCATTGTGGTTTTGATTTGCATTTCACTTATAATGAGTGATGTTGAGCATATTTTCATGTTTTGTTAGCCATCTGTATGTCTTCTTTGGAGAAATGTCTGTTTAGTTCTTTGGCCCACTTTTTGATTGGGTCATTTATTTTTCTAGAATTGAGCTGAAGGAGTTGCTTGTATATTTTTAAGATTAATTCTTTGTCAGTTGCTTCATTTGCTCTTATTTTCTCCCATTCTGAAGGCTGTCTTTTAACCTTGCTTATAGCTTTCTTCGTTGTGCAGAATCTTTTAAGTTTAATTAGGTCCCATCTATTTATTTTTGCTTTTTTTCCCATTACTCTGGGAGGTGGGTCATAAAACATCCTGCTGTGGTTTATATCAGAGAGTGTTTTGCTTATGTTTTCCTTTAGGAGTTTTATAGTCTTTGGTCTTATGTTTAGATCTTTAATCCGCTTTGAGTTTATTTTTATGTGTGGTGTTAGAAAGTGTTCTAGTTTCATTCTTTTACAAGTGGTGACCAGTTTTCCCAGCACCACTTGTTAAAGAGATTGTCTTATATCCATTGCATATTCTTGCCTCCTTTGTCAAAGATAAGGTGTCCCTGGGTGCATGGATTTTTCTCTGGGCTTTCTGTTTTGTTCCATTGATCTATATTTCTGTCTTTGTGCCAGTACCATACTGTCTTGATGACTGTAGCTTTGTAGTATAGCCTGAAGTCAGGCAGATTGATTCCTCCAGTTCCATTCTTCTTTCTCAAGATTGCTTTGGTTATTTGATGTTTTTTGTATTTCCATACAAATTGTGAAATATTTTGTTCTAGTTCTGTGAAACATACTGTTGGTAGCTTGATAGGGATTGCATTGAATCTATAGATTGCTTTGGGTAGTATACTCATTTTCACTATATTGCTTCTTCCAGTCCATGAATATGGTATATTTCTCCATCTTTTGTGTTCTCTTTGATTTCTTTCACTAGTGTTTTATAGTTTGCTGTATATAGGTCTTTTGTTTCTTTAGGTAGATATATTCCTAAGTATTTTATTCTTTTCATTGCAATGGTGAATGGAACTCACCATTTCTTTTTTCACCTTTCTCTTTCACCATTCACCTTTCTCTTTCTGTTTTCTCATTGTTAGTGTATAGGAATGCAAGGGATTTTGTGTGTTAATTTTATATCCTGCAACTTTATTGTATTCATTGATTAGCTCTAGTAACTTTCTAGTGGAGTCTTTAGGGTTTTCTATGTAGAGGATCATGTCATCTGCAAACAGTGAGAGTTTTGCTTCTTCTTTTCCAATCTGGATTCCTTTTATTTCTTTTTCTGCTCTGATTGCTGTGGCCAAAACTTCCAAAACTATGTTGAATAGTAGTGGTGAGAGTGGGCACCCTTGTCTTGTTCCTGACTTTAGGGGAAATGCTTTCAATTTTTCACCATTGAGGATAATGTTTGCTGTGGGTTTGTCATATATAGCTTTTATTATGTTGAGGTATGTTCCTTCTAGTGCTGCTTTCTGGAGGGTTTTTTTTTTTTATCATAAATGGATGTTGAATTTTGTCAAAGGCTTTCTTTGCATCTATTGAGATAATCATATGGTTTTTATCTTTCAATTTGTGAATGTGGTGTATTACATTGATTGATTTGCGGATACTGAAGAATCCTTGCATCTCTGGGATAAAGCCCACTTGGTCATGATGTATGATCTTTTTAATATGTTGTTAGATTCTGTTTGCTAGAATTTTGTTAAGGATTCTTGCATCTATGTTCATCAGTGATATTAGCCTGTAGTTTTTTTTGTGTGTGTGTGGCATCTTTGTCTGATTTTGATATTAGGGAGATGGTGGCCTCATAGAATGAGTTTGGAAGTTTACCTTCCTCTGCAATTTTCTGGAAAAGTTTGAGTAGAATAGGTGTTAGCTCTTCTCTATATTGTTGGTAGAATTCAGCTGTAAGCCATCTGGTCCTGGGCTTTTGTTTGCTGGAAAATTTCTGATTACAGTTTCAATTTCAATGCTTTGATGGGTCTGTTAAGATTTTATATTTCTTCCTGGTTCACTTTTGGAAAGTTGTACTTTTCTAAGAATTTGTCCATTTCTTCCAAGTTGTCCATTTTATTGGCCTATAGTTGCTGATAATAGTCTCTTATGATCCTTTGTATTTCTGTGTTGTCTGTTGTGATCTCTCTATTTTCATTTCTAATTTTCTTGATTTGATTCTTCTGCTTTTGTTTGTTGATGAGTCTGGCTAATAGTTTGTCAATTTTATTTATCTTCTCAAAGAATCAGCTTTTAGCTTTGTTGATTTTTGCTATGGTCTCTTTTGTTTCTTTTACATTTATTTCTGTCCTGATTTTTTTTTTTTTAATTTTCTTTACTTTATTGTGTTGGTTTTTCCATACATTGACATGAAACTGCCATGGGCATACATATGCTCCCCCTCCAGAACCCCCCTCCCTCCTCTCTCCCAATTCCCTCCCGCTTGGTCATCTCGGTGCACAGCCCCGAGCATCAACCCTGGGCTGGCGATTGATTTCACATATGATAATTAAGATTTCTTTCCTTCTGCTAACCCTGGTGCTCTTCATTTCTTCCTTTTCTAGTTGCTTTAGGTGTAGAGTTAGGTTATTTATTTGACTTTTTTCTTGTTTCTTGAGGTAAGCCTGTATTGCTATGAACCTTCCCCTTAGCACTGCTTTTATAGTGTCCCGTAGGTTCTGGGTTGTTGTGTTTTTATTTTCATTCATTTCTATGCATATTTTGATTAATGGCAAGAATTTTGATGTGCTAACTTGAGATTTTTGTTGCATGACTTTCTCTGGGACAGTGGAAAAGTAATTATAGGGTTGGCCAAAAGGTTTGTTCAGATTTTTCCAGACTATCTTAACCTGAATGAATTTTCTGGCCAAACCAGTGTATATAGTAGCCTTGACCACTGTCAAAAGAAGTTGTAAATTTGCATAGTCTCTAATATACCAGCTAAGGTTTGTTAATTATGATTCTCATTCTGATTAGTCTTGTAAGAATTTATATAAATTACAACACCTGTTATAACATTATCTGGTGCAAATACCAGAACAAAGGTAGCAAATTCTCTTGTATCAGTGGTTCTTAGAGTGTGGTCCCTGGGCTAGCAGTATCAGCATCACCTGAAAATTTATAAGAAATGCAAATTCTTGGGCCGCATCCCAGACCCAATGCATCAGAAACTGGGGGCAGGGCCCAGCAATCTGTCGTTTAACAAGCCTTCCAGATGATTGTTATGCATGCTCAAGTCTGAGCAGCATTGCCCTAGATTATAAGTATAAATGATGAAGCTCAGATTGCTTCCACTAGGGAAAGACTATAAATGATTTGTTGGATGAAGAGGGAAAGGATGCAGAAAGACAAAGCAAAGATTTGAAAGACACATGTCTCTGCTGTGTTCTGAATGGCTAAGATTGCTTTAAGTTTGACCACTGGATAAATCGGGGCAATAACAATACTCTACTGCTTAAAGGCGGATTGCCAAGGTCACAAAAGGGCAAGGTGGAGAGTCAAAGAAATGATGACAGCCAGGACTGATCAGGCACGCTCTATGATTGTTTTGGGACGTGATTGTGAACCCATTGCCCTGGGTTCTGCCTCTGTGACCTTCTTTGATTTAGATGCAGTAGAATAATATCTCCCTGAAAAGGGCAAGACAAAAATTATTTCAAAGAAATTAATTTCCTCAGATAAAAAGGAGTTGACAGTGTCCTCTGAGAATGTTATCTAAAAATATTTATTCAATTTGGGGAATAATAAATGATAAAAGCATCAGAAAGCTTCTTCTTTAATCCTTTATTAAAAGTATGATTCAAAAGTCTTCAATTAAAAAAGCGCAGAAGGGGCATAAGCATCATCCTAGTCTTCACTGTCTAGTTATTTCTTGCTTGAAAGACCAGAATTTTAAAAACCATGGTGTTATATAATAAATTGCTTCTGGAGAAGTTAGTCCTTATGGCTGGAGTTCCTGAAACTGCAAAATTAGTCAGCTTGTGCCAGGGAGATGAAGGGAAACCTGTTCTTAATTACCGGGCAGCTGGTATGTTTTAATTGTTTGCTTTTTATAAGCAGTAAAATAAAAGGAATAGTCCTTAAGTATCCTTATACACCGTTAATGCAGTGCTTCCCACACTTGTCATGTATCACAATCCCCAGGGAACTTGTTAAAAATGCAGATTGCCCACCCCTTGAGGTTATGATTTAGTAGGGATATGATTTTTAACAAGCATTCAATGATTTTGGTGCAGGTGGTTTGAAGACCACACTTTTCGAAACTCTGCCCAGGGCCTACCCATAATTTATGTGCTCATTATTTGAGCATTTCTGAAAGTGACTGACGATTCACAAAAAAACAGTTTAGTGTAGGTAAAGACTTAACTGTGAGCAACACATGCTTACTCTAATAGAGTTTCATTATTTGGCATTTGGGGAAAATGAGTATTACACACAAAAAAAATTTAAAAAATTAACAGACTTTATATTTTAAAGCAGTTTAGGTTTACAGACACTGGAGCATGTAGTACAGAGTTCTCTCTCTCCCCTGTTGAGAGTGCCCCTCTTGTTAACATCTTGCATTAGTGTGGTGTATTTGTTACAACTGAACCAATATTAGTATATTATTATTAACTAAGGTCTATAGTTTACATTAGGGTTCATTTTTGTGTCATAAAGTTCTATGGGTTTTGATAAATACATAGTCTTGTGTCCATTATTTTAACATCCTGAAGAATAGTTCCACTGATGTAGAAAAATCCACTATGGTCCACCTATTCATCCCATTCCCACTCTTGGCAATTGATCTTTTTATTGTCACTACAGTTTTAGCTTTTCCAGTGTGTCATATAATTGTAATCATGTAGTCTGCAGACTTTTCAGACTTGTTCTTTTCACTAACATATATGCATTTAAGATTCTGTTATGCCTTTTAATGGCTTGATAGCATATTTCTTCTTATCACTGAATAAAATTCCATTGTATGGATGTCCCACAGTTTGCTTATCTGTTCACTTTTTGGAGGCTCTCTTGTTTGCTTCCAGTTTGGGGCAATTATGAATAAAGCTGCTATAAACATTTGTGGGCTGGTTTTTGTCTGGATGTAACTTTTAGCTTATCCAACTGAATACTTAAGAGTGTGATTGCTGGATTGTATGATAAACTATATTTAATTTTGTAAGGAACTGCCAAACTTTTTTAAAGTGGCTGTAAAATTTTGCATTCCTCTCAGCAATGAATGAGAATTCCTATTGTTCCACATCCATGCCAGCATTTGCTATTGTTCATTTTTAAAAAAAAATTTTGCCACTTTAATAGGTATGTCGTGGTATCCAAGTGACGTTTTAATTGCAATTCTCTAATGATATATGATGTTCGACATCTTTTTATATGCTTATTTGCCATCTGTTTATATTCGTTAGTGAGGTATCTGGTTAGATCTTTTGCCTGTTTTGTGATTGGGTTGTTTTCTTATTATTGCATTTTAAGAATTCTTTGAAGGACTTTGTGTAGAAGTCCTTCATCAGATATGTTTTATAAATATTTTATCTCAGTCTTTGGCTTGTCTTTTTATTTTCTTAACAATCTCTTTTGCATAACAGAAGTTTTTGATTTTCTTGAAGTCCAGCTAGCCAATTTTTTCCCTCATAGATTGTGCATATCTAGGTATTCTATATAAAAACTCATCGCCAAACCCAAAGTCACCTGGATTTTTTCCCAATGTTATCTTCTAGAAGTTTTATAGTTTTGCAATTTACATTTAGGCCTATGATCCATTTTGAGTGTTTTTGCAAAATGTGTAAGGCCAGTGTCTAGATTCTTTTTTTTTTTCTTTTGCGTGTGGATATCCATTTGTTACAGTATCATTTGTTGAAAAGTCTATAATTTCTCCACTGAATTGTCCTTCTTTCTTTGTCAAAGATTAGTTGACTGTATTTGTGTGAGTCTAGTTTGGGGGTCTCTATTCTTTTCCATTGATTTGTCCATTCTTTCACCAATACCACACTGTTGTGATCATTATTGTAGCTTTATAGTATGTCTTGAAGCTACATAGTGTCAATCCTCAGACTTTATTCATCTTAAACATTGTATTGGTTATTCTGGGTCTTTTGTCTTTGCATAGAACATTTAGTATTTATTTTTGTTGACACACAAAAAACTTGCTAGGATTTTGATTTGTATTGTATTGATTATAGGTTAAGTTCAATTCAGTTCAGTTCAGTTGCTCAGTCATGTCCAACTCTTTTTGACCCCATTCACTGCAGCATGCCAGGTCTCCCTGTCCATCACCAACCCCAGGAGCCTACTCAAACTTATGTCCATCGCATTGGTGATGCCATCCAACCATCTCATCCTCTGTCATCCGCTTCTCCTCCTGACTTCAATCTTTCCCAGCATCAGGGTCTTTTCTAATGAGTCAGTTCTTCCCATCATGTGGCCAAAGTACTGGAGTTTCAGCTTCAGCATCAGTCCTTCCAATGAATATTCAGGACTGATCTCCTTTAGGATGGACTGGTTGGATCTCCTTGCTATCCAAGGGACCCTCAAGAGTCGTCTCCAACACCACAGTTCAAAAGCATCAACTCTTTGGTGCTTAGCTTTCTTTATAGTCCAACTCTCACATCCATATATGACTACTGGAAAAACCATTGCCTTGACTAGATGGACTTTTGTTGACAAAGTAATGTCTCTGCTTTTTAATATGCTCTCTAGGTTGGTCATAACTTTTCTTCTGAGGAGCAAATGTCTTTTAACTTCATGGCTGCAGTCACCATCTGCAGTGATTTTTGAGTTAAGGTTAAGTTGGTGAGAATTAACATTTTAAGAATATTGACTTTTCCTAATCAAGGAAATAAATTTTTTAATATGTAAAAATATTTCTCTGTAAACTTTCAAACTTTGCACAATACGACACTTTCACAATGATATTAATAAAATGTAATGTTAACTTCTCTAACTTTCTAAATGTATATGAAATAAAATTTGACATTTCCCTTATGGCTTGGGATAGTCATTATGATTCTCATTGTGCACTGGATGCTCATACAGTTGTATCTACTGTTTCATATTCTTTCTCTGTATTAGGTATCTAAGTTAGCCTCTATGGTTAATTGTTTGCATGTCTTTGTTACCAGCTGGATTGTAAGCTTCCTCAGGACCAAGATCATGTTGTGGCTGTTGCTATCTCCCAAGTCTGAGAGACTCTTTATAAATGTTTGCCAAGTGGACCATGACTGTCTCTAATATCCATTTCTCTCTTTTAACTTTTACTTCTAGTCTATTGTACTGAAGAAAAACAGACAAATCAACTTCATTAAGAACTGTCTGCTTAAAAAGAATTGCTAAGTCTCTAAACAAAGTCCTTAGTACATTTTTTTGTGGGAGCTATTATTGCTTTCAGTGAAGCACAGTGCTACTGTATTTTTTTTTTTTTGGCTACTCCGTGGGGCTTGCAGGATCTTACTAGTTCCTTTAGCAGGGTTCAAACCTGTGCCCTCAGTAGTAAAATTGCAGAACCCTAACTACTGGACCACCAGGGAATTCCTGACTAGTGTCTATTTTTAAACATACAGAAAGTTTGAATTCCTATGTGCTCTCAACCTAAATAAAAATAATTGTTAACATTTTTCTATAATTTCTTTTTCTCATCCTCAGTGTAGTAACACATACACACGTATTAACACATGCAAATACATATGCTGTACTTTTTGAAAATTAGTACAAATTCCAAAATGATAAATATTTCAACATGTGTCATCTAAGAGTAAAGACAGTGGAAATAGTTTATTATACTTAAGGAAGTTAACAATAATCATAAACATTATTTACTAGTCATTCCATATTTGAATTTCTCTAGTTGTTACAAGAATGTCTTTTCTATAATCCAGTCTAGGTTCCTACATTGCAATTGGCTGGTGTGTTCTGTTTTCTGATGTGATATGTTAGGTTGTACTGTGTGGCTTTGGGTAAGTTCCTTTATATCCCTGTTCAGTACAGGATCATCTGTAATACTGTTGTGAGCTCCAAGAGTCTCTGAGTCTATGATTGTAGCCATTTTAGGTCCACAATTTTGTCTTTTATCTATTTATTTTGCTGCACTGCCGAGCATGTGGAATCTTAGTTCTCTGACTATAGGTCGAACTTTTATCCTCTGCATTAGAAGCATAGAGTCTTAACCACTGGACCACCAGGGAAATCTCTGCATTTTATTTTTAAGTACCCATAAAAAGAGGAATGCTATGAAATAATTTGACAGGAACTGATAAGCCACCAAATGAAAAAGCAGTGTATTTAAGTCAGAGTTTAAATACCAACCAAACCAGGCTAATGTCCATGGAGATTTTCCCCCCAGTTTTACTGAAAAATAATTTACATGGAGCTTTTAGATTATTTCTTCTATGTTGAACTCAGCTGTGTGAAAATCTACCGATGGAGATTGATGTCTTTAAATACCACTGAGAAGCAAGACAGGAATTGAGGTTGTAGACCATTCGCTGAAACTTTTTCTGGCACAATAATATTCTTTACTATTATGACTCTGGTCTGAAAATAAAACATTTTAGACAGATGAATTAATTCCTCATGCCAAAATAGTAATGATTTTTAAAACATTTAAAAACTTTGCATTTTATAATAGTTTTAGACTTTTCAAAAAATTACCAAAAATAAGAACTGTACATATGCTCCACTCAGATCCTCTAGATGTTTATATCTTGCCTAGTTGAAGTGCAATTCTCAAAATTCCTTCAAACTTTCCTTAAGGAATTTTTTTTTTTTAACTTAAGGAATATCTTCAGTCTGTTTTGGATGAAACTGTCCACCATTCTTGAACTTTAAAACTCTCATACCCACTTTAATGACTGGAGAAGATAATTCTTTACCACATCCTCATATTTACTTTTAAAAATTCTAACCTCATCTCCAGTTGGAGAAGAAAATGGCAACCCACTCCAGTATTCTTGCCTAGAAAATCCTGTGGACAGAGGAGCCTGGAGGGCTGCTGTCCATTGGGTCGCATAGAGTCGGACACGACTGAAGCGACTTAGCATGCATGCATGCATTGGAGAAGGAAATGGCAACCCACTCCAGTATTCTTGTCTGGAGAATCCCAGGGACAGAGAAGCCTGGTGGGCTGCCGCCTGTGGAGTTGCACAGAGTTGGACACGACTGAAGCGACTTAGCAGCAGCAGCAGCATCTCCACTATTTTTCCTTATAAGGAGCTAGAGAAACACTACAGATATGGTAGGCTGGGTTCTGAATAATTTGTCTTTGATTTAAACTTAAGGCTTTGTTCTAGAGAATTCCTCTTAGACTAGAACACAGAAATGGAAAAAAAAATATTAGTAAAGCACTTTGTGTGATAAAGTTGGCTGTAAGATCCAAAAAATGAATGTTAGTATTTTAGCTTTCCTCAGGTTACAATTTTAAAAAATTGTTATTGCCCAGAAGTGCTTAAGAGAGTACAGCCATTACATTTTTTTTAAGGTTAAAAGTCCTGAGAATAATTTTACAGTCAAACTGCTTATTTTTGTCATTTTGGAGATTAATATGTAATGTTTAAATAGTGCCAGGTAGGGCTTCCTCCCTCTGCCTTGGAGTTGTATAACACTGTAAATCTTTTACAGATAAGCATTTCATTTAGAAACTATATTCCAGATGAAATAAGCTTAGCATCCTCAAGCAAAATATTTAAAATCTAATTGTAATTAACTTGACTTGTGTTATATTTTATTATTAGCATAGGCCTTTCAATTGCTTTGGTTGATTTTATGAGTTTTGATACTCATCTTGATAAGCTCACGTAGAAGACATTTGGAAGTGGTATTGGTGAAA
This sequence comes from Antilocapra americana, assembly GCA_007570785.1. Lineage (NCBI taxonomy): Eukaryota > Metazoa > Chordata > Mammalia > Artiodactyla > Antilocapridae > Antilocapra > Antilocapra americana. Next base: position 42,242,934 of record ML662442.1, read on the forward strand.
AGATGGCTTAAAATTCAGGAATTTGGGCAGGCAGTTATATAAATTCAATGCAGATTCATATTTTATTTTTATATGTACAATTTAATAATTTCAAATTTAATAGAATATTTCTTATATGAAGTTCACCATTATGTTCATCTTTCTTAGAGGATTAGTGAGATTAAGGGAGTAGTATTAACTCAAGCTAAGAAATTAAACTGTGAAAGCCAAAGAGTCAGGCTTAGAGTGCTATAAACGAAAGTCTATCCAAAAAGAAATAAATTAGGAGAAGAATTAGAATACTTCTGCATATAACTCAGTTTTTTATTTTCTGTCCTTTTTAATTGGGAAAAGAGTCCTTGATCAAAATGGACATGTTAGGCCATCAAAAGACATAGTGCTATTCCTATGACCTTAGGAATATTAGTGCCCCAAGAGTGTCATAACCGGATATCACTGATAAGATTCAGTTTCTTAAACTAGATTGCCAAAGTAAAGTATAAAACATGAGGATGAATTTAAATTTATCACTGAAGAAAGCTAAAGTCTACCTGTGTGAAAACATTAATACCAATTGAACTATGTTAAGGGTGGCAGCTGGGTGGAGGAAGAAGGGGATAACAGAATTCATCTATGTGGACAAGTTTGGATGTGTTTATCTGCTGAGTAACAGAAAATCCTGACTCAAAATGGCTTACACAATAAGGAATACTTATTATCTCACATAGCAGTAAGTCCAAATGTGAACAACTCCAGATTTATTCATTCAAGGGCAGGAATATAAGTTCCCTGCATCTTTCTGTTCTACCTTCTTGGGCCTGTTGACTTAGTTCCCCACGGGGTTGCAAAATGGCTGCCACAACTCCAGGAATCATTACCAACACAGCGACATTGGGCACAGGGGGTGATTATCCCCAACTATTTTTTTTGCTAATATGGAGAGCCTTTCCAAAATTTTCCACACATCACAGTATCCATATATCTCATGTGCATATCCAAACTAATCCTTGATAATAAGAACAGGAAACCAGGCAGCATGGAGTAGGCCTTCCTTCCTCTCCTGAGGATCACAATGTACAGAGGGCAAGAGATAGCCAAACAATGTAGGCATCTTTCTAGCAAAAGGGGAAGAGAGGACTGGATTTTGGTTTCTTCTACTATAGTTCAGTTCAGTTGCTCAGTCATGTCTGACTCTTTGAGACCCCATGAATTGCAGCACACCAGGCCTCGCTGTCCATCACCAACTCCCGGAGTTTACCCAAACCCATGTCCATCGAGGTGGTGATGCCATCCAGCCATCTCATCTGTCGTCCCCTTCTCCTCCTGCCCCCAATCCTTCCCAGCATCAGGGTCTTTTCCAACGAGTCAGCTCTTTGCATGAGGTGGCCAAAGTATTGGAGTTTCAGCTTCAACATCAGTCCTTCCAATGAACACCCAGGACTGATCTCCTTTAGGATGGACTGGTTGGATTTTCTTGCAGTCTAAGGGACTCTAAAGAGTCTTCTCCAACACCACAGTTCAAAAGCATCAATTCTTTGGCACTCAGCTTTCTTCACTGTCCAAGTCTCACATCCATACATGACTACTGGAAAAACCATAGCCTTGACTAGATGGACCTTTGTTGACAAAGTAATGTCTCTGCTTTTCAATATGCTGTCTAGGTTGACCATAACTTTCCTTCCAAGGAGTAAGCGTCTTTTAATTTCATGGCTGCAGTCACCATCTGCCGTGATTTTGGAGCCCCCCAAAATTCAGTCTGACACTGTTTCCCCATCTATTTGCCTTGAAGTAATGATGGGACCAGATGCCATGATCTTAGTTTTCTGAATGTTGAGCTTTAAGTCAGTTTTTTCACGCTGCTCTTTCACTATCATCAAAACCCTTTTTAGTTCCTCTTCACTTTCTGCCATAAGGGTGGTGTCATCTGCATATCTGAGGTTATTGATATTTCTCCCGGCAATATTGATTCAAGCCTGTGCTACTTCCAGCTCAGCATTTCTCATGATGTACTCTGCATATAAGTTAAATAAGAAGGATGACAATATACAGCCTTGATGTACTCCTTTTCCTATTTGGAATCAGTTTGTTATTCTATGTCACAGCAAACACCCTCTTCCAACAACACAAGAGAAGACTCTATACATGGACATCACCAGATGGTCAACACTGAAATCAGATTGATTATATTCTTTGCAGCCAAAGATGGAGAAGCTCTATACAGTCAGCAAAAACAAGATCAGGAGCTGACCGTGGCTCAGATCATGAACTCCTTATTGCCAAATTCAGACTTAAATTGAAGAAAGTAGGGAAAACCACTAGACCATTCAGGTATGACCTAAATCAAATCCCCTATGATTATACAGTGGAAATGAGAGATAGATTTAAGGGACTAGATCTTACAGAGTGCCTGATGAACTAAGGAAGGAAGTTCATGACATTGTACAGGAGACAGGGATCAAGACCATCCCCATGAGAAAGAAATGCAAAAAAGCAAAATGGCTGTCTGAGGAGGCCTTAGAAATAGCTGTGAAAAGAAGAGAAGTGAAAAGCAAAGGAGAAAAGGAAAGATATTCCTATTTGAATGCAGAATTCCAAAGAATAGCAAGGAGAGATAAGAAAGCTTTTCTCAGCGATCAATGCAAAGAAATAGAGGAAAACAACAGAATGGGAAAGACTAGAGATCTCTTCAAGAAAATTAGAGATACCAAGGGAACATTTCGTACAAAGATGGGCTCGATAAAGGACAGAAATGGTATGGACCTAACAGAATCAGAAGTTATTAAGAGGAGGTGGCAAGAATACACAGAAGAATTGTACAAAAAAGATCTTCATGACCCAGATAATCACAATGGTGTGATCACTCACCTAGAGCCAGATATCTTGGAATGTGAAGTCAAGTGGGCCTTAGGAAGCATCACTAAGAACAAAGCTAGTGGAGGTAATGGAATTCCACTTGAGCTATTTCAAATCCTGAAAGATGATGCTGTGAAAGTGCTGCACTCAATATGCCAGCAACTTTGGAAAACTCAGCAGTGGCCACAGGACTGGAAAAGGTCACTTTTCATTCCTATCCCAAAAAAGGCAATGCCAAAGAATTCTCAGGTGCACTCATCTCACATGCTAGTAAAATAATGCTCAAAATTCTCCAAGCCAGGCTTAAACAGTATGTGAACCATGAGATTCCAGATGTTCAAGCTGGTTTTAGAAAAGGCAGAGGAATCAGATATCAAATTGCCAACATCTGCTGGATCATCAAAAAAGCAAGAGAGTTCCAGAAAAACATCTATTTCTGCTTTATTGACTATGCGAAAGCCTTTGACTGTGGCTTACTATAAACTGTGGACAGTTCTTAAAGAGAAGGGGATTCCAGACCACTTGACCTGTCCTTGAGAAAACTGTATGCAGGTCAGGAAACAACAGTTAGAATTTCTACTATAAGTAGCATCATTTTTCCATCTCTAATCAAGCTTAAATATTTAGTATGAAGGGATTGGAATTCTTTGCCAACTGAACCTTCAGGGAAGCCTGAAGGGATTGGGAGGAGCTGTCAATGAATTTACCATATATGGGCCAATGTAGTATAAACCAATGTATCAGAAAGACATCGAGGGAAAGAAAGTGGTAACTATCTTAGTCAATGAGTAAAAGTTCAGCTGTGCTCTGAGGGCTGAAGTGCATTAGCGCTGTGACCCACAAAAGAGCAGTTAACCTTCTTCATCTCAAATCTTCTTCAGCTATCTGTAGAAGAGAATTTCTATTTTAAGGAGAAGAGACTTCTGCAGAATATCTGGCTGTGGAGTTTATGGGAAGGATTCTGAAAAAAGGATGCATTTTGTGTTATCTTAATAATATGATCTATCCTGAGGCTTGTTTGAAGATGGCAAATAGAAGCATGTAGTTCCCAAAGAGATTTTTGTGTCTATACCTGTAAAAGAAATGTGGAAATTTTAAACACGTTGGAAATGTAAAAATGCAGTTTATAGCTTATCAAAATATATGGTAGATAAGAAATGTGTCTGATTATTCTAATCCTTTACTTTGAAACTATCTTGCATGGCTTGGTCTATAACTTCTCATTCTTCCACTTACTGTAACAATAAAATTGTATAAATAATAATGAAAAAAGCTCAGATCCCTTTACTTCATCACCCATGTATGTGAATATAATTCTGGTTAATTGCTTGTCTGACTTCACAAGACTGTAAGCTCTCGTAATGGTTTCTGAATTTTCATGTAGGATGGCCTTGGGGCTTCAGTCTCTCTGAAGGAGAGGAATGTGTGGAGGAGTTGAAATTTTATTTGCCCAGTGCTAAAATCATTGTGAAAAATGAGAAGAGTGGTAGTGAGGGTAAGCATGAGGCTGCTGGTCAAGATGATGGAGTTTCAAGCACCCCTCCAACCACAATTTGTTTTATGATGAGCAACTCAAAACTGGCTCTGTAGTTCACTGTCATATCCCTAGCACCAAGAAATGTGATTCCAAACACCTGTTGAATGACAGGATAACCAGAATCTGTTCCCTTCATGTGACCAGTTAGTTTCTGTCAAAAGTAGAAACTAACTGGTCACATGAAGTAATGAGTGGTGACTTTTTATTTGTTTTCCTAATTGTAAAGCCTATAGGAGATCAGTCCTGGGTGTTCATTGGAGGGACTGATGTTGAAGCTGAAACTCCAATACTTTGGCCACCTCATGCGAAGAGCTGACTCATTTGAAAAGACCTTGATACTGGGAAAGATTGAGGGCAGGAGGAGAAGGTGACAACAGAGGATGAGATGGTTGGATGGCATCACTGACTTGATGGACATGGGTTTGGTTGGACTCTGGGAGTTGACGATGGACAAGGAGGCCTGGCTAAGGTTGATGGAGTCGCAAAGAGTCGGACACGACTGAATGACTGAACTGAACTGAACTGAAAGCCTGTAGGAAGTGGAATGATAGATTTTTTTTAAAAAAATTAAACTCAAGTAGTCTAACTGTGCAGATGTGTATTCCTTCTCTCTAGCATAAATCTTCAGGTGATTTTTTTTGTGAAAAGATACAAAAGAAATAAATGTTCTCAGTCCTGTTTATATCTGAAAATATCTCTATCCCTCCTTTACACTTGATGGGATACTTCGGTGCTGAACTTTAGTCAAAATTATCTGCTCTCAGAATTCGTGGCCATTTCTTTTCTACCTTCTAGCCTTTACTGCAACTGGCATATAAAGTGTTGGTCTTGAAATTTGTCTTCAGTCAAAGTACCCTGGAATTCAAGTAAAGAACTGTCAGAACCGATACAATTGATAGAGACAATGGAGTCTGCAAGTTCAAAATCATAGGATAAGTGCAGGCAGCAGGATTTAATGGTTATGAGCATGAACTTTGAGGTTAGACAGTCCTGAGTTTAAGCCATAACTACCCTTGGTTTTTATTTGATGTGTTACTATGGTTAAATTGCTTAAGCTCTAAGACTAGTTTCCTTGTGCATAAAATGTAGAAGATAACAGTGTCTATAATAGGATTGTTGTGATGACTCAATGGGAGTGCTCACATAACCTATAATACATAAAAATATCTCAGTAAAATATATTTTTACTCATGATTATTGTTATAATTTTTCATAATAATACTTATATAAATGTCTTGATTAGAGTTTATGAGGCAACTCAATTATATAAGAAGTACATTATAAAAGATTATGAAAAAGCTAAGAACATTGAAGTGAAATTCAAACAGCATAAATGTGAGTAAAACAAAAATGAAAAGACTTTATTGTCCTACAGCCTAACCTTACTTCCCAGAGGAAGCCACTGAAAAATATTTAAAAATTAATTTTTATGTAAAATGTCTTCAAACTAATCATTAAGGTGATTTTCAACTTTAAATAGCATCAATTGACCCTATGCCATAAATATTGGTGAATTAGGGCTGCTTACATATTTTTTTTCTACCCTCACCACACTAGCTTCATTTGAGTTAATCATATTTTAGCTTTTCTATTGATTACTTTCATAACTTTGAATTATATACCTAACCCCTATTTCTTGATATGATTTAGACAGTCTTGCTCCGTGTGATTGACATGAACAAATTAGCATTCCTATCCTTTCTAATTCCTCTTCCTGTATAACCAATTTGCAACTATCATCACATATATTACTTGTACATTGTCAAGATATATCATATTTATATTCTGTTTGGTAATATATTTATATCTTACATGTTGGTCTGTAGGTTGATTCTGAAAATAGAAAATCAGTAGAGAGTTTTTATTTTATTTTTTTAAATATTCTTTTTTAAAAATAGGCACATTTGGTTTATTTATTTATTTTTTGGGCATATGACACATGGGATCTTAGTTCCCTAACCAAGGGTTGAACCCAGGCCCCCTGCAGTGAAAGCACAGAGTCTTAACCACTGGAGCACCAGGGAAGTCCCAATAAAGAGTTTTTATAATATATAAATAATTTCTTTGCCAAACCAAATAGTATGATTGGAATTATGGAGAGAGTATAATTTTAATGTCACTAAATTAGTGTTGCTCATAAAAGAATGTTATAAGCATAAAGCTCAGATGGACTTTTTGTTTTAACACTGTCATTTTTAAAGATCATGCCACTGTTTATTTACGTATTTATTTGCCACTGTTTTTTTTTATATTTGTTTCTCCTGACACTTTGTTTTTTATATAAGAAAGACAGCCTATCCTAAGATTGTCAGCTGTTTAACCTAGTTTTTCTTTAATACAGATTAACCATATTAGTGTACAAAGGAAATAAATTTTCTCAGGTTTTTACTTCTTAAATTACATCTATCTTACCCTTATGTTGATAGGATTCTTACATATTGAATTTTGTATTCAGCATTATTTCCTCTGAATTTGAGGCCACTGTTTGTCTGTCTTCTAGCACTTTGTGTGACTGATGTTAAATCTAGTGTCATTATGTTTCTCATTCCTGTGCCTGAAATCTGTCTTTGTTTCATGTGGTTTGTTCCATCCTCAGGAAGGTCTTCAGATCATCAGCTCCTTATTGCAAAATTCAGGCTCAAATTGAAGACAGTAGGGAAAAGCACTAGGCCATTCAGGTATGACCTAAATCAAATCCTTTATGGTTATACAGTGAAAATGACAAATAGATTCAAGAGATTAGATCTGATAGAGTGCCTGAAGGACTATGGATGGAGGTTTGTAACATTGTATAGGGAGTGGTGACCAAAACCATCCCCAAGAAAAAGAAATTCAAAAAGGCAAAGTGGTTGTCTGAACAGGCCTTACAAATAGCTGAGAAAAGAAGTGAAAGGCAAAGGAGAAAAGGAAAGATATACCAAACTGAATGCAGAATTCCAGAGAATAACAAAGACAGATAAGAAAGCTTTCTTAAGTGAACAATGCCCAGAAATAAAGGAAAACAATAAAATGGGAAAGACTAGAGATCTCTTTGAGAAAACTAGACATACCAAGGGAACATTTCATGTAAAGACAGGCACAATAAAGGACAAAAACGGCAAGGACCTAACAGAAGCAGAAAATATTAATAAAAGGTGGCAAGAAATACCCGAACTGTACAATAAAGCTTTTAATGACTCAGATAACCACTATGGTGTGGTCACTCACTTAGAGCCAGAAACCTTGGAGTGTGAAGTCAGTTGGGCCTTAGGAAGCATTACTACAAACAAAGCTAATGGAGATGATGGAATTCCCAGCTGGCTATTTCAAATCCTAAAAGATGATGCTGGTAAAGTGCTGCACTCATTATGCCAGCAAATTTTGAAAACTCAACAGTGGCCACAGGACTAGAAAAGGTCAGTTTTCATTCCAATCACAAAGAAAAGCAGTGCCAAAGAATGTTCAAATGACTGTACAATTATATTCATTTTACATTCCAGCCAGATTATCAAAATCCTTCACGTTAGCTTCAGCAGTACATGAACAAAGAACTTCCAGATGTACAAGCTGGATTTAGAAAAGGCAGAGGAACCAGAGATCAAATTGCCAACATATGCTGGATCATAGAAAAAGCAAGGGAATTCCAAAAAAAATCTACTTCTGCTTCATTGACTGTGCTAAAACCTTTGACTGTGTGGATCACAACAAACTGTGGAATATTCATAACGAGATGGGAATACCAGACATATTACCTGCCTCCTGAGAAACCTGTATGCAGGACAAAGAACTAAACATGGAACAGTGGACTGGTTCCAAACTGGGAAAGGAGTACATCATGGCTGTATATTGTCACCCTCATCACCCTTGCTTATTTAATTAACTTCTATGCAGAAGTACATTATATGAAATTCCAGACTAAATGAATCACTAACTGGAATCAAGATTGCCTGGAGAGATATCAACAACTTCAGATATGCAGATGATACAACTTTAATGGCAGAAAGTGAAGAGGAACTAAAGAGCCTCTTGATGAAGGTGAAAGAGAAGAATGAAAAAGCTGGCTTAGAACTTAGCATTCAAAAAATGAAGATTATGGCATCTGGTTCTATCACTTTGTGACAAATAGATGGGGAAAATGTGGAGACAGTGTCAGATTTCATTTTCTTGGTCTCCAAAATCAATGTGGATGGTGACTGAAGCCACAAAATTAAAAAATGCTTGCTCTTTGGAAGAATAGCTGTGAGAAACCTAGATAGCATATTAAAAAGCAGAGACATCACTTTGCTGACAAAAGTCCGAACAATCAAAGCTATGGTTTTTCCAGTAGTCATGCATGGATGTGAGAGTTGGACCATAAAGAAGGCTGAGTGCTGAAGAATTGATGCTTCAAACTGTGGTGCTGGAGAAGACTCTTGAGAGTCCCTTGGACAGCAAGGAGATCAAACTAGTCAATCCTAAAGGAAATCAACCCTGAATATTCATTGTAAGAACTGATGCTGAAGCTGAAGCCCCAATACTTTGGCCACCTGATGCAAAGAGCTAACTCACTGGAAGAGACCCTGATACTAGGGAAGACTGAGGGCAAAAGGAGAAGGGGGCAACTTAGGATGAGATGATTGGATGGCATCACTGAATCAATGGACATGAGTTTGAGAAAACTGAGGGAGTAGTGAAGTACAGGGAAACCTGGCATGCTGTAGTTATGGGTTTACAATGAGTCAGACACAACTTTGTGACTGAACAATAGCAACAACTTTATCCTTGGGGCTCTTGAAATTCACTGGGATTTGTTCAAGTCTTCTTAGGTGTCACTGGCACTCTCATATGAAGACTCATGTTGTTCTTCAGCTCTGGGAAATTTTCTTCAGTAATTTTTAATTTTATTTCATTATCTTATCTCTATTTCTTTTTTTCTTACTTTTTATGAGATACATATGTGTTCTTGAGGATTTATCCTCTATACATAAACTTTCTTTCATATTTTCTCTTTTTGTTTTGATTGCATAATGTGTGTGACCCTTTTATATTTGTCAATCATATTTTTAGTTTCCAAGAACAATTTTTTTATATTTGTATTTTTTTGGAAGGAAGTGTTTATAATATCATCTTAAATATCTCTGGGAATACTAAGTGGTTTTCTTTTGTATTAAGTCAGTTGCTTTCTTTGCTTGTTTTGGTCCTTTTCTCTTGGATTCTTGCTGTTCCTTGGATACCATTAATGCTTGATTTTCTGTGCAGATTCATGATTAAAGAACAAAGTTCATAGATAAAGGTGGCTGCTGTGAGGTTTCTCTGTGCTTGTGGAAAGGCACTGATTTTTGAAAGATCTTTTTTTAATTGAAAAATTAATGCATATTGATACTAAAAAATTAAAAGCAAAAAAAAAAAAAGAAATGAAAAGGAGTATATGCTGAAAGGAAAGTTATGACCAACCTAGATAGCATATTGAAAAGCAGAGACATTACTTTGTCAACAAAGATCCATCTAGTCAAGGGTATGGTTTTTCCAGTGGTCATATATGGATGTGAGAGTTGGACAGTGAAGAAAGCTGAGTGCTGAAGAATTAATGCTTTTGAACTGTGGTGTTGGAGAAGACTCTTTAGAGTCCCTTGGACTGCAAGGAGATCCAACCAGTCCATCCTAAAGGAGATCAGTCCTGGGTGTTCACTGGAAGGACTGATGTTGAAGCTGAAACTCTAATACTTTGGCCACCCCATGCAAAGAGTTGACTCATTGGAAAAGACCCTGATGCTGGGAAGGATTGGGGGCAGGAGAAGAAGGGGACAACAGAGGATGAGGTTGCTGAATAGCATCACTGACTCAATGGACATGGGTTTGGGTAGACTCTGAGAGTTGGTGATAGACAGGGAGACCTGGCGTGCTGCAATTCATGCGGTGGCAAAGAGTTGGACACTGAGCAACTGAACTGAACTGAATTGATATACCGAAAATCATGAACCTCTCAGAAACCCTCTCAACTGTTAACTGCTTTTACTTAGACTGTTTCTTTAGTTTCCTTCTAGGAAGTTTATACAGGAATGTTTATACATATTCCCTATTTTTACAGTAATGGTAGTAAGTTATACATGTTGTTCTTCACTTTGCTTTAAAAATGATGTGTTTTGCATATATGTGGATATATTATTCTTTTTCATGGCTACAGAGTTTTACATTGAGTGAAAGTGCTTCCCTATTGATGTGAAGAAGTTAGATTCCATCTAATCTTTTGTATTACAAATGTTACTGCACCAAATATCCTTGTATAAACTTCTTGGGGCTTGAAAGTGAAAGTTTACCCACTCAATCGTGTCTGACTCTTTGTGACTCCATGGACAGAAGAGCCTCCTCTGTCCATGGAATTCTCTTGGCAAGCATATTGGAGTGTGTAGCCATTCCCTTCTCAAGGGATCGTCCCAACCCAGGGATCAAACCCATGTCTCTTGCATTGCAGGCAAATTCCTACCAGTAAATATTTTTAAAGGAGATGTTCTGAGTTACAGGTTATGTGTATTTGAAGCATGGATTAAAATTTTTTGTTAATTTAGTTAATTTCTTATACGGATTATAGGTGTTCATTGGAGAAAAATCCAAAGGTACAAAAAGATACAGAAAAATTAAATCTTTCCCAACCCTTTCTTGTCTTCCTCTGACACCCTTCTCAATCTCAACCAAGACTTTTTTCCACATATAGGGGTTTGTTAGTGTGTTTGTGTGTATTTAAACTCTTGTCACATATGGATGTGTGCATCTGTTTTTTTTCAGGTAAATTCCTAGAAGTAAGATAGCTGAGTCAAAGATATGGGAGGTATTTCTTTTTAAAAGTGAGGAAATATTTTTTTCTGTGAAAAAGATTCATATTTAATATTTTAAATGGAGCCATTTGAGCCCTCCTGTATGTGCCATGAGTCAGGCCCTGAGAATTACATCTTATTCTCCTTCACTCACTTCTGCTTTTCCCAACTCCACATTCCATATGGATGCCAAGGGTTTTCCCAGGGGTGGATGTTTATCTACACCTGTATCAGAACAGAGTAGATTCTTGCAGTTTCATATACTCTCCATTCCTTCCTTCTAGCATTAGAATCCATGGCAGATGACAAATAAAGAAATAGCATTTGGCTCATTTGATCTCTCTTCAGCGCTGCCAAAAGTAAATGGTGCAATTAGATGTTTGCATAACAACATAAAGAGGCCAGTATTTGATGCTGGGCAACTTTCTGTGCAGGACAGTGTGATTGCTGAAATGCTTTTTGTCTTCCTACCTTTTCATAACTATCATTTTTGTTCATTTCTAGTGCTTTTTATAAGCTTTCATTTCTCCATCTGTGGACAGTCTTGGTTGAGTGTATGAGGTTTCTAGTGGCACTGATCTGCAGAGAGGCATATACCCCTTATTGCAGCACTAAAAGAATCAGAACAGTGTTAAGAAAGCATAGTTTTTGCATTGAAATTTGCAAAGGTTAGTAGTTTGTTTTATTAATTTTCATTGTCAGTTTAGGTGAACATTGTGGAGATTTACATTGATAAATAAAGCAAGACTGGGTGGTAGAATGTTAATGGAATTTTAAAATCAGCATATGTGGGATTGGAAACCATCTGTGCCTCCCAGAAACTGTGTGACCTTGGCAAAATGAAAATAATATCTCTGTGTCTTCACTTTCTCATCTGTAAATATTCATAGGATTGTTATGGGGATTAAAGAGATAATGTAAGCAAAGGGCCTTTTCAAGTGCTATCAGTGTTATGTAAAGTTATAATGTTAACATGAGACATAGAACTTCTTAAAATCAACAACATTAATTTTCATTATATTTCCAACATTGCACATTATGCTAGATTAATAGTTTTAGATACATTGTGTTTTCATAGTTTAATGGAAAATATGGAAGGTCATAGGTTTTTGGATGGGGATCTCATGATTTACATATATCTTGGCCTTAATGAATGTTGCCAGAATCCCAATAGGACCAGAGCCCAGGTATAGTGGGAGCCAAGGTCAGAAGGACTGGTGATGATAGGCTGGAAAGGGCATGGCATGCCAGCCCCAAGGAGAGTGGATCTTACTTGTTGAATATTGGAAATCTGTGGGGCTGTCACTTTGGAAGCATGATATGGAATATAGAAAGATACCAATAGACACACAAGAGGATGAAAAGTTCTTCAATGGCAAAGGATCCCCAGAAACATTCTCACTTGGAATAACTACATAAGGCAGAAGTCTGTTCGGCATGGTCCCACGTGGAAGCATAAGTCTCCCAAAGTTCTGTAGAGGGCACTGCTGCTGCTGATTCTATTTCTGTTGGTGGTGAGTTGGCCAGGAGTGAGAGGTTCACCTTTACACTCTTGACGGGTTTTATAGCCTCCTGCCACCTGTCTGACTGTGTTGAAGACACTGTCTTGGGTCTGCTTACTTACCAGGTGCAGAAAACTGTTCCAGAAGAAGCTCATCCCATCTCCGAATCTTTAACCAAGAGACTGGGTGGTGGAATTGACACAGCCTGGGCACATCTAGGCTGTAGGCCTGTCTTAGTTTATTCCTGCAGGGTGCAACAAGGGCTTGTAAGAAGCAGGAAAAACAGTAGCAGAGCACAATGGATTGGTTAAGGTAGAGACTGAGAGCAGGGAGCGCACTGGGGACCATTGCCAGAGGTGAGGAGTGAAGTAGCCATGTCTTAAGCTGGAAGGTGTGGCGGGAAGGAGATGGCCAAGACAGTGTGAGAGAAGAATCAATATTAGAGGAATTAGAAGAATGAATATTAGAAAAGGGAAGCTAGAGATGGGAGACCAGGATTATGTCAAGGCTTCACACTCAGGTGGGAGGAAAGAGGAGGAGGAGAAGATGTGGGTAATGGGACGAAGAGACATGACAGTGTCTACCGGGAGGCTGGAAATGAAACAGGAGGTGATGGAGCAGGGCACAACCTTTAAAAGAGTGACATGGCCATAGGACATGATAAAAACTGGCTAGAACCAATAACTAGGTCCAAGATGGTGGAAGATTTGATTTCCAGTAGAATTTGAGCCTCCTTATACACTCACTGTAATACATTAGCATGCTAAATGACACACCCACCAGCATCCTGACCATTCTGAGGCCAACCATAAAAGGTCAAAAAGTGAGCAGTAGCCCACTTTCTGGAAATCCCCATCCTCTTCCCCAAAATAATTGGAATAGTCTTCCCACTCACTGGGCTATGAAATTACCCAGCCCATAAAAACTAACCGTGCCATGTTTCAAGGCCCTCTCATTTCAATTGTGTGCTCTCTTTCATCTTTTGAGATGGCCTACACTCTGTGGAGTATGTTTCTCTCTAAATAAATACATTTCTTAGCTATCATTTCATCCCTGAATTCTCTTGCGAGGAAGAAAGGACCTTAAATTCACTGACAGCAGAAAGGCAAAAGTTAAAAGAGTATTCAGATTTAGAGAGACAGAATAAATTTGGAAGGTTTCATTTATAAGCCAAAGGAAAAAAACTTGGTATAATAGAAGGTTCTACAAACTGTATTCCAATGAAACATTTCACTTTCACAGAAGAGTTTGATTCAGATCACACAAGATCTAATTGCCTTCCTTTAGCAGAAATCTTGGCACTCAGAAATCTTGGTTGATGACTATGTGGAGTTGCAGTGTCTGGCGGACCCTGAAAGCAGCACTATGCACAAGGTGAGACCCACCAATTTTGAGTCATCACCCACTTACTTTGACACCATGTATACCAGTGGTGTTCAACTTTGCTGTGCATAAGAGTTACTTGGGGAACTTTAAAAAAATCCTTAGGCCAGGGTATTATACAAACCAAATGCATTCCCCTGCTCTGGGGATTTTAATGTGCATTCAAGGATCAGAAACACAGCCAAATATCCCCTCTGAGTGAAAAGCATTGTTGCTGCTCAAGCAATATTGTCCTCTTGAACTGCCCTTGAGTTGGTGGTGTAGGCATTCTTTCTGTATGAACCTGCCCATGCTGTACTACAAGGCAGTACACAAAGATGTGGAGGAGGTTGGGGGACTGGGGAAGAAGAAATCAAAGAGGGAGGAGGAACCAGGTTAACACCATGGCAAGGTCACCGATAGAGGGGCCTTCAGAAGTGTGAGTTGGTCATCAGCTGTCACTATCAGATGCCATGGTGATTTAGGCATGGTGAGGAGCTAGAAGAAGCCAGAGGGTGGCATTGAGTTTCAGCATATGGTGTTTGGAAGACAGTGTGTGAAACAAGTAAGGAGTAGGAGCCTGAAAATGTGAAAGTAGTGAGTATAGACAGAGGTAATAAACAGGTGGTACATATGCCTCACAAATGTACTTTGAATGACCTTCACATAATTGTCCTTCAAAGCATTCAAAGGTTACAAAAATAGTTTTCAACGTTTATAAATTGGGAAGTTTCATATAAAACATAATTTTTTACTTCTCTTGAAAAAACTGGGAGATCTGACACTAAGTGTTTGCTTCCTGTTGGCAATAACTGGTCATCTACCTTAGAAACAACTGCTTTCTTGGTTCACCACACAGTCTTGTCTCTGTGGTTATCCTTTCCACCCAGCTCATTTCTCTCATGTACATGACCTCCCTGGCCTCTGTAGGGAAGTGAATTTGAGACTTGGACTTGATGCAAATATCTCTTTGAAAGGGAGAGGATGAGCCCTGGGCTCCATTTGTAGGTGTCGAAGAGAAAACCAAAGTCCTGAATGGCATTCCTGTGTTAAAGCCCACACCAAACTTAGACTTAGCACCTGACTTAGTGGCAGTTAGGATTTCCCTGGTGGCTCAGATGGTAAAGCGTCTGCCTACAATGTGGGAGAACTGGGTTGGATCCCTGAGTCAGAAAGATCCTCTGGAGAAGGAAATTGCAACCCACTCCAGTACTCTTGCCTGGAAAATTCCATGGATGGAGGAGCACGCTAGGCTACAGTCCATGGGGTCACTAAGAGTCAGACAGGACTGAGCGACTTCACTTTCACTTTCACTTTTAGTGGTAGTTTCAACCTTCCCCAGGAACAGAATCTTAGTCAGCCCACCTGGAATATTCTGATCAGCATCAAGGAGGTGATCTGTCCCGTGGGCCCTCTCTATTGCCCCCCCCCCCGCCCCCCAAAGGAAGAAGATATAATCTGCATTATAAACCTCCACTCTTCTCTGGTGGCTCAGAGGTTAAAGCATCTGCATGCAATGTGGGAGACCGGGGTTCAATCCCTGGGTCAAGAAGATCCTCTGGAGAAGGAAATGGCAACCCACTCCAGTATTCTTGCCTGGAGCCAATGGACGGAGGAGCCTGGTAGTCTACAGTCCACGGGGTCACAAAGAGTCAGACATGACTGAGCGACTTCACTCACTCTCTTCCCTCAAAAGATGACCTGGCTTGAAACAGTCCTTTCTTTTCTTTTGCTAATAGCGTCTTGCCCCACCCTCCTCCTGTAAGAACCTCGGGTTTTTGCATAGCCTTTCACATCTTCCCCGGTGGCTCAATGTGGAGGACCTGGGTTCGATCCCTGGATCAGAAAGATCCCTTGGAGAAGGAAATGGCAACCCATTCCAGTATTCTTGCCTGGAGAATCCCATGGCTCAGTCGGACACGACTGAGCGACTTCAGCTGCATGCCACGCTTCCCTGTCCTGCACCATATACTGGAGCTTGCACTCATGTCCCTTGAGTCGGTGATGCCAGCCAATCATCTTGTCCTCTGTCATCCTTTCTCCTCCTGCCTTCAGTCTTTCCCAGCATCATGGTCTTTTCTAATGAGTCGGCTCTTCACATCAGGTGGCCAAAGTGTCACTTTAGCTTCAGCATCGGTCCTTCCAATGAATATTCAGGGTTGATTTTCCTTTAGGATGGGCTGGTTGGATCTCCTTGCAGTCCAAAGGACTCTCAAGAGTCTTATCCAACACCACAGTTCAAAAGCATGGCACCCAGCTTTCTTTATGGTCCAACTCTCACATCCATACATAACTACTGAAAAAAACCATAACTTTGACTGTATGTATCTTTGTTGACATAGTGATGTCTCTGTTTTTAATATGCTGTCTAGGTTTGCCATAGCTTTTCTTCCAAGGGGCACTAATACTGAAGAAGCTGAAGTTGAAAGGTTCTATGAGGACCTACAAGACCTCCTAGAACTAACACCAAAAAAAGATGTCCTTTTCATCATAGAGGACTGGAATGCAAAAGTAGGAAGTCAAGAGATACCTGGAGTAACAGGCAAGTTTGGCCTTGGAGTACAAAATGAAACAGGGCAAAGGCTAACAGTTTTGCCAAGAGAATGAACTGGTCATAACAAACACCCTCTTCCAACCACACAAGGTATGACTCTACACATGGACATCGTCAGATGATCAATACTGAAATTAGATTGATTATATTCTTTGTAGCCAAAGATGGATAAGCTCTATACAGTTAGCAAAAACAAGACAGGGAGCTGACTATGGCTCAGATCATGAACTCCTTATTGCAAAATTCAGAGTTAAATTGCAGTAGGTAGGGAAAATAACTAGGCCATTCAGGTATGACCTAAATCAAATCCCTTATGATTATACAGTGAAAGTGACAAATAGATTCAAGAAATTAGATCTGATAGACAGAGTGCCTGAAGAACTATGGACGGAGGTTTGTAACATTGTACAGGTGACCAAAACCATACCCAAGAAAAAGAAATTCAAAAAGGCAAAGTTGTCTGAGGAAGCGTTACAAATAGCTGAGAAAAGAAGAGAAGCAAAAGACAAAGGAGAAAGAGAAAGATACACCCAACTGAATGCAGAGTTCCAGAGAATAGCAACGAGAGATAAGAAAGCCTTCTTAGGTGAACAGTGTGAAGAAATAGAGGAAAATAATAGAATGGGAAATACTAGAGATCTCTTTAAGAAAACTGGACATACCAAGGGAACGTTTTATGCAAAGATGGGCACACTAAACGACAGAAATGGTATGGATCTAACAGAAGCAGAAAATATTAAGAAGAGGTGGCAGAAATACACAGAAGAGCTATACAAAAAGGTCTTAATGGCTCAGATAACCACGATGGTGTGATCATTCACCTAGAGCCAGACATCCTGGAGTGCAAAGTGAAGTGGGCCTTAAGAAGAATCACTATGAACAAAGCTGGTGGACGTAATGGAATTCCCAGCTGAACTATTTCAAATCCTAAATGATGATGCTATGAAAGTGCTGCCTGCAAATTTGGAAAACTCAGCAGTGGCTATAGGACTGGAAGAGGTTGGTTTTCAAGCCAATCCCAAAGAAAGGCAGTGCCAAAGAATGCTCAGACTACCACATAATTGCAGTCATCTCACAGCCCTTCAGAGTGCCCTTCTGTTTACTAGATGGGATACTTCCCAATTCATGAATGCCTGCACAAAGCTAATTAGATCTTCAAATTTACTTGGTTGAATGTTTTTTTAGCAGAGGTGAAGAGGGAGAAGTCCATGTTGAGGCTGTTGTTGGGGGTGGATAGCAGGGAATTGGAACAGGTAAAGGGGAAGGTGGAATAAAGGAAGAGCTTCTGGGTGTTAGTCTGGAATAAGAACACAGAAGTGGGAAGGAAAAAGAGAATGTTTGAAGATAGAAAATTTGGAGAGGAGAGGAAAGAATATGAGAGCCTGTTAGTCTCAGTATCACAAGTTTATTACCACTAGTTAGGTAGAGGACACAGCAGTGTGTTTGAGCAATAAGGAGCAATCATAATAGGAATAAAGGAAAGGAATTTAAACTCAGGATGAGGAGTGGGAAAATGGCCCTGAAAAGTACTCAGTACATAAGGATTTCTGATGACTTATTTAGAAACAGCTTTTCCTTATTGATTTGAGACAATAGTTTTAAAATAGAAAATTATCTTTTGTAGCTTTTGGAGTCATGTTATTTTAAAACTCATTATTTTAAAATATAAAATTTCAGGGGCATTAGGGACAAGTTCCATATAAACCATTAACATAATAAAGCTTATTTACATTTTTTGATAAACTCAATTATATGTTGCAAAGTTTTCTGTTCCATTGTTTTTCCAATGGTAGCACCATTTTATTAAATCATGTAAAGAAGTAGTTTACAAGCACTTCTGCCAAAATATTCAAATGTTGTGATTCAAGCCAATATTTCTGTTTGACTGAACCCTTTCAGATAATATAAAAGCCATTTATATTTATTGAATGGAACAAATGTTTGTTTCTTAGGGAAATTTTTTTCTTTTTTTATTATTCAGGTCTGTTTATTTTTAGAGATGGAAGGCATTATATAAGCTGAAATGCTATCGCATCAAAATTATCCTTCATCAGTTTGTTTTATACCACTTACTTTTAATTGATGCTGGCAGCTCCTAGGTTGCTCACTGGTAAATTTGTTTTGCTGACTTAAGTATTTGGAGATTGTTTCATGAAGTCTGGAGAGCATTACAAATCCTGAACTTGTATTTTAGGAGGTCATGGCTTATAGAAAAGTGGGAAGGTAAAGAATAGTATTGTTTTATCAAAGACTTTATAAGTTAGGCAGAAAATAAATTTTCATATTAAGAATGTACATACCTGTGTTTTGTCTACTCCTTAGAATTATGATACATGACTTTTTGTACCATTTAATTTTCTTCACAAGAAGGGAAACTTTTCTGTGCTTAAAAGACAGTCTTATAAATTGGTTAACTGAATTATATAATATGAGGGATGCTGAGTGTTGGGGTTTGAAGGGGTCAATCAGTTCATTACATTTCCCAGCTGAGTTTTGAATCAACTGGAAAACAGACACAGGAAATGGACACTGAGAAAAAAAAAGCAAAACAGGACTAGACCTAGATGTGGGGCCAAAATGGGCTTCCTATTCCCTTTTATTCCACATATAGCTGGTGAGACCTTTGTGATGGATAGATTGTGCCTACAGAGCGCTATTTCCTGCTGTCTTCTTGAAAGACACTGGCCCAATGCACACCGAGTGAGAGGCCACTTGCAGCCTTGCATCACTGATCCACCCAGGGGTGAAGAATGGGCAAAGGACATCAGGCTCTCAGCATAAATCACAGAAAACTTGCTCCTTCTCCTGGAAGCCAGTGGGTAGGATCCAGATAGCTTCAGTTTCTACAGCTAGAGCAGAAGTTCTTATTCTGAGAGCCGGCAAGAATGTGAGGACATAAAAGGAAGGTTCCACTTATCCTGGGAAACTCAGTTCCTACATACCTCTAACTACATACTGCTAACTAAGTGCCACACTGCACAAAGTTTTACAGTTAGGAATTATTTATCCGGGTTATCTCTTTTTTTAGTCCTGTGATTTATTGAAAATGGATTTGTTAGAAAGAGAAGGACAGTTATACATTAAGTCATGAGAAGCACCATATTATGTATCAGTTAGCTTTCAACGTGTTGAGAGAGGATAATGTAGCATGAGACAAGAAATTGCTTTATGTCTTTCCTCCTTCTTCCCTCCTCTTTTCTCCTTCCCTTTCTCACTGCCACTGATGAGGCAGGTATCAAATCCACGAACCTCTGTGCCTTGTGCCTAAGCCCAAAGTTCATTTCTAGGCTTGAGTAACTGGGTCATGGTATAGTGAGGCTTTTACTTTTGCCTGATTAAATAGTTGCCCATAAAAAAGGACAAAGATGCTTTGTTTTTTAACTTGTGAAAAAATGTCACTTTATGAATTTGTTGCCCAAATTTTAGTTGACAAAACTGGTGATCTGGTGACTACACCAAGCGTTCACAAATGATGTTCAGTTGAACTCAGTCTTTTCTCCTCTCTGAACTCCTGGTTCCAGATTGTTGTTGTCATGTCTGACAAGTCGCTAAGTCATGTCTGACTCTTTGTGACCCCATGGACTGTAGCTCATCGGGCTTCTCTGTCCATGGGATTAACAGGCAAGAATACTCAAGAGGGTTGCCATTTCCTTCTCCAGGGGATTTTCTCAACCCAGGAATTAAAACCCACATTGGCAGGTGGATTCCTTATCTCTGTGCCACCAGGGAAGCCAGGCTTCCAGATCAGCTTCCTCCAATTCCTCTTCCACAGTTCACCTGGGAAAGCTACTAAATTATATGGAAAAGGAAGAGAAGGCTAATTACAAAGTTCAGATGGACACTTTGGGGTGGGTGTGTGGGAGTGGTCAGGGGTGGAGATTGGGGAGGTCTTATGGTGCCTCAAAGGCACTGGTAGAAATTTTTAAATTAGATGTTAAGTACAAGCTCATTCATTTTTATTGTTATTTTTCTATATTTCACCAGTATTATTTATACCTTTTTATAAATATTCCACCATTTGAAGTTATAAAACTAATTTAAATTATGAATATGAATCTTACCATTTATATTGTGCAATGCCAGCTTTCAATGCATTTATCTCAAAATGGAAGCTCCAAAATAGCATAATTTTATTTTATATATGTATATGTATTTTGTTTCTAGTAGATCAGTGGAAATGTTGTATAAAATGAACTCAGTTTTTTCATTTCACTTCTTGATATTGTTACAGTCTACCAATGCTCTTCAGTGTACTGATGAGTAAGGAAGAACTGAAAGCAAAGGGAATTATGGGTTCTTTCCTTCTGTGTCATCATTTTCAGTGAGTTTGTTTAATAGAGGGAAGTAACTCATGTATGAAAAAATGTGATGAAGTTCTTTGGTCTTGTTTTGTAAAATGCTGCTGCCTTCCTTTTGCACTGAAACTGGCTAATATGGAAAACATGGCCTCTTGGAGTTGTTGTTTATTCTGTTTTAAATATAGCATACTTACTTTGTACTCACTTTGACTCTCATAGAATTGTCACACATGGTGGGTCCACTGGAATGCTCTGCTGGTGGGCATCACAAACGCTATGCAGAAAGTGAAGTTTGCATTTCTTCTGCTCGTGTGCATGGTCATTGTCCCATTGGGCTTTTCTTACAAAACACAAGTTCACAGATAAAATTATTAAGAATTTCAAAATGGCAAGTACAGCACATTAAACCAAACCTGTTGAAATCTGTTGAGCGCAGGGCCTTTGTGACTGAACAGGTTACACACCTGAAGAGGTATCTGCTCATAGCCCGGATGAGGATTCTGATTGGCCCAGGCTGGGTCAGGCATGGATCCCTGAACATACCCCTTGGTCCAGTGTATGGAGCACTTCGATTGGCCAGGCCTGGTTCACCTGTCCACAAACGGAGCCAAAACAAGGTATTGTCAGCTTTCCCAGCTAGGAGTAGTAGGGGAGTGCTTCCTCAAAAGATCCAACAATAGGCAAACAACAGATGGTAACTGTTGCTCTACATCTGTCTGCTTCACTTTCATCTCCTGCCCCTGTTTTAATCCTTAAACAGCCCATGCTGTTGCCTCAGGGACCTTTTTGTCATTACTAAAATATCCCAGGTTCTGGCATGACTTTGCATTTGCACACATTCTTCTTCTTCTTTTTGGAACACGTTTCCTCTTCTGGAAATCTTTTACTAATTCCTTAACACTCAGTTCAAATTCACTTCCTCTGTGGAGTCTTCTCTGACTTCCTCTGGCAGAATAGTTTCTCACACCTTAATCATTTACAGTTCTTTATTTGTTTTTGAGTCACAGCACTATCGCTTCTATTCCAAAGCATCTGTATTCTTATCTACTTCTCTTCCTAGACTCTGTACTCCTTGGGAGCAGGGACTGTCTTATCCTTTTTTTCAGTGCTCAGTGTAAAGCAAATGCCTGTTACATAGTAGGTCTTGGATAAGTGGTGAATAAAACACAATGAAAAGCTGATGTCATAAAATAATATTTTTAAGTTGCCTTCTCTGATATAAACTGGTAGCCCCCAAAGGATAAATGAATCTTGTGTTTGGGATATCACTGGGATCATAAAATAATTTTCAGTTTCTTTTTTCTCAAGTACTGGGCTGTTTTTTGGATAAATGGAAGCATCTCCTGGTTGAACACTCTCAAAAGAGACCAATTAAATGCAAAATTCAGAGAAGTAACATTTTTTAATTCCGATGTATTTCCAAGAATCTTTTCCTAAGATCAAGCATGCTATCTGGGGGTCAGTCCTTGATTACTGTCTGCTGACAGGCAGTAGACACCATTTTCCTCCTTGCTCACTGGGCAGATCAGCCCGGGATTTTGGGAACTCAGGAGCTACATGTGTCACAAATATGAGACTGGTCATGCCTCACCTCTTATGATGATATTCGTCCTCACATAATTATGCTCTATTGTAGTAGCACTGGTTAGAGGTGCAGGAAACAAATGACATGACCCTGTTCTCACCTTGAGATCCCCCTTCCGGTTCCATGTATTTAGAAGCTCCATTCCAGCACATGTCAAGATGAAGGAGCTGCTGCTCAAAATTCTGCCTTTGGAAAATTTGCTCCAGGGAAGGAGAAGCCATTGGAACAATATAGGCAACTTCCTGATGTTAGAGACAGGCTAAGCTGAAAGTGTAGAAAGCTCTCTGGAACTTGTAATTCTCGGACTCCAACAAGAAGGATAAAATATGGAACTAAAATACACAAGATGAAATCGGCAATGATTAAAATTATATCAAAATAAATTAAAAAATCAATCAATTATTCATAAGGAAATGGTATGAATTAGTATAAAGAATAAAACAATAAAAAGAAATATGATCATGCAGAATTGTGAGGAGAAACCTCTATTGTCTCAATGTCTCTGTTTTCTTAGCAAAATCTTGATCTATTTCTGCCCACTATACTTTAGTTTTAATCTTTAAATCTTGACTGTTCTCCAAGGCAATGAAACATATACAGATCATTTTTATGCAGCTGTACTTAAAATATTGTTTTCTCTGGATAAATCACCCTACTAGCTATTATTTTCAGTTTGACATTGTATTAAAGTTTTGAACTTGTTTTCTATTGCTCCATATTGTTGAAAACAAGCTGATAAAAGAAAACCTTAAATATAAACTGAAATGCAGTATATAATTGCAAGATTGCTGAAATTTTAAAAACATATAAAAATTGAGCAAGTCATGTGTAAATACTTTTTTGTCAATTTATTGATTCATAAAATGTTCACCATCCATCATACCTATAAGAAAACTGTAAACTATGATTAATGCACCTTATAAGCATTATATTTGATTGGTCAGGGTGCTGTATCATCATAGAAAAATTAATCACTTAAATCAATATTGAATTGAGATATATGGTTAGGATATCTAAAAACACTCTGTCTCTAATCATTATTTGGTGGTTTATCTAATCCTGCAAGAAGATGAATGTCGTATTAGCTAATGACATCTGATTCAGGGCATCTTGTAACTAACAGCTCCCAACGAGAGAAAGTCCACTAATGGAGGTTGTTATAAAGGGTAAAGGAAAGTATGTGACACAAAAAATTAAAGGTGCCAGAAAAAATAAGCTTTAAATTGAGAGTAATGAATGTGAAGTTTTGCTCTTGCATGGCAACAATAATTTGTCACCTCCCACACCCTTCTTGGATGAAAAAAACTAATTGGCTTCAGAGATAACATCTGCTAAATGTAGTGTCAGAATAACAGGTGGTTAGAAATGTATTAAAAAAGTACTTTAATTAAATTGATACCCATGCATTCTCAAAACTTTAAAACTTCCTATTAAATAATCACATACATTTGAAGAAATGTGTGGCTGTTTTGTAAACTGGAGATTAAATTCAAATACATTAAAAAACAGTCTTTGACTTAAATTGAGAATTAAAACCTCTCATTTTTTAGCCTTTTGGTAATTTACAACTCAAAAAAAATTCATAACCAGAGACTTCTTTGGGGGTAAACGTTGAGGTGAACAATTAAATGCTCCTGGGCTTTGTGTATCCATGTGTATGTGGAGTGTGTGCTTGCATGCTTGGTCACTTCAGTCATTTTCAGACTCTGTGATCCCACGAACTGTAGCCCACCAGGCTCCTCTGTCCATGGGATTCACCAGGCAAGAATACTGGAGTGAGTTGCCATGCCTTCTCCAAGGGGATCTTCCTGACCCAGGGATCGAAGTTGGGTCTCTTGCATTGCAGGTGACACCTTTGCCGCTGAGACACTGGGAAAGCCTATATGTGGAGTACATACAATTAAATATTCAACATTGTTCTACCATTATTAAATTTAACATATATATATATATGAACACCAGAAATACATTAATGGGTTTCTACTTTCAAGTCTGACCTCATTTAGCCTGGCCTTTTTCTTCTGGGATTCTATAATTCAAGTCACCCCTTTATTTGTACAACTAAATGTGAGTACTTGCTTTTCTGTAAGTCTTCTCTGTTTCAGAAAATATGTTTAGAAGGAAGGTTGAATATCTGAATTCTACTTGGTTCTGAATGCAGAATACTGATCCACAGAAAAAAGGCTTCTGTGCTCTCCTGATTTTGCAGAAATACCTGATAAAACAAAGTTAAACATGTTTCTTCACCTTCTTAGAGCCCGTGATATGACTAAACTGTATTGTGACTTTCTGACAAGAGGATATAGTACTTAGTGTTAACCTTCACTTTTTGACCATGAAAATCTGGACAGAAGAATCCTTGACCATAGGATGGAAGAATGTGTTGCCAAAGTCAATTTCCCTGTTTGTGATGGTCATTTTATACCTCAGAGGAGGGTTACACCTGAACTTGGAGTGAAGAAAGTGACACTTGCCTAGTAAATAGGTCCTGGGATCCCTCCCCAGGAATCCAAAGTGTTTTTCCTACCACACAGGATGGGCTTTGAAAGGAATGGATGACCAAGACAGGCATCCTGAACAGCACAAAGTCAGGAATCGAAGAGGCTGGGTGAGCTGCAGGGGGACCCTTCCTCCTTGCCACATTTTGAGCTTCAGCATCATAGAATTTATTTTTTATATCTACTTTCACTATGCTTTTTAAATATTAATATATCAATGAACGATTTACACATTAGTAAATGGATGGTGAGGCAAACCTGGGCCTGATCCTAATGGGGACACTGAAGGCCAGTTCCTGTGGTCTGAGGAGGCTGAAGAGCTGCCCTTAGAACAGTCTTTCGTTTAGTTTGGGTGACTCTCGTGTGCTGAATACTCAGAGCTGTCTCATCTAACACATCACGCAAGATACGCTTTCAACTGCTTTTCATTCAGTGTTACCCATTTGTATACCATTTACTAAGATCTCAAATGTTTTTACAGTGATCCTTGAATATTATTGCTACCCTTGGTGATGATATTTGTGTCAGGGACTTGTGTCGTTGGGTTATCTCAAAGTGCACCTCCTTACTCTGTGTGTGAGCATGCTAAGTCACTTCATTTGTGTCTGATGGTCTGCAGCCTGCCAGGCTCCACTGTCCATGGGATTCTCCAGGTAAGAATACTGGAGTGATCCCTCCTCCAGGGGATCTTTCCAACCCAAGGATCAAACCTGG
The DNA here is from genome assembly GCA_007570785.1 of Antilocapra americana. Taxonomy (NCBI): domain Eukaryota; kingdom Metazoa; phylum Chordata; class Mammalia; order Artiodactyla; family Antilocapridae; genus Antilocapra; species Antilocapra americana. Next base: position 42,268,586 of record ML662442.1, read on the forward strand.
GTCTCTTATGTCTCCTGCACTGGCAGGCAGATTCTTCACCACTAGTGCCTCCTGGGAAGCCATCTTGGACGGCAAAGGTTGCCGGTGGGGGCCAGCTGCCTCAGGTGCAGTCAGTGGGGGAAGGAGCACTATCAGGAGAGAATTTAAAAACAATAATAAAACTAGGTCGATCTGCTTTGTATTGTTATCATGCTCCAGTGATTTTAAACAGTGCAAGGTAATAAAAATACTCCTACTTGCAGGGGCAGGGGCCACCCCTAACCAATGCTATTAAAAACTTGTGTTGGAGAAACTAAACATACTTTATTTTTATATGTTATGCTTTCCCCTCCTAATCTGTCATAAGGACAATTTAATCTCTCTTAATTGGTAAAATAGAATTATTTAAAATTAGCAATCTTATCCACAAAAATTTAAAATCAGTTTCTCATTAAGTTGCTTCTTCTTGATTACTGAAAGAAAAATGCCTATATAAGAAAAAACACTAGATTTAATTAAATCCTAGACTTTTTGTTTGTTTTAAAAGAGGAAGCATTGTATTTTGGCTTTACTGTTTTTAAAAAAATTATTTAATTATTTTAATTCAGGGGTTAATTACAATATTGTGATGGTTTTTGCCATACATATATATGAATTAGTTATAGGTATACATGTGTCCCCTCCATTCAGAACTCCCCTGCCACCTTCCTATCCACTCCATCCCCCCAGGCTGTCACAAGCACCAGCTTTGGGTGCCCTGCATCATACATCAAACTTTACATATGGTAATGTGTATGTTTCAATGCTATTCTCTCAAATCATCACACCCTCTCCTCCCACCATGTCCAAAAGTCTGTTCTTTATATCTATGTCTGCTTTGCTTCTCTGCATGTAGGATCATTGATACCATTTTTCTAGATTCCATATATATGTATTCAGTTCAGTTCAGTCCCTCAGTTGTGTCCAACTCTTTGCGACCACATGAATTGCAGCACGCCAGGCCTCCCTGTCCATCACCAACTCCTGGAGTCCACTCAAACCATGTCCATTGAGTCAGTGATGCCATCCAGCCACCTCAACTTCTGTCGTCCCCTTCTCCTCCTGTCCCCAATCCTTCCCAGCATTAGGGTCTTTTCAAATGAGTCAACTCTTCGACTCTTCAAATGAGGTGGTCAAAGTATTGGAGTTTTGGCTTCAACATCAGTCCTTCCAATGAACACCCAGGACTGATCTCCTTTAGGATGGACTGGTTGGATCTCCCTGCAGTCCAGGGGACTCTCAAGAGTCTTCTCCAACACCACAGTTCAAAAGCATCAATTCTTCAGCGCTCAACTTTCTTCACCAATCAACTCTCACATCCACGCATAACCACTGGAAAAACCATAGCCTTGACTAGATGGACCTTTGTTAGCAAAGTAATGTCTCTGCTTTTCAATATGCTATCTAGGTTGGTCATAACTTTCCTTCCAAGGAGTAATCGTCTTTTAATTTCATGGCTGCAATCACCATCTGCCGTGATTTTGGAGCCCCCCAAAATAAAGTCTGACACCATTTCCACTGTTTCCCTATCTATTTCCCATGAAACGATGGGACCAGATGCCATGATCTTAGTTTTCTGAATGTTGAGCTTTCAGCCAACTTTTTCAGTCTCCTCTTTCACTTTCAGCAAGAGGCTTTCTAGTTCCTCTTCACTTTCTGCCATAATATATGGTATTTGTCTTTCTCTTTCTGACTTCACTCTGTATAACTGCTTTACTCTTGAAACAAAGTCCTTGGTTGTCATGATGGCTTTGAAACTGTGTAACCATTGAAACTTTGGACACAGAGTCAACTCTCCAGGCCTCCAGGCCTCTTTTTTTAAAGTCAGTTTGATGCTCCTAAAAGTTATGAATGAAGGAACTAGTCAGGTAATTCAACAACATGGTCATTTCACCTAACTATGCCAAATTAGGATACTTTTCAAAAATCTGTACTAAAGGAATAATAATTGATTATATAAATATGATAGCATTGCTAATTTTTAGAAAAATAAATATGTGAGGTCTGCTGCTGCTGCTGCTAAGTCGCTTCAGTCCTGTCTGACTCTGTGCGACCCCATAGATGGCAGCCCACCAGGCTCCCCCGTTCCTGGGATTCTCCAGGCAAGAATACTGGAGTGGGTTGCCATTTCCTTCTTCAATGCATGAAAGTGAAAAGTGAAAGTGAAGTTGCTCAGTCATGTCCGACTCTTTGTGACCCCATGGACTGCAGTCTACCGGGCTCCTCTGTCCATGGGATTTTCCAGGCAAGAGTACTGCCATTGCCTTCTCCGATGTGAGGTCTACTAATTCTCAAACAGTAATGCTGGACATTTAAAGATAGTCTCTCAAACTTCTAGAACTCTTAAAGGGGAAGAAAAGAAATTCCTTTATGATCCAGAATTTCTGTTGCAGATGTTAGGAGGCGAAAAAAACCCAGAAATGCATAATGTCTGCAGATGGTAGACACTTCATAATCAGGTTAAAATTCGCCCACAATGAAGATTTTGCTACTCTTGCTGCCTTGTTGCCTTGTCTCATTGTTTTCTTTGAAGTTTCTTTCAGGCTACTTTCCTATCTTGAAACCCTCAAGCATATACAAAAGCATTCAGTATTCATGATGGACATAATTGAATTTTTTCGGTCTTTACTTGGGAAATGAGTATTTTAGACATGGTTCCCAAAGATCTGTGAATGTCAGCTGCTTTTTCCAGTGATCAAAAAGACTGGTTTTTCTTCACTTGTTTAAAAAAAAAAAGATTGTTTGCCTAGTCTGTGCTAACACCATTGTAGGGGCTGAGATTGAGCAGAGAGTGGGTTCTCTGCCTTCCAGGAACTTGCTTTCTCTTTATGGGAAGGGGATTGGAGAAAACAGATGGAGTCAAGATGTGCAGATGTAGCTTTTTTTGATTCATTTAGAGTCCTTGCATAATAAACCTTTTATTCTAAACAATGAGCCCAGCAATGTGAGAGTAATGTACTTTTTGGGGTCAAAAGTTCCTACAAATATTTCCAGATGTCAATTAGACCTCATAGTTTTGACTTAGATTGAGCAGTCTGCCTGTCTTTCAGGGAAGCTAAACTCTCTCTAGGCCTGGCCCTGGTCACTTTTCCTAAGCTAGTGCAGTCAGAACTTTTATTTCATCTTGTGATAGCAGCTCTTCCCAAACCTGGCTGTGCTTCAGAATCACATAAGAAATCACTTAAGATACTAGTTAAAAAAAAAAATCCATTCTCAGTTATAGTCTATATTTCTAGGAATGAGGGCATGCGGGACTTGGGATCTGTGGTATTCATTAAGTGCCCCAGAAGATTCTAATTAAACCAGCTGGCACCAATTTCAAGCCAGATTTTAGAAACTGCTACCAGATTAGTCTTTCTAATGGAGAGACTTCTTCATCCTTTTCTTCTGAAAGCTCAGAACTTTACAGTCTAAAGTATAAGGGATTTGAGGAGTCATTCAAACCCACGTACTTTCTCCCTGATGCCATCAGCACTCCTGCTTCCACTTCTGTTTCCTCACAGCCTCACGGTCCAATTCACTCTTCTCAAGGTCATATCTCCTCCTCCCTTTTCCCTTCTTTATTCTTTCAAAGCTCGGCTCAAGCCCCACCTCTTACATGACACCGTCCCCACCTTGCTATCCTGAGTGGCCTCTGTTTTGGATTCTGTTAGTCTTTATCATTTAGATCACTCATTTGTCAACTCTTGAAAAGTTTTCTAAGTGACTGGGACACATGGCATGCCATTTGTGCAATTTATTAATGACAAGCAAGTAAACAGCATTCACCAACACTCTTTAGAAATTAGTGCTGCTTGCTTGTATTTCAGAAGACATTTTGTAAATTCAGTGAAATTGTGAGCCTGTCTTTGTCACTAAAGCCACGATCAACGCCTGGCACATAAAAGTCTATAATTATTTGTTGAACAAAGTTAGGAAAAATCCTATATTATTGTCTCAAATCCTTTGATATAACTTTTTGATAACTGTCTGGTGCCTGCTGTAACGAGGGTTTGGAGCTTTGCTTTTCACTGCTGTGTTCTCATTATTTCCTTTTTAGCACACAGCGGGAATTTAAGCTGTCCACTTGACACCATGCCTGTCCCAGAATGAAGCTGTTTTTCATGATTTCAGAAGGCAAGTAGAGTAACCTGAATTACACTGTTTGTAATGTGTAAACCTAGAGGTTCTTCCATTGTGAACATTCTATCAGCTCAAAATGCTCACTCTGCTCTATGAATGTGATCGTGTTGGCTGTCTGAGCTTGTTTATTGTTGTGAGGCTTAGGGCAACTTTGAGCCTCCTGACCCTACTTCACTAGAGAACTTCCATATTTCTGATTTTAATTGTGTTCATGTTTCATAATATACTTCATCTTCATTGCACATGATCTTTCTGATAGCTATCAGAAATAGCCCTTGTCATGTCTGAAAGCAGACATTTCATTAATTCTCATAGTAAATCTTCAAGAGAAAAAAAATTTGATAAAGCAGTTGCCTGTCCACATCTGAATTTAGAAAGCATCTTTTGCTACCAACTCTGCAGTTGTAGATAATCTTTGGTAATACAAAAACTTGTGTGAATGGCAGCCAAACTTTGCTTATTTTGGCATAGATATTTACTGGAAGCTGAAGAATGGCTCCTTGACATATTTTTACTAAACTATACAGTGAGTTGAGTACAGTTGATTCTAAATGGGCCCTTGAGATTCAGGCTGCTTTACTTTAAACTGAAAGCAGAAACCTGGGTGTTTCTACTGGCACCAAGTGAAGGCTCCATTCATTCATTTCTTCAGTAATTGTTTAGTGAGCATCTTTACAGGTCAGATACCGTAGGAGGACCTGGGGTACAAAGATGAATAAGATAAGTGCATCCTTATTCCATTGAAATCATGGTTTATTCAGATGGACAGACATTAAGTGGAGGATTAACTAGTAACCGTTTAGTTACTGTAGGGATAGTGGTATAAAGTAAAAACCTAATGTATAATGAAAAGACATAATTAGAGCTCCCAACCTCATCTGAGGTAGTGAGTTGAGAGGAGGAGTGGGAGTTCAGAAAATTGGTGCCACTTGTATATAAAATCTTAAAAAAGTGGGAGTTATCAGGGCAGAGAGAAGAGTTACCAACTCACAAATATAAAAATAATGAATGCTTATACAAATGACATTCTTATGATAAAATCTGGTATACATGTCTAATCCTTTTTCATATTTTGCCTGTCACTGATACTAGGTAAGAAGGACTTATGATCTGTAAAACCAGTTAAAATAACTATATTATGAAGGAATAGAATGCTATTAAGGAAACTTTGAAGGTCAGGAGATTAAAAGGATTGTAAATGTTTTTGAAGAGAAAATGGCTGTTTGAAGTATCACATGAGAGTTCTAACCCATTCTACTAAACATTCATACAAAGCAGAAGACTTTTCTTTGATATATTTCTTGACATATATGAATTATAATATATTTTAACCTTCTAGATAAAATTATACCTGATTGACTATCCAATTATTAGAAAATACTTAGTATTTTGCATGTTTAATAAAGTAGCTACTGTATTCTCTATTTGTCAAAAATAATATAAGGAAATAAAGAAGAAAAAGCAGACAGAAGATAAGATAAGCAAGAAAGTGAAAGTGTTAGTTGCTCAGTTGTGTCTGACTCTTTGTGACCCCATGTGCTATAGCCTGCCAGGCTCCTCTGTCCATTAGATTCTCCAGGCAAGAATACTGGGGTGGGTTGCCATTTCCTTCTCTAGGGGATATTCCTAATCCAAGGATTGAACCTGGGTCTCCTGCATTGCAGGCGGATTCTTTACCACCTGAGCCACCAGGGAAGCCCCAAGATAAGCAAGATGGGAAAATTTAACACACTATCTTATGAAAAATATGTTTAAAATTAGGTAAATTCATTTTCAATTCTTCTTCAGAGAGTTAAATACTCATTTAAGAATTGAAATCATTCTATATGGATGAGAATGATAAGCATGTTGATGGGAAAATAGTCTTGACTTTTCTCTGTACTTTACTTTCGGAGTCCCTGGTGTTTTAGGTGAATCTAAAATGAAGTACTCATGTGAAATCCACTTGTGTTTCCTTCCGATATTGGATGCTGTACTAGGTTTAAGGGCTAAGAGAGGAAAGAAACTAGCAGTGCAGTTTTAGGCAGACGTGGGCTGGGACTGCAGTCCCCTGAGCTAGCCCCTTGACTGATGCTGTTGAATTTAATTCTAACAGCAACTTTTTTACATGTGGGAAAGCTGAGGCTCAGAGAGCTTAACTAATTTGCTGAAGTATTTGAACCAGGATTCAAACGTAGTCTAAAGCCCATTTTATTTCTTCTCAATTAAAGAAAAAAATGTTTTTCCCCTCAAGAGAAAGAATGTCTGATTTTCTTTATTATTCTGGATTAGTGGTTGTCTATAAAATGCTGAGAGGTCTCATAAAGGTAAACTTACATCTGGTGTGTGGTTCAAAGAGAATTTTCTTAACTAGATGGTAAAATGTTCCTTAAAAGGGCTGAGTGTAGAAACAGAACTTGGATTGCTAATGATTTTCTTGTTCATATTTACTTTAAAGTTTTCTTTTCTTTTCTTACAAACATAGAGATGTTCAATCTTGAGAGATAGAAATACATAAGCGCATAAAGAAAGAAAATCCCAACATGCCACCAAAGACAACTGTTTTATTAACATTACTGTTTTCTGCTAGCCTATTTCCTGTGAAAGTGTATTCCCAGCCATGTATTCATAATAATATAAAATTTTGTGTCATTTTCCACTTAAAACTGTAAGACTTTTTAATCTCTTAATAAAAACTATTTGTAAAGATGATTTTAATAGATGCATATTATTCCATTGTATAACTCAGAAACAAGCAAGTGAAGAATTCGTGTTACAAATGGATTATTGTGAGTCATGTTTAGGACTACTGAGGGAAAAGTAAGGTGCAATAAAATTTCATATTTTCTTTCTGTGAAAAGTCTTCTAAAAACCAATTAGCTCCCTTTAGATAAAGATATTTGCCAAATGGGATAAATTCACAGTAAACTTTATAGGTCAGGGTGTACATCTTTTGTCTAGACTTTTGGAGAAAATTTTGATCAATTCTTTAAACTTTACAGTAATTTGGGCCAAGGCATTTGCTCATCTTTCCTGTTCTGAAATATGTATTTGGTAGGAAAGCTTTTTGTCCTTTGTATTTTGGTTGGATGGGAGAAGGAAATGGCAACCCACCCCAGTATTCTTGCCTGGAGAATCCCAGGGACGGAGGAGCCTGGTGGGCTCCCGTCTATGGGGTTGTACAGAGTCAGACACGACTGGAGCAACTTAGCAGCAGCAGCATTTTGGTTGGATAAAACAAATTTTTCAGTGAATATAAAAAATAAGCCTATACCTCTTGATTTTTAATCCATAAATATTTTTATCCCAGAAAACCTGAAGCATCAAGATTCACTTCATGTACATAGTCCTACCTATAGTTTGACATTTCCTGGCTACTGAGTTAAGAGCATAGATTCTTAATTTGTATATCCTGAAGTAGAATTCCGAGTCTACTACTTAGGTATTGTGTGGTTTGGAGCAAGTTGCTCAACCTCTGACCTCATTTTTTCTCATCTATAATGTGAACATAATAAACATTACCAACTTTAGAAGGCTCCTATGAGGATTAAGTGGATCAATACATGTAAAGCATTTAAAATTGTGCCTGATGCACTGCAAGTGGTAAATAAATGTTAGCTCTACTAACATTATGGGACAGGGAGGCCTGGCGTGTTGCAGTCCATGGGGTCACAAAGAGTCGGACCCAACTGGGCAACGGAACAACAATTACTATTGTTATTATCATGCTTTCATCTCTCATTTGGTAACAAAGATTAGGATAACTAGATCTTTGGTTAGCATGCCATTTTCACAGTAAAGCTTGGAGGTGGGATGAATTGGGAGAGTGGGATTGACATATACACACTACTAATGAGAACCTACTATATAGCTCAGGGAACTCTCCCCAGTGCTAGTGGTGACCTAAATAGGAAGGAAATCCAAAACAGAGGGGATACATATGTATGCATGCTAAGTCACTTCAGTCCCGTCCGACTCCTTGTGACCTCATGGACTATAGCCCACCAGGTTCCTCTATCCATGGGATTCTCCAGGCAAGAATATGGGGGTGGGTTGCCACACCCTCCTCTGGGGGAATCTTGCCTGACCCAGGCATCCCTTATGTCTCCTGCATTGACAGGTGGGTTCTTAACCACCAGCGCCACCTGGGAAGCTGATATATTTGCTGTACAGAAGGAACTAACACAACTTTGTAAAGCAACTACACTCCAATAAAAATTAATTAAAAAGAAAGCCTGATCCGTTCTGAACTGCCTTTGAAGGCACAGCATTTAGATCCCTCAGGAAGGTTACCTGTTGTTTTAGCTTATTACCTCACGTCAGGTGTCTATTTCTAGATGTTTATTTCTGAGATTAGTCTTTCCTTCATTTGCTAATTTGATTATTGAAACTCACTGTATGGTACTGGAAACATCTCTCACATAATGGAGCTGATTCTGCAGCTACCTCCAGCAGAATTTCTGCCTGCTCCAATCTCCACTGGGAGGGAAAGAGGAAAGCATGAACTGAGAACAGTGATTGAGCTCGTCTGGTTGGAGTGAAGGCTTTGTTATGGGGAAGGTAGGATACAACTCACTGAATGTAGGTTGGGACTTAGAATGCTTGGATTCTATTCTGTATGTTATGGGGAGGGATAGATTGGAAGAAGGACATCTTTCCCAAGAACCCAGAGTATGAATCTCCCATCTATTTTTACCACAAGTCCCCCAGTTCATGTGTTCTCAAATTTATTTCATTTCTTAGCTATAAAATGTCAGGGGACATCACTTTTGCATTCCCACTAATAACCCACTTGATGCAAAGAGCTGATCATTGGAAAAGACCCTGATGCTGGGAAAGATTGAGGGCAGGAAGAGAAGGGGACAACAGAGGATGAGATGGTGGGTAGTATCACTAACTCAATGGACATGAGTTTGAGCAAACTCAAGGAGATAGTGAAAGACAGGGAAGCCTAGTGTGCTGCAGTACATGGGGTCACAAAGAGTTAGATGCGACTTAGCAGCTGAACAACAACAAAATAACTAAGTACCTTAATCACTGAGGAAGATATTTTTTTGGGTTGATAGTTTTTCCACAATCCTCAAGTCATCATATTCACATGGCTTCTGCTTCCATTCCTGTAAATCTGGCCCTAGACCCCAAAGATTTTGTGTGACATTTCTATTCTTTGGAAACTAGAAAAATTGAGATTCAAATATTTTAAAAGCATGATTATGAAGATTATTGTTGTTTAATCCCTTAACTGTAATAAAATTTCACTCTTATGAGTAGTTATTTGCTGGGCTATCTATATACTCAAACAAAATCAATGCTCTGAATTTCCTAAGTAATCAAAATTCCTGAATGTTTTGCCCTGAAGTAAATGGCTGCCTTAGTCTAAAAGGTTAATTCTTTTATCAGTTAAAGAAGATCTCAAGCATCTTCCAGAGCACAATTTGTTACATTTTGTCTATGTAACAAAATCACTGGATAATGAGGGGAAACATTTCTATTAATAATATAGTGCAGGAACTATGAGGCAACTGCAGTGAGGTTAAAGGATAAGAACAAAATGCCAGAAGGAAGCTGTTAATTGAAAGGCTAATTTTTATTGTGTTTTGTAACAAATTCTGTGAAGATTTTATGTACCACCCCAGACTGCAATTAATTATACCTAGCTCTAGATTTCCATAGTTTATTCATGCCCTTATTTTAGCACTTACATATCCTGTTGTAGGCTTCTGTGGTGGCTCAGATGGTAAAGAATCTGCCTGCAGTACAGGAGGTCTGGGTTCAATCCCTGGATCAAGAAGATCCCCCTGGAGAAGGGAGTGCCTACCCATTCCAGTATTCTTGTTTGGGAAATCCCATGGACAGAGGAGCCTGGCAGTCTACAGTCCATGGGGTCACAAAGTGTCAGACATGGCTGAGCAACTAAGACTTTCATATCATATTGTAATTAACTGGTTTATATCTGTCTTTTCCATTAATCTACTGATCCTTGATACTGGGGCTGGGCTACTTATTCACTGGTCCCCTGCAGCTGACAAAGGCATGGTAGATAGTACTTGCTCAATAAATGTTTGGTCTTTGTTGAAGGAGAATCTGTGTTTATGAAAGTCAGGGTTAAGTAATAGACAATTTCCACCAGTCAGCAGCGGATTAAAAGAAAACAAACCTCATTACAGAGTCAGGCTTAGAAATGGTATTCTATGGCTACAAGTCAGCATCTACAGAAACTAAGAGACACTTGATCTATTCTCTGTAACTGAGAAGAAGATCTACCAGATACTGTTCATGAGTTATGATACGAAGCTTTTTTTGGCAAAAAGTAGGTATGATTAACATCAAACATTGATAGATGACTTTTCAGTTCATTTGTGACTTAGACATAGGAGTGGATCTTAGGTAGATCAGGGCTGATTATTTTTGTTGCTCTTGTTCCGTCACTTAGTCCTGTCTGACTTTTTGTGAACCCAGGGAATGCATTATTCTAAGTTTCCCTGTCCCTTCACCATCTCCCAGAGCTTGTTCAAACTCATGTCCATCACGCAGGTGATGCCATCCAACCATCTCATCCTCTGTCATCCCCTTCTGCTCCTGCCTTCAATCATTCCCAGCATCATGGTTTTTTCCAATGAGTCAGTTTTTCACATCAGATGTCCAAAGTATTGGAGCTTCAGCTTCAGCATCTGTTCTCCAACAAATATTCAGGGTTGATTTCTTTTGGGATTGACTGGTTTGATCTCCTTGCAGTCCAAGGGACTCTCAAGAATCTTCTCCATCACCACAGTTTGAAAGCATCAATTCTTTGGTGCTCAGCCTTCATCTATGGTCTCACATCCATAGACTACTGGAAAAACCATAGCTTTGACTAGACAGACATTTGTTGGCAAAGTGTTGTCTCTGCTTTTTAATATGCTGTCTAGATTTGTCATATCTTTTCTTCCAAGGAGCAAGCTTCTTTTAATTTCATGGCTGCAATTGCCATCTGCAGTGATTTTGGAGCCCAAGAAAATAAAGTTGCCAGGTAGTAAAGGGCTTCCCAGGGGGCGCTAGTGGTAAAGAATTCACCTCCCAATACAAGAGACATAAGAGACGTGAGTTCGATCCCTGGGAAGATCCTCTAGAGGAGGAAATGGCAACCTACTTCAGTATTCTTACCTGGAGATTCCCATGGACAGAGGAGCCTTGTGGGTTACAGTCCATAGGGTCGCAAAGAGTTGGACATGACTGAAGTGACTTTGCATGCACACATGCAAAGAGGCAGCAGTTGGGAGCTGAACAGCTTCAGCATTCTAGAGTCCCCTGTGTCTGCAGGATTGCTGAGTGACAGGGTAGCTCTCTGCTCTGCCTGGGCTGGGGTTGGTATGGGGAGTTCATATGAAAACTCACCCTCAGAAGTGCTTGCTGCAGCTTAATCCGGTCATCTACTCTTTATTTCCGATCCAGACCATCTTTAGGTCACATCCCACCCCACAGCTGATCATACATGTCTGTCTGTATCTGTGTCCTTGTTTTAGGTATAGGACAACCATGCCAAGCAATGACAGGCAAAGGAAAGGGTGCTGACTGCCACCATGCATACTCACAGACCCCAGACTGAATTCAGTAAATGTTCCCACTAGCTCTAGAGTCACTGGCCGCAGCTTCCTAACTGGTCTCCCAAATATGTGTATGTGAACTAAGTCGCTTCAGTCACGTCCAACTCTTTGTGACCTTATGGACTGTAGTCTGCCAGGCTCCTGTGCCCATGGGATTCTCCAGGCAAGAATACTGAAGTGGGTTGCCATGCTCTCCTCCAGGGGCTCTCTTCCCGAGCCAGGGATCAAACCCAAGTCTCTTGTCTCTTGCATTGGCAGGTGGATTCTTTACCAGTAGCATCACTTGGGAAACCACCCCCTCCCAAATATACTTACACTTATAACCAAATCATATCAGTCAGCAAGATGCAAATCTTGCAAACCAAAGATGCAAATCTGATCACGTCACCACCCCTTGCCTTCCAATGCTTAAATTCCTGAAGTTTCCTTATCTCTTAGGACAAAATCCTAAATCCTCAGCCTGGTCCCCAAGCTCTGCATGGTGTGGCACCAGGCCTCAGCTCCTACTCTGCTCTGTCTTCCTGCATTCTCTAGTCATTTTCTCTAGTGTAGCATGCTTTCCCACCACAAGACCTCTGTATATACAGCTCCTTTTCCCTCATCCATCTCCCCAGTCCTCTTTGCCTGATTAATGCCTCGTCCTTCAGCTTTCAGCTCAAATGCCTCTTCTCCAGTGAGGATTTCCCCATTTAATTATGCTTTCATAAAACTTCCCATGCTTCCAAGCACATATCTCAGTTCGTAAGTAAACATGTATCTATGTGATTATTAGATTAGTGTTTATCTCCTCTTTAGACTCTAAATTTCATGGGTGCAGGGATCATGCCTGTGTTTTGTGTCCTCAGTGACTAACATAGAGACATATACACAGTAGTTGCTCCATAAATATCTCATTACTAAAAAAAAAAAAAGGCAGCTATCATAACTCATACTTGCTGCCTTCCAGACACATTTCTGGAAGTTATTTATAAATCATCCAGTCATCACCACACTTTGTATTAGGCACATTCACTTTTATTATGCCCATTTTACAGTTAAGGAAACTAAGTCATAGAGAGATAAAGGATTCTCAGGTTACACCGTGGTTGGCACCCTTAGCATTTGCACTCAGTTTCCATTCTTTATATCTGTCTGCTATACTGTCTCTTGGGTGAGGAGATTTATTATCTAATCCTGACACCAAGCCTATGAAATAAGTATTATCTTCTCCATTGCATGAGTAAGTAAATGGAATCTCAGTGAGTTATGGTAACTTATCCAAGGTCATGATCCTGTTAAATGGTGGAGCCAAAATCTGAATGCAAGTCCCCTAAAAATCATTGCAGTTTTCTTTGCTGCAGTCTTTCTTTGGGTATGCTACAACATATTGAATGAGAAATTTTGGCTTAGAGAAAATAACTAGAAATAATTATGATAATACCAAGAATGACATGTGATTTAATGAGTGCTTGCTCTGTGTGCAGTGCTCTGAGATGTTCTTTAGGGGGATTTCTGCCTTGAATCCTGACAAGGATCCTGTGAAGGAGAAATACCCCAGTACTTTCAAGAGCTTGGTAAAATTCTGAAAGTCCAGGGAGCAAGTATTCCTTCCCCTCCAAATCAGAAGATAGAAAGCTGCAATCGGTCTGCTATTCATGTGGCTGGATGCAGATGGCTGGATTCGCTTTTGAAGCTCACTTGAGATTACAAGGAACGAAATACCAGTAAGGGATGTTTAAGCTGGAGAAAAGCTCATGATTTATGTGTTTTCCTTTTTTCATTTAAACAGTGCAGACACTGATCAGGATGGAAACCTCACAGGGAAACCCTGGTCTGAAATGCCATTTCACTCCAGTTTCTTTAGTGTTATGCAGTGTGGTTGCAAGATGTGCTGAAATGGAAATTTAGAGCTGCTGTATTCTGAGATGTATTTACATGGTGTTTTTGTAGTCTGTGCATGTTCCTTCTGTTTATTGCTAAATAAGCTCTGGTTTCATCGCTGTTGATTTAATCCAAGACTGACATACTGACATTGAAAAGATGATGTAAGATTGTATCTCAGAGTAAAACATACAGCCTAGAAACTGGAAACCCAGAAGTAAATACCAATATCTGTGAATAAAGACACAATTTTCAGAATTTGCTTTACATGGCTCTTAAGGAGCCTATCACATGAATATCTATGTACATTATTTCTCACTACAAAACTAGTGAATGCTCATTTAGTACTTTCAGATAAGAGTGAGGTTTTACTGAGAGCTTGATTCTTTTGGAAAAGCCAACAATGACAAGAAAAAAACCCCAAGTGTAACAAATTATTGCTTGCATTGATTACAATGCCTTTTTCCTCCCAAAGAAGGTTTTTGGTTGATGCAATCCTAGTATCAAAGGAGTGATTTGCTCATAACTGTCATTTGTGGTGTTTGGCTCCAAATTATGGGCTAAAGATACATCAGAGCATGAATAGAAGTGTCTCTTTTTGAGAAATGTTCATTCATATTCCTTCTGTATGTGCTGTGAGACATGCCTATTGTCCCTCAGATCCTTTCTTTTCTTCCACTAACCTCTTCCCTTGGCTTCAAAATAATCTACAGAAAAATGAAATGCAACTATATTTTATATTAAGAAGGTGAGAATTTTTCTTTTACTGAGTTGAAAGACTTTTCTCTGACATAACGATTTGCTGCTCCCTGTATCTCTGGGCTTTACCTAGCTGATAAACAGCCCATGGATTTCACAAACATAACTGCATTTCCATTACCTCTCACTGACAAATTACAGCCTGCCAATGGAACTGCCATAGCAGAGAGCAGGCATTTGGTTTTAAACTGTCTTCTTTTTCTTAAATCCTTAAAACAAGGCCATGATTCTTCATATTTAGTTGAAATGGAAAATGCTCAGGCTCAGTGCACACAAGGAAATTGCAATCTCGTTCTCCCCGCTCCCCCTTTCCTATCTCCTTTCATTTACTGTAACTCTTTACTTCACTGCAGTCCTGCAAAAGCTCTCAGGGAGCTGGAACCATGTGCTGGGGGTGAAACTACGTGCCCAGCACGGCCGCCTCTTTTAGAGCCAAACCACAGAACCTTGCTTGAGGTCATCTTTTACATTGTATTTCGATTTTATAGAGCTGCTTTTGATAGACAGAAGACAGCCACATTGCTGAGATATGTGCAGCACGATGGCTTTATAAGAAGAAAAGAAAACCCCAAAGGTTATTCAGTTACCTACTGGGCTCATCCAGTGCTCCAGTTTTGGAGGAGATGGTGGGAGAAAGAAAAGTTCTTGTTTCAATGTGTGATGGTGGATACAGGAAGCTGTCTTGGCCAGATTAATTTTCCATGAAGAAAATATTTAATAAAAGAGATAGAAGGTGCTCACTGCTCTGCTCTCTAAGCTCTTTATCTCATCATGAAATTATATTGTATTTTGAAATAATTTGACCTGATATCTTTTCGACAAAGTATATTTGTAAGAGATGCTTCTGCTTTGCTTCAGTTTCTAGGACCATGGGTTGGAGTATTTTCCTGTCTGGACCCCAGAAGCAAGAGATGCCTACTATTGCACCTTCCAGGTTATCAAAGGAAGGATGTCCTGGTTCTGGGGACATTTGTGGGAAATGACCTTGGTGCATCCCTGATGTCCAAGTGGCCCAGCAAATTCCTCTCACTGTGTTGTGAGGGTGTATGATCCCCGATGGGTTCATTGCAGTGGAGACCATCCACAGAGGGTTAATTGCCTAGGTGGTAGCACCTTAAGGGAGTCCTTTTATACTCTGAGCCGGAGTTTCCTCTGAATGATTGAAACAATAAAACTTACCTTCCCCTTCCCCTACAGGGCTGAGAAAATTAAATGGGGTCTTGGATGTGGGACACTTTCTAACACAGAATGAGCTCATCAAATAGAACCTGTTTTCAGTTTGATATCATTGATGTTAAGGAGATGGAGGTTCCTGTCCTTACTTGCCCCAATCTCCCTAACTGTATTTGAACCTTCTGTCTACGCTTGCAAAATTACTTCTCAAATTCTTCTTCCTAGCCACTATCAGAACAGTAAATAAAGTATCTGGTTTGTTGTCTGCCTTTCATACTAGGTATCAATGCTAGGAGGAAGGAATTTCAATACTATATTGTTTGGTTCACTTCTGTTTCCTTGTAGTCTAGTGACAAGTGCTCAGGAAGCTCATGAATCTACTGTTTGGACCTCTTTTGTTCTTCTGCTTCCACCTTCTGGTAGGGTCTTCCCTCTTGGGGACTATGAAGATATGGAAATATTTTGGGCAAGTGTGAGTTTTAATCTGGAAGAGTCTAATGATTTTACTTCTCATTAAAATATCCCTCAGTTCTGTTATGGTTTGATTTTCTAAGCACCTACACTTCTTTTAGGAAAGTAGGCCAAGTGCCCTTACTAAATCTTTAGGTTTTTAAAAAAATGCTTCAAGAAATTAAAGAGTGAGTGTTTTTATCCTTGTTCATTGAAATCAGACCTCTAGCTAAAAAATGCTTGCTTGTGTCATTGCTGGCCTCTCATTTGAATTTAGTTCAAGTGAAATCTAGATTGTTTTTAGAAGCTTACAATTCAACTCAACTCATGAAAGCAAGAAGAAAGTGATAAGAGTGTTCATTTTATTTCATTGCATGCTCAGAACTTCTGGGGACCTGTGAAATGGACTATCGTCTATAATATAGTACATTTATAATTTAATAGATTTAAAAAATAATCTTTACTAATATTACTTTGTGTTGAAATCTTAATAAAGTATACAACTTTTATGAGCTGTGGAATTACTGAAATGTTTTGAAAGTTGTGCTTTATTCTCTTTCACTGATTCAGTGTGATACTGCAGAGTGCTTTGTGATTTTTTATATTGAGTAATTAAACCTAAGATAAGATGCAGTACACTTTAGTTGCCTCTTTGAAGGACTGCAGAGCAAAAATAAAATATTTTCAGAAAAATGATTTGGAAGAGCAAATATGAAAGCTAATATATATGTTTTGTGTGTGTATATATTTATACACGTGTGTGTGTTTGCTCAATTGCTCAGTTGTGTCTGACTCTTTGTGACCCCATGGACTATAGCTTGCCAGACTCTTCTGTCCATGGAATTTTCCAGGTAAGATTACTGGAGTGAGTTGCCATTTCTTCATCTAGGGGATCTTCTTGAGCCCCCATCTCCTACTTCTCCTGCATCAGCAGTATATTCTTTACCTTTGCACCACCTGGGAAGCCCATAAAAATGTACATACAAATGTAAATATGTATATAAATGACATTTCAGAACTTTTAATAGAGTCCTTTTTCTTTTTAATTATGAAATATTTATATAAAATGCCATCTTTAATATATATCTGATGTTACTAATTATAATATTGGATAAGCAATCCTCAATATAAATAAATCTCAAAAAGTTCCTTAAAAATGAAAACTCTGATGCTCCTTTGAGCTCCTGTGAGCATGTTGACAATCACTACTTCGTTTTAATGTAAAATATGGTGAAATGAGTAACATTTGGTTTGTAGCACCCAGAAACAAGGCTTGGTAGAGGAGCTCTCTATATTGAAGGGTGAGTGGCAGGTCATCCTATTACCTGCCTGCCAACCTGAGTGCCTCCAGGCACAGAGTGGACACACTGACAGTGTGGTCCCTTTGTCCAGTTATCAGGCAGGAGTATGAAAGCCCGGAGAGTTTCCTTAACTCAGGTTTAAGACAATAAATGTACTGACACTGATAGAACACTTACTGTGGAATGTGAGTTGCATCACTTACCTAGTATGGGTTTAAGGGCAAGTGTATTAAAAATATCAAACGCTATACCAGGACACGGTATACTGGGACACTCAGTGATTAATTTGTGGCTCCTTGTGCTAGGAATAGATGACTCTTCAGTATAGTTCAGTTCAGTTCAGTTCAGTTCAGTCGCTCAGTGGTATCCGACTCTTTGTGACTCCATGAACCACAGCACGCCAGGCCTCCCTGTCCATCACCAACTCCCGGAGTCCACCCAAACCCATGGCCATTGAGTCGATGCCATCCAACCATCTCATCCTCTGTCGTCCCCTTCTCCTCCTGCCCTCAATCCTTCCCAGGATCAGGGTCTTTTCCAATGAGTCAGCTCTTCACATCAGGTGGCCAAAGTACTGGAGTTTCAGCTTCAGCATCAGTCCTTCCAGTGAACACCCAGGACTGATCTCCTTTGCGATGGACTAGTTGCATCTCCTTGTAGTCCAAGGGACTCTCAAGAGTCTTCTCCAACACCACAGTTCAAAAGCATCAATTCTTCGGCGCTCAGCTTTCTTCACCATCCAACTCTCACATTCATACATAACCACTGGAAAAACCATAGCCTTGACTAGATGGACCTTTGTTGGCAAAGTAATGTCTCTGCTTTTCAATATGCTATCTGGGTTAGTCATAACTTTCCTTCCAAGAGTAAGCATCTTTTAATTTCATGGCTGCAGTCACCATCTGCAATGATTTTGGAGCCCAGAAAAATAAAGTCAGCCACTGTTTCTACTGTTTCCCCATCTATTTCCCATGAAGTGATGGGACCAGATGCCATGATCTTAGTTTTCTAAGATCTTAAAGCTCTGAATGTTGAACTTTAAGCAAACTTTTTCACTCTCATCAAGAGGCTCTTTAGTCCTTCTTCACTTTCTCCCATAAGGGTAGTATCATCTGCATATCTGAGGTTATTGCTATTTCTCCCAGCAGTCTTGATTCCAGCTTGTGCTTCCTCCAGCCCAGAGTTTCTCATGATGTACTCTGCATGTACGTGAAACAGGCAGGGTGACAATATACAGCCTTGATGTATTCCTATTCCTATGTGGAACCAGTCTGTTGTTCCATGTCCAGTTCTAACCGTTACTTCCTGACCTGCATACAGATTTCTCAAGAGGCAGGTCAGGTGGTCTGGTATTCCCATCTCTTGAAGAATTTTCCAGTTTATTGTGATCCACAAAATCAAAGGCTTGGCATAGTCAATAAAGCAGAAATAGATGTTTTTCTGGAACTCTCTTGCTTTTTTGATGATCCAGAGAATGTTGGAAATTTGCTCTCTGGTTCCTCTGCCTTTTCTAAAACCAGCTTGAACATCTGGAAGTTCACAGTTCACATATTGTTGAACCTGGCTTGGAGAATTTTGAGCATTACTTTACTAGTGTGTGAGATGAGTGCAATTGTGCGGTAGTTTGAGCATTCTTTGGCATTGCCTTTCTTTGGGATTGGAAGGAAAACTGACCTTTTCCAGATACTGATGACTCTTAGTTGACACTTAATTTGTATCTCTCACCACCGGGGGAACTGTTTCTGTTCTGATCAGTTCCCATTTTTCCTGTTTGTTAGTTGTTCAGTTTCTGCATACCCTCTTCTCTCTGAGCTCTTCTGTCTTGTCCCATTACCCATTTGTGCTGAGATCAGAACACTCCTGGTATCAGAACTCTTTTGACTAATTGCAGAGAATTTTCATTGTATTTGTAGTTACTCAAAGTGAAGATTTCATCTCTTGTGCCTCTGTCATCTGTACTGCATCTGTATTGTGGGTTGCTTTCTTTGTGAGTTGTTGCAAAATATTTGTATTTGTTATTGCTTGAATGTAACTTTTCTGCCATTTTCTCATTTATACATATTTCCATTTCCATCAGGGATGGATCATTTTCTTGTTTACCTCTGTGTTAACATGTAGAGGAGGGTTATGGTTCCTTTGTTCTTTAATGCTAGGAAGCATGATTTCCACATTGGGTTTGAGCTAACAGTGGATTTCTTCACTGGGCAGACACATAGACTCCCTTACACTTTGGTCTAATGAGATTTCACTATTAGTATGGGATTATATAATATGTCTGCCGGTCACAAAGTCTTCAACATTCTCATGAGTCATGATAGATATTAGTTTTGAAATTTTCATGTAAATAATGGACATAGACAGATAAGTTCAATGTTCTGCTCTGTTCCATGAATAATTTTCATAATATGTGCACTAAAAAGTGCTTTACTGGCTTGGATAATTTCATTCTGGAAATAACTGCTTATCTTACTTTCCTGTGATTGAAAATAGATGTTGATTTACAGAGACTTTGAAAGGTTGTGGTCTGAATGAGAATACAAATATGTTGTGCTCATGTTGGAGTCATAACCCCTTTGCCTTACTTAGTGTGGTCTCTAAAACTATAAAATAGGCTTCATGTCAGAAGTCAATTGAGAACACATGTTCTTTGTTAATTGCATGTTTATGATTAGGTTCCAAATAAAATCTTAGAAGCTTTTCTTCTCCAATCGCCAATCTTACGTTGAAATACAAAGCATGATTTTCTTAAAAGACTTTTATTTTTAAGTAATTTTAAATCTGCAGAAGACTTGAAAAGATAGTACAAAGAATTTCTGTATACACTTCACCCTGCTTCCCCTTGTGGTAACATCTTACGTCACCATGGTACATTTATCAAACCAAGAAATTAGCATCAGTACAGTACTATTAAACTAAAGAATTTTTTTGGATTTCACAAGTTATTTGTTCTATGAAGGACAGATTTTAAAATCATTTTTATTTATAGACTATAGGATTATTTTATAAAAGCTGATAAAATTATATCTTTAAGGGATTGGACTGTCTGATGTATTATAGATATATTTTTGAGAGCTTCTCAGGAAAAGTTAATGAAGAATGTTAAACAATTTTATAAGATGAAAACATTAAAGCATTCAGCATCTTAATTTTGGTACACCAAAATCACAATTGATTATTTTGATCAATATGTTCATTATTCTTTATAACACGAATGTAGTATTATTTATATGGATATTTCTTTCAAATGAATGTAATTTTGCTTTACTTAGAAGTCAGTAATGTGGATATAAGTAAATTTCTAAAACAGTCTCTCCTTTCATTCTGTAATCTTTGAATTCAGTGATTTTCTCACAAGCTTTTCCTTGTAAACAAAGAATTTTGCACATTATGAAGAATACTGCCAGTTTTGATGAAAGCTGGAATAATTTTTATTTTCAAGGAGTGTATAAAAAGGCACCAGCATCTGATGAATAAAAAGATAAATACTACAAAGGTGTGTAGGCAAATAGTATATAGTTCCATCAACCCTCCTTTTTTTCATTTTATTTGATAGCTTAGCTATTATTTGATGTTTAAGCTAAATATTTAGAAGATAGAATTTTAGCTTAGGAACTTTAACGCATTTGAGAAGACCATTGTCTTTGCTTCACTTTGCCCTTCTGTGCTTCTTGTGCTTGGTAAAGGCATGATACCTCTGACTTTTCAAACATTTTCTTTTCATAAATACCTGGGCAATAGGCTCAGTAGAGAGCTCCCCTGGTGGCTCAGATGGACAGGAATCTGCCTGCAGTGCAAGAGACCTGGGTTTGATCCCTGGGTCAGGAAGATCCCTTGGAGAAGGGAACGGCTACCCACTCCAGTATTCTTGCCTGGAGAATTCCATGAATGGAGGAGTCTGGCAGGCTAAAGTCCATGGGGTCACAAAGAATCAGACACGACTGAGTAACTAACACTTTCTTACTCTTAGGCTCAGTAGAACACAAAGCAACTATGTGCAGCATTCAAACAAAAAGGGAAAAATGAATTCTAAATTAAAAAAACAACTTATGACTCAGTATACTAGAGAGTTGGAGAAGGGCTGGGGCTTCTGATAAAATTTGAGGTTTTGCTCTTATCTTTTTTTCAACAAAGCAAATAATATCTATCAGAGCTGATAATAAAATTAAATATAAGTGTATGTGTGTGTGTGTGCGTTTCCCAAACTTTAACCCAGGAGATATGTTGTGATTACCAATAAAAAATGGATTTAAAATGTAAGTGTTAGAAAGAATTCTCAGCAAGTTGAGAGTGAAGGTTATCAGTATAAATGTAAGGGGCATAGATTAAAAAAGTATTTGCCTGAACTTTCTTTGAATCTGGTAAAGGAAATCTTAAAACTGAAATTAGATTTCTTCAACCATAAATGAGATATATCAAGGAGAGGTTTACAACAAAAGCATTTTCCCATTGCTTCGTATTAGGTTCCATTTATAAAGGTAAACTTTAAATGGAGTGGAGGAGGATCAGTGTTGTTAGGGCCAATTCTAATTTAGGTATTCCTATTTGGCATTCAGTGGTGCTGCAGCAGAGTTGGACTTAAATCTGTGACTATTCCCAGAATGGAAGCCTATTAAAGAGAATGGTTTGAGTTGAAAGGTTGGCACATGTATTGATTTTTATGTAGGCCAAGGTTATGGAAAGATTAAAGCCAATGTTGTGGAAGTGAGGGAGTTCTCTTGGGCTTTCCTCCTTTGAATTTCCCCTGTTGGATTGGTTCTTTCCATGGGAAGGCCATGGGGCAAGGGAGAAATCTTTCCAAGGTCTTTTAAATGTTTTTGTTTTGATCTTTATGTTGGAAATTCTCCATAGTCCGAAACTGTCTCTTTGAATTTGAGATGTCTGATATCACTGTGCTTGCTGTGGTCAAGAAGACCTACTGTGTAGCACCTTCTAGCTAATGGTCAGTAGCAGTGTTATATAAAGGCTGTCTCTTTTCATCAGTATTGTATTTATTTGGGAATTATAGGAACAACCTGTGCAGTGGTAGAGAAATTCCTTAGTTTCTTAAAGATAAGCAAAGAGAGTGTTATTCATTTAGATATAATAAGAGCTCCTCTTTGGTTCACCCAAATAAACTTGGGTTTATATTAAAGAAACAATGGTATGTAATCCAAAAGTAATTCAATTCAAATTCCAAACTCTTAATAATCTTTGTTGATTTAATTTTATTTCTTGGTGTTAGTTGGGAGTTTATCCCTTTTAATTTGTCTCTGTATGTGGCAGAGTCAAGCTGGGAACTTCACCGGGGGCTAACAGGAAAGAGCTGCTAAAGGAGATTGGCTGTAATACCCCCAAGCAGTGGGGGAAGAGAGAGAGCTGTGGATGTGTTTCTATTTAAATGGAGAGAGTGTCATATCCCTTGGATACCTGAGCTTAAGGATACCCTAGACTAACCCCAGGAAAGAAAATCATCAAGTTCCAACTAGCTGAACAAATAATTAAAATAATAGACAACAGATCTTTGCTAGGGTTTGTTAATATCCCATGCAATGTTATGGGATTATATGAAGAATGACATGGAATTTAATGGCCAACTTGTCCTTTAACTTGCTGCCTTTGCATGCAGCTTCACCACAGTCCTAACTTTCAAGAAGGCATGGGGAAGATAGAATTTTACTGTATAAGTAGGGTTGGGTGAAAGTAGAAAATGCCAAAGGGAGACAGAACAGAATCTGATAATGCTTTCATGGTGTACATATTAGTTATCTACTGCTGTGTAACACATTACAAAACTTAGCAGCCTAATACAATCAATAGCTATTGTGTCTCGGTTTCTGTGTACAGGAATCCTTATATGGCTTAGCTGCAAGCTTCCGCCACCGCTTCTCTCACAAGACTACGATCCAAGTGTGGGCTGGGAATGCAGTCTTGTCTGAAGACTCAACAGGGAGTTGTTGTTCGGTCGCTCAGTCGTGTGTGACTCTTTGCAACCACATGGACTGCAGCACACCAGGCTTCCCTGTCCTTCACCTTTTCCCAAAGTTTGCTCAAACTCGTGTCCACTGAGTCAGTGATGCCGTCCAACCATCTTGTCCTTGGTCACCCCCTTCTCCTCCTGCCTTCAATCTTTCACAGCATCAGGGCCTTTTCTAATGAGTCGGCTCCCTGCATCAGGCTCTTTTGCATCTCCAATACGTGCCTAGTACTGGAGCTTCCCCTTCAGCATCAGTCCTTCCAAGGAATATTGAGGGTTGATTTCCTTTAGGATTGACTGGTTTGACCTCCTTGCAGTCCAAGGGACTCTCAAGAGTCTTCTTCAACACCACAGTTCAAAAGCATCAATTCTTTGGTGCTCAGCATTCTTTATGGCCCAACTCTCACACCATACACAACTACTGGAAAAACCATAGCCTTGACTAGACAGACTTGTGTCAGCAAAGTAATGTCTCTGCTTTCTAATGCGCTGTCTAGGTTTGGTGGCTGTCGCCAGGATTCAGCGCTCCCCGCTTCTTACCCCATGGGCCTCTTCATAAAGCTTCTCACAGAGTCTGACTTCAGGCAGAGCAATAAGACAGGGCGTGTCCTGTGGGAGCCAAGGTCTCTTTGCGACTTAATCTTGGGAGTGACATCTTAGCATTTCTTCTGCATCCTATTCGCAGAAGTCAGTGTGTAGTGTCAGCCTATACTCAGGAGAAAAGAAGGCATAAAGTCATGAATATCAGAAGGTTGGGGTCAATGAGGGTCATTTTAGAGGCTGTGCCCCACAATTTACTATAGTTTTTCCCATTTCAAAGGAAAATTGAACCACTGTTAGTTTATATAAATTATCTGTGTATTGATAGAAGTTACTGATTAGATGAAGAAAATGCCATTTCTGAACTAAGATTATTGTGTGGCTAAATATATTGGAACATGCTCTGATTATTGCTTCAAATCTTTCTATCTTTTCAGTTTTCTATCCCTTTCAGTAAATATTGTCCCTTGTTTTATCCTTTACCAAGGCTGACGACCTGCTTGTTAGTCTAAATCCTGTGTCCCTAACCCTTGGTATCATTCTCCCATATTAAATGTAATCTGTTCTTTTTTTTTTTTTTTTTAAAAAAGCACAGTTTTAAAGGGTGACAAATTAAAAATATGGATTGAAAAATTAAAAATTCTGACAAATTAATTCAGAATGAGGTTTTGGCAAGTAATAATTTTTTAATGGCTTTATGTCTTCGAGTCATAGCTGTATTTTGTCATGGAACTTCCCTATAGGCTCCTCGTTCTACAAGTTCTCAAATCCCTAGACGTCACCTTCTCAAAATGGTCTTTCTTGACCATCCTCCTTAAATAGTCCCCACACCTCCTCTGTTTTTTCTTCCCCTCACAGCATCCAGTTTATACATTCCTAACACTTCCTATTACTTGAGAATATCCACCTCATTTCCATGTTTGATTATTGCCTCTCTCCTATCACTAGAATTTAAGCTCAATGAAGACATTGTTTTTTAAAAAAATTAATTAATTTATTTTAATTGCAGGATAATTACTTTATAATATTGTGATGATTTTTTCCATACATCAACATGAATTAGCCACAGGGGCACATGTGTCCCCCCATCCTGAACCCCCTCCCATCTCCCTTCCCACCCCATCCCTCTGGGTTGTCCCAGAGCACTGGCTTTGAGTGCCCTGCTTCATGCATCAAACTTGCACTGGTTATCTGTTTTACATATAGTAATATACATGTTTCAGTGCTATTCTTTCAAATAATCCCACCCTCACCTTCTCCCACAGAGTCCAAAAGTCGATTCTTTATATCTGTGTCTCTTTTGCTGCCTTGCATTTAAGATCATTGTTACTGTCTATAAATTCCATATATATGTGTTAATATACAGTATTGGTGTTTCTCTTTGTGACTTACTTCACTCTGTATAAAAGGCTCCAGTTTCATCCACCTCTTTAGAACTGACTCAAATATGTTCTTTTTCGTAGCTGACTATTATTCCATTGTGTATCTGTACCACAACTTCCTTATCCTTTGTCTGTGGATGGACATCTAGGTTTGCTTCTATGTCCTAGCTATTGTGAACAGTGCTGCCGTGAATATTGGGGGTACATGTGTCTCTTTCAGTTCTGGTTTGCTTGGCGTGTGTGCCCAGCAGTGGGATTGCTGGGTCTTAGGGCAGTTCTATTCCAGTTTTTTAAGGACTCTCCACACTGTTCTCCATAGTGGCTATACCAGTTTGTGTTCCCACCAACAGTGTAAGAGGGTTCCCTTTTCTCCACACCCTCTCCAGCATTTATTGTTTGTAGACTTTTTGATGGTAGCCATTCTGACTGGTGTGAGATGATACCTCATTGTGGTTTTGATTTGCATTTCTCTATTAATGAGTGGTGTCCAGCATCTTTTCATGTGTTTATTAGCTATCTGTTTGTCTTCTTTGGAGAAATGTCTGTTTAGTTCTTTTGCCCACTCTTTGATTAGGTTCATTTATTCTGGTATTGAACTGCAGGAGCTGCTTGTATATTTTGGAGATTAATCCTTTGTCAGTTGTTTCATTTGCTATTATTTTCTCCCATTCTGAAGGCTGCCTTTTCATCTTGCTTATTGTTTCCTTCATTGTGCAAAAGCTTTTAAGTTTAGTTAGGTCCCATTTGTTTACTTTTGTTTTTATTTCCATTACTCTGGGAGGTGGATCATGGAGGAACTTGCTGTGATTTATGTCAGACAGTGTTCTGCCTATATTTTCCTCTAAGAGTTTTATTTATTTTTTTCCTCTAAGAGTTTTATAGTTTCTGGTCTTATATTTAGATCTTTAATCCATTTTGAGTTTATTTTCAACATTGCCTCTTTGTTTACTGTTATATCGTCAATGTGTGTGCTAAGTGACTTCAGTCGTGTCTGACTCTTTGTGACCCTATTGACTATAGCCCACCAGCTCCTCTGTCCACGGGATTCTCCAGGCAAGAATACTGGAGTGGGTTGCCACGCCGTCCTCAAGCGGATCTTCCTGTCTTAGGGATTGAACTTGTATCTTCTATGGCTTTTGCATTGCAGGAAGATTCTTTACCACTGAGCCACCAGGAAAGCTCTATATCAATACTTAGTTCTTATCTCATAGGAGGAACTCAAGAAATATTTGTTGAATGAATGAATATGGTATTTTAGGAACCAGAGCAGGAGCAGAGAGAACTGTTTTTACCCAGGCAAGCCTTTAGGTATTCCTTCCATCACACGTATCTCCTTCAACCTTGTGTTGAGTTTGTTTGACTCAGCTAGTTCTAGAGTAGGCTGTAATGTGTTCAGTTGACAGGACTGGACCTATGAGTCTGAGAAGTTCAGCTATAATGTGGTGTTAATAATAGCTGTTATGGTTGCTGCTGCTGCTGCTAAGTCACTTCAGTCGTGTCCAACTCTGTGTGACCCCACAGATGGCAGCCCACCAGGCTCCGCCGTCCCTGGGATTCTCCAGGCAAGAACACTGGGGTGGGTTGCCATTTCCTTCTCCAATGCATGAAAGTGAAAGTGAAGTCACTCAGTCGTGTCCGACTCTTTGTGACCCCATGGACTGCAGCCCACCAGGCTCCTCCATCCATGGGATTTTCCAGGAAAGAGTGCTGGAGTGGGGTGCCAGTGCCTTCTCCAGCTGTCATGGTTAGGAGGCTCATAAAGGTGTACTTAGAATGCCTTCTAGCCTTAAAAGCTATGAATCTATGATTCTTGTTTTGACCAAATAATTTAAAAAAAAAGAAAATGTAAACCTTTGGCAGAAGGAGCCACTCAACTTTGTAATCCAAGTGTCTTCTAAATTTTACAGTGATGGTTCCTGCTGTTAGGTATGATGACCATATTCTGGGGACCTTTGAATCATTGCAGAACAGTATAGAAATGACAGAGAATATAAGCAAAGCTCAGGCTTCCCAGGTGGTGCTAGTGGTAAAGAACCCGCCAGCCAGTGCAGGACACAGAAGAGACATGGGTTCAATGCCTGGGTTGGGAAGATCCCATGGAGGCCAGCATGACAGTTCACTCCAGTATTCTTGCCTGGAAAAATCCCCATGGACAGAGAGGAGCCTGGCAGGGTACAGTCCATAGGGTTGCAAAGAGTTGGACATGACTGAAGTGGCTTATCATGCATGCACAAGCAAACCACAGGGAACCACATTCCAATGAGTTTGTAGAGGAAAATTGCTTCAGGTTGAGATTTTACAAAAATCTGTTGAAAATGGTCCTGCCCTGAATAGAGCATTTTAAATTAAAAAAATCTTATGCTTTCCTTGCTTTGGTTTCATTTTCACCCAATGTGGAGCGTGACTTGATAGTCCTGTATTGTGTTTTAATATAGCTCATCACCGTGTTTCTTTTCCATTGCAGCAAAGTGAGTTGAAAGCTTGAAGGATTTCTCCTGCAATAATTCCCCAGATCTCATTCCTGGTCAGCACCGTGGAGCTCATTTCCATTAAGCAGATAGTCCTCCTTTTTCTTCTTTGCTTCCAGACTCATAATTCTGTGCTTATCTGCACTGAACTTCATTTGCATTTATTAGCTGGGTAGGTACTTGAAATGTCTAAAACCCTTTTATCTGCCTGCTTTGTTTCTCATTATTTGCTGTCTCTTCCAATTTAGTATTAACTGCAAACTTGAAATGTTTCTTCTGAAACTGTTGTTCAAATTCTTTGCATATCAATGTAGGGCCTGAAACTGTTGTCTGCTGGGATCCCAGTCAGTAACCTGGTTCTGCTTTGAAAAAAATGTATCTTCTCACTTTTTACTTTTCTCGCTTGACTGAGGTATGACCTGTTAATGTACATTTGTTCATATGGTGTTTTGTGGACATTTGAACCATTGAGCCTCTCCACTATCGTAGATGGAGCTCTGAGGAGCAACACATGACCAGGCAGGGGCTGGTCATGAAGCACACAGACTATTTTGTGCAGAAATGTCTATGTTGTCCATACCATTTTGCCCTCTACTCAATCCCAACAATTTTCCTGAACTTCAGTTTTTTTAGGATTTGGGCCTTCATTGAATAATAATACATGATGACATTCTAAAACTCAGAATTATTTTATTTTATTTTATTTTTATTGTTTTTGCCATACATTGTCATGATATCACCATGGGTTTACATATGCTTCCCCTCCGGAACCCCCCTCCCTCCTCCCTCCCCCCCCGGGAAATCTCGCTGCACCAGTCCCGAGCATCAATCCTGGGCTGGCGATTGATTAGACACATGACAATTAACATGCTTCAATGCCCTTCTCCCATATCATCCCACCCTTACCCTCATCCACAAAGTCCACGAGTCTATTCTATACATCTGCGTTCCTTTTGTTGTCTCCCATGTTGGGTTCTCGTTACTGTCTTTCTAAATTCCATATATATGCGTTAATATACTGTATTGTTGTTTTTGCTTCTGGCTTACTTCACTCTGGATAATGGGCTCCAGTTTCGTCCATCTGTAAAACTCAGAATTATTTTAAAAAGCCATTGTTTACTCTATGTTTTCCTTTACACAAGCCCATGGGAAAAATTACTTTCAGATTTCAGCATCAGGAATAATTCTCCTGAACCACTGATTTGTTTTTAATCATACATTGTGATTAGAGAATATCTTCTACCCACCTTTCTGTGTTGTCTGCCAAGTAACTTGGAGGCACATTTGTAATTCACTCCCAGAAAAAGCACCAGATCTTACTGCAGACCTTTAAATACTGATCTCACTAGGTATTTTAGCCTGTCTCTTCTCTGCTTTCATACAATAGCCTCAAAATCTCTATCATCTCCCATCTAGAATTCCTTCATTAGCTGTAAGAAAACTGAAGTCTTATTCCTTTTATGTATTTTTCGAAACTGTCCAAGATCTTTCCCATAACATGACAAATTAGAAGTAAATCAATTGTTTATGTGAGGTTGGGGGGCTGTTTGAGGCATGGGTTTGGATCACTTCACTCTCCCAGACTGGTGTTCTGAGATGAGCCTGAAGAATATAGCTGTGGGAACTTGAATAAGTCACACGCACGTGTGTACCTGCTCAGTAACTCAGTTGTGTCCGACTCTTTGTGACCTCATGAACTGTAGCCTGCCAAGCTCCTCTGTCCATGAAATTTTCCAGGCAAGAATACTGGAGCAAGTTGCCATGCCCTCCTCCAGGGGATCTTCCCCACCCAGGGATCGAGACCCAAGTCTTCTGCATCTCCGCATGAGCAACAGGTTCTTTGCCACTGAGCCACCTGGGAAGCCCCTTAAGAAGTGAGACTGAGCAGCAAACCAGCCATGAGGGTCCTCTGTGAAAGGGCTAAGGGAGCGGCAAAGGCAGGCTGTTAGGGCCACCCAGAGGAAGATGCCAAACAAACTTCAGGAGCTGTTGGAGAGGTGGAAAGAAGGGCATGTGAATGGCATTTAGAAAAGCAGGAAGGAGTTAGTTAGGAGGACACTTTTAATGCCTGGAAACTGCATTTGCCAGCATACTAAGAAATGAAAGACTAGTGCCTGTTCAGGGCAGCAGTAGTGTTTTTATCTCTTTGGGTTATGGAGCGGGTGGAAAGTGAGACAGGAGGGTCCCTAGAGACTGCATATTGAAGGATTGTGTGTGCTCTGCTGAGACAGTTGGACCTCATTCCATGGATCACAGTGATCCACTGAGGGAGTTTAAATGATGTGAGCAGAAGTGAACAAATTTGAAATTTAGAAAGAGAGCCCTCTTATATTAGTATGGTTGATAGACTCTAGAGGTTAGATGAAAAATCAGGGCAGTTTTTCATCTCACCCCTAGAAGCGTGTAGGAGTTACCTAGGCTTTTGATGTGAATGAACTGGTGAAGAGTGGCAGTGCCATTCCCTGTGAAAGAGAATGCAGGGGAGGGGCAGCTTGTAAGAGAAAATGAAGTCTCTGTTGTCAACAGATTGAGTCTGAAGGGCTATTAGGATACTTATGTTGGGATGATCCAGACTGTTTGAAATAATAGCCATTACTTACTGAATATGTAAGTAAAGTGCCAATTGTTTTAACTGCATTACCTCATCTAACCCTTGAGATCAGCTCTATCATCCTATTTCTAGATGAGAAAATGAAGACTGGAAAGATTAAGTACCTTCTTTAATATCATAGAGCTGGGAAGGGGCTGAACTCCAAATCCCACTTTTAACTACAACTATGTTCTGACTGGAGCTTATGAGAGAGGTTGAGATGAACATGTACAACTGGCTTGTTATGTTCACAGTGACATGGCTGAAGATGGAAGCCTGGGAAATACCAATATATTGGGGTCCAGCAGAAGAAGAGTGGCTTATGAAGGATGCAAAAAAGCAGAGGAAACAAGGAAAGGAAGAACATGTAGAGAGAGTATTATATCCGGAACACTGGTACCACCAGACTCTGGCAGTGTCATTGTAGGCAATCTATAAATTATCTCTGAGCCTTTGTTGATTTTCTCTGTGAAATGGAGATAATGTTACTATCAAAGCTTCTCTTGTGTATTCATCAAGATGCATTTATCAAGCTCTTGATCTACTGCGTGGCACATAGTAAGTGCTCAGCAAATGGTGGTGTTTTTGTCACTAAGTCATGTCCAACTCTTGCAACCCCATGGACTATAGCCTGCCAGGCTCCTCTGTCCCTGGGATTTTCCAGGCAAGAATACTGGAGTGGGTTGCTGTTTCCTTTTTCATTGTGTGGCACATAGTATGTGCTCAGTAAATGGTAGCTACTGCTATTACAATGAAAAAAATTTAAGCAATGGCAGAGTTTTAAGAAAGAGTAGCCATTACTTTTATTTTTTATTTATTTATTTATTTTTAAATTTTCTTTACTTTATTGTGTTGGTTTTGCCATACATTGACATGAATCCACCATGGGTATAGATATGCTCCCCCTCTAGAACCTCCCTCCCAATTCCCTCCCCCTGGGTCATCCCTGTGCACCAGCCCTGAGCACCCTGTATCAAGCATCAAACCTGGGCTGGCGATTGATTTCACATATGATAATTAACATGTTTCAATGCCATTCTCCCATATCATCCCACCCTTGCCCTCTTCCACAGAGTCCACGAGTCTGTTCTATACATCTGCATTTCTTTTGCTGTCTTGCATACAGGGTTCTCGTTACCATCTTTCTAAATTCCATATATATGCATTAGTATACTGTATTTTTTTGTTTTTCCTTCTGGCTTACTTCACTCTGGATAATGGGCTCCAGTTTCGTCTACCTGAGTAGAACTGATTCAAATGAATTTTTTTTTAATGCTGAGTAATATTCCATTGTGTATATGTACCACAGCTTTCTTATCCATTCGTCAGTTGATGGGCATCTAGGTTGCTTCCATGTCCTGGCTATTGTAAACAATGCAGCGATGAACATTGGGGTACACGTGGCTCTTTCAATTCTGGTTTCCTCGGTGCGTATGCCCAGCAGTGGGATTTCTGGGTCATATGGCAGTTCTATTTGCAGTTTTTTAAGGAATCTCCACACTGTTCTCCATAGTGGCTGTACTAGTTTGCATTCCCACCAACAGTGTAAGAGGGTTCCCTTTTCTCCACATCCTCTCCAGCATTTATTGCTTGTAGACTTTTGGATGGCAGCCATTCTGACTGGTGTAAAGTGGTACCTGATTGTGGATTTGATTTGCATTTCTCTGATAATGAGTGATGTTGAGCATCTTTTCATGTGTTTGTTAGCCATTTTTATGTCTTCTTTGGAGAAATGTCTGTTAAGTTCTTTTAAATGCTGCAGGCAGTCACATTAGTAAGGGAGATAGCATAACTTGTGGGATAGTAACACAGAAAGCAGAATCCATGAGTTTTGGTAACTATGAAAACAGCAGGAAAAAATTTCCCTCAGTTATGCATCTGCTATTAATTTTATATTATGGGGAACAAATACCTTAGTATCAGTTTTCTTCAAAATCAATCGCAGTGAATTCTGTGAATTATGAACGCCAATACAAATGAAATGAAACGTCCATCATTTATAATTATTTGAAAATAACACTGCATTGAAAGTGTTGAGGCAGTCTCATTCTGTAGAGTACTAAAACTTGCTGTACATCTATAATCAAAGAGAGATTTGGCAAAGGACAAAGGCAAGTATAGTTTAGGATTTAAATTTTCCTTTGTTATAGGAGTCCCTTCAGACTCCTTCTTTATAGTATCATTTTACAGAAGTAAGGAGATTCAGGACCCCCCCCCAAATCAAAAGAGGCATTCATATTTGAGTGACCATTTTACTCCTGATAGAGTCCTTGTCATTGGACAGTTTGCTTTGACTCCTCATCACACATTTTCTCATCTGTGAAAACCAAAGAATACATTTTAGATTTGTGTATAAAATTTCTCAATTGGCAGATCATAGCAGCTAGTTAACAAAAATACACTGTAGGCCAAACAAGTCATATTTGTGGACAGAATTTCGTTCCTAGACCACCAATTTGAAAATATGGTTCACACAAGTTCTGAAATTTTAGTTAGAAAGGATTTAGAGAGCGCTCTGTGTGCTTAGCCTGCAAAATGATGCCAGACTCAGCATAGATAAAGGGGTGGCGCTTTACATCTCCCGCTGCCACATCCATGTCTGCGCATCTGCAACGGAAGGTTGTGGGGAACTGCTACAGTTTCTTGATCAAGAGGAACAAGCAGACGAGCAGCACCAAACCCAGTCATCTGAAGGCCCGCAACTCTTTTGGCTACAATGGGCTCATTCACTACAAGAGGGAATGGAGCCGGTGACAGACAGCAAAGCGGTCAGGGAGGTGTAGCGGAGATCCAGCCAGAGCGAACCAGCCACTTCTTGAGGCGGACCACCATCAACAAGAATGCCGGGGCCACCCTTAGCAGCATCCGGCGTAAGAACAAGTGCCGCAGGGATTTGTGCATGGCCGCCGTCTGCAGAGTCAGTGCTGTCCAGTGCAGCTAGACGCCTGTGATGGTGAAGAAGTGGACACTGCTCCCCCGCCATATTCCAGCCGCCCCCCGTCCCCGCCTCCAACCACCGCAAGAGCTCCTGAGCAAATTTTTATTTTCTTCCCCAGAGAAATAAAGCTGTCAGCAGACTTGCCTCAACCAAAAAAAAAAAAAAAGATACAGAAGTGTACTGAAGATGTTTCAGGCAAAGCTTTTTGCCTCAAGGGAGCTATAACCTCCTTGGAAAGACAAGATTTACCAATGAGAAACTTAGAATACAGAGTTCTGAAAGAAGGGCTTTCCTTATATACTTAAGAGATCTGAATGTTAGAAAGACCTGGTGAGTAGCAGAGTTGGTTCTTGAACTAGTCTTTCTGAGCCCTCCCCAAGGTATATTCCATAGATGGTAAGTTTTCTGGTGTTAGTGATGCTGTTGGGAGTTCAGAGGGAGAGAGAGGTTTGGGACTGAGATCTTCATCAAGGACATATGGATAGAGTACTAGAGGATGAGAGGCATAAGGGGAAAACATGGAATAAAAGCAAAAGTAATACCAAATCAAGCATGATGAGTAAATATGCTGTGTTCAGTTCAGTTCAGTTGCTCAGTTGTGTCCAACTCTTTGCTACTCCATGAATCACAGCATGCCAGGCCTCCCTTTCCATCACCAACTCCTGGAGTCCACCCAAACCCGTGTCCATCGAGTCAGTGATGCCATCCAGCCATCTCATCCTGTCATCCCTTTCTCCTCCCGCCCCAGTCCTTCCCAGCATCAGGGTCTTTTCCAATGAGTCAACTCTTTGCATGAGGTGGCCAAAGTACTGGAGTTTCGGCTTCAACATCAGTCCTTCCAGTGAACACCCAGGACTGATCTCCTTTAGGATGGACTGGTTGGATCTCCTTGCAGTCCAAGGGACTCTCAAGAGTCTTCTCCAACACCACAGTTCAAAAGCATCAATTCTTCGGCATTCGGCTTTCTTTAAAGTCCAACTCTCATATTCATACATGGCCACTGGAAAAACCATAGCCTTGACTAGACTGCCCTTTGTTGGCAAAGTAATGTCTCTGCTTTTCAATATGCTGTCTAGGTTGGTCATAACTTTCCTTCCAAGGAGTAAGCATCTTTTAATTTCATGGCTGCAGTCACCATCTGTAGTGATTTTAGAGCCCCCCCAAATAAAGTTTGACACTGTTTCCATTGTTTCCCCATCTATTTCCCATGAAGTGATGGGACCAGATGCCATGATCTTAGTTTTCTGAATGTTGAGCTTTAAGGCAATGCTGTATTATGGTGTATCAATTGGGATCAGTCAGGTAACAGGAACCATACCACTATTTGGCAGGGAGAATGTGCTATAAAGGGTTACTAGCCAGGAATTAGAGAACTGAAAAGGCATAAGAGGATAAAGAGGTATCCTAGAGGCAGTAAACACAAGAAGCAGCAATTGCCTCTGGGGTTGCAGAAGAAACAGAAGAAGTTGGGATTATTAGAGTTTAGAAGTTTAGAGGAGTGGCCCCAGGAAGGCAGGACTCAAACCTCAGAAGAGGGCTGCTTGTATCTCTGAGGGAGAATGAAAAAGTTGGCTCTGGGAGTCTAAAAAAGAAAAAGCAAACTGGAACTGCTATTGCAACTGAAACCAACTAATTGTTCCTTCCAGGTTAAAGAAGTCTTCAAGATGTTGACAGAAGCAGAGAGAAATAGGAAAGAACAAGATTCTTTTCCTTTCCCAGTCCTTTCCCCTAATGCCTGTTATTGGCAGAGCCCAGCTAGGAAAACAAATGTGATTTCTGTTCCAGTTCCAGCACCAAGTTGAGAAGGATGAGTGAGAGGCCGAGAGATAAATGCTTCTGCATAAACAGCATATGCAGCACAACAGGGCAGCAGCAAGAAACTTGGTGGAGGGAGTTGCTCTTGTTGGGTGTGGGAGGAGATAAGGCTGAGGGATTGACAGGGACTGGTGATGGACAGCCTTGAATGTTGAGAAGTGATATTCAAATTTGAATTTAATGAGATACTTATAGACTAGGAGGAAAGACAGGATTCTGAATCATGATTGCATTATGGTCATTCACTTGTGTTCTCTTAACAAAGCCATTCTTCTGTTTAGGTGAAGAGATGGCCAGATGAATGTTGGTTTTAAGGGGATGGCTCTTTCTCAGGAGCCACTGGAAGCAAGTTGTCACAAGTTAAGTGCTGAGGCACGAGAGGAAGTCTTTGATTAGCTGAGAGACATTGCTGTAATTGACAAGGTAGAATTTAATGTCACGCTCCCCTTATTCTTCCCATTAGTATGTACAGTTTTCCGTACTAGCCTATTGGCTTCCAAATAGAGAAACTGCATCACATTCGCGTTTGTATATGCTTGGCACAGAAGATTGCCTGAAACCTATTAAGTCCTGAATAAATTTTAAGTAGCTCTGTACCTTTGTTTTGTAAATGATAAAAGTTTCTACATCAGAGTCCAGACTATGTATTCAGGTAAGAATCAGCAAATGTGTATTTGTCATTGGTAACATAAATGCCATAGGATACAATGCCATAGGCTATCAACATGTGGCAAGTTTTGCAAACATATCTTGTGTGTCAGCTTACTAGTGATTTTTTTCTATGTAACAATTCTCGAATCTCAGTAGTTTCTTTCCTAATTTTACAGGTCAGCGGCTGTGGGTTAACGATGGTGGCTTTGCTTCAAGCTTCAGCTCTGATCCACGTTGAGGTTTAAATTTTGGTTTGCTCTACAGACTGTCTTAACTCTGGGATCCAAAACAGAAGAGAAACTTTTCTATGAAACAAACCCATTCTCATGACAATGGGGGAACAGCCAGACTGAGCTGAATCAAACCACAGAATCACACTGAAATATGTGTCACAGAATGTGCTGTTTGTCAAAGTAAGCCATGCAGTCAATTCATAAGAGTAGAAAAGTATATTCGTGTCGCTAGGATGGGAAGGAATTAATGTTTGTAACAAAGAATATGACCTGTTAGAGTCCTTGTGATGGTTAATTTGCTCTGCCAACTTGGCTAGGCAATGCTCCTTGTGGGTTTGGTTGAGCACTGTTCTGCATGTTTCTGTGATGGTATTTGTAGGTGTGATTTATGTTTACAATCAGTTAGCTATATTTTTTAGAAAGTTAAATTTTTATTTTGTATTGGAGTATAGTTGATTTACAACATTGCGTTAGTTTTGGGTGTGAGCTTCCCTGGTTGCTCAGTGGTAAAGAATCTGCCTTCCAATGCAGGAGCCACAGAAGACACAGGGTCGATATCTGGGTCAGGAAGATCCCCTGCAGGAAGAAATGGCACAGACGAGCTTGGTAGGCTACAGTCCAGAGGGCCAAATAGAGTCAGACGAGACCGAGTACTCACGCATGTTAGTTTCAGGTGTACAGCAAAGTGAAACTCAGTTAACTTAAAGTAAGGGAGAGTCCTCTTGTCCCCTCCATAATATGAGAGGGCTGCATTCAAGCATCCAATCAATTGAAGGCCTTAAGAACAAAAATTGAAGTTTTCTCAGAGAGAGGGAATTTTGTCTCAGGACTATAATGTAGAAATCCTGCCTAAGCTTCCAACCTACCAGTCAGCCCTATGAATTTTGGACCTGCCAGACCCCACAACTGAGGGATCAGTTGACCTCATAAAACATCTTCCTTTAAAGATGTATAGAACAGTCTTTTGGACTCTATGGGAGAGGGTGAGGGTGGGATGATATGGGAGAACGGCATTGAAACATGTAAATTATCAGGTGTGAAATGAATCGCCAGCCCAGGTTTGATGCTTGATACAGGGTGCTCAGGGCTGGTGCACCGGGATGACCCAGAGGGATGGAATCGGGAGGGAGGTGGGAGGGGGGTTCTGGAAGGGGAACACATGTATACCCATGGTGGATTCATGTCAATGTATGGCAAAACCAACACAATAATGCAAAGAAAAAAAAAAGTGGACTCTTTAAAAAAAAAAAAGATGTCTGTCTGTCCATCTATGTATGTGTGTAAATAGGTAGGTAAATAGATATGTAAATAGGTATGTCAGATTGTGGTAAGCCTGAAGTCACAGAACTGGGCATCTGAACACTTCAGGACCCCAGCCTGGAATCCCCTGGGAAATAAATCAGGAGATGTATTCCACTGTGGGAAAGGAGGGGAGAAACTGCATCTCAGGCCGCTCCTACCAATCCAGTCTATCTCTTGAAGAAGCCAGAATGAGCTAGTCTGTCCATGCACTTGCTGTGACATGGGGGTGGTCACTAGATGTTTGCAAGATGATTGTGCCCTTCAAGGTCTAAATCCTGATTGTTTCACAGCCAAATGACAAAATGAAACATGCTTTCCATATATATGTATAATATGTATATAAAGGGAAAGGAAGCTATATCTATTGGTGGTATTTTTCTGACGATCCCCGACTGACACAGTTCTGTTGTTCTTATTTTGCTGTTTTTCATTGTTGTTGTTTGTTACTTTGCCTGGTATAAAGTGGAAGTGAAGTGTACAAGAATATATTTCTTGTACTAGGAGGCCTTGGGCTTCCCCGGTGGCTCAGTAGTAAAGAATCTGCCTGAGGTGCAGGAGCAACAGATTTGATCCCTGGGTTGGGAAGTCCCCCTGGAGGAGGGCATGGCAACCCACTCCAGTATTCTTGCCTGGAGAATCCCACGGACAGAGAAGCCTGGTAGGCTATAGTCTGTAGGGTCACAAAGAATCAGACACGACTGAAGCAACTCAGCATGCACACACGCATGCACTAGAAGGCCTTACTTTTAGAGAATGAAATTCTGGTTATTAATAGAGTCAAAGGTGGAAGAAATAGACCAGAACCTTAAGTGCTGAGTTGTGGTTGTGATAATTGCTGAGAGAAGGAGAGGGTGCTGTGGGAGCCTGTTGTGAGAGAGCCTGACCCCCTCCCCACCACCTGGGAAGTAATGGTGAGCTGAAGTCTGAAGCTCAGGGGCTTGGGGAGCAGGAGCGATGCTTCAGGCAGAGAGAGTATTTGTGAAGCACTTGGGGCAACAATCAGGTGGACTTATTTTGAGGACCTGAGAAAAGGCAGGTGAAGCTAGAGGTTTCAGAGTCAAAATGGAGGGGTGAGGGATGAGCCTGAGGGGTGAGCATGATCTTTGTCCTGCTCTGTGGGCCCAGTGGAGACTGTGTCTGTTTCCTAGGGCAGTTGGAAAGCCACTGCAGGGTGTAAGCAAAGGTGGGACATGCTTGTTGAAGGAATGAAGGGTCATTTGAGTTACAGATATGATAACAACAATACAGGGAGACTGGAATTTTTGATGATTCTAAACAGCCGTCTTAATTTTAGAGGCTCTTCCCTGGTGGCTCAGAGGTTAAAGTGTCTTCCTGTATTGTGGGAGACCCGAGTTTGATCCCTGGGCTGGGAAGATCCCCTGGAGAAGGAAATAGCAGCCCACTCCCATATTCTTGCCTAGAGAATCCTGTGGACGGAGAGCCTGGCAGGTCAGAGTCCACAGGGCCGCAAAGAGTCAGACGCCACTGAGTGACGTTACTTTCACTGTAATATATGTGTATATATACACACACATACTTATGTGTATTATATAATTATTTGTTGTTTTGGGCCCATTTAAATAGAAAGTCTTATGTGAGCAAAAACAGGGATCCAATTTATGATTTATAAAAAATGAAAAACAGTACCACTAATCACAAATAAGTATGAAATGTATTTATTATTAAATTTGTTAAAGAGATAATTTTAAATCATTAGGAAAGTATAAGTAAAAGAAGTTTTTCCAAAGTAATGACACAGATTCTATTATTGAGAGTTGATAATACATGTAAGGATTCCTAAAAAAACTTCTCCAAAGATGCACATTATTATA
The DNA here is from genome assembly GCA_007570785.1 of Antilocapra americana. Classification (NCBI taxonomy): domain Eukaryota; kingdom Metazoa; phylum Chordata; class Mammalia; order Artiodactyla; family Antilocapridae; genus Antilocapra; species Antilocapra americana. Next base: position 42,307,535 of record ML662442.1, read on the forward strand.
AATATTACAAGCCATCAAAATATCTGCCCATTGTTCATAATGGATGGTCGAATCATATATAGTTATAGCTAATCAAAAACCATTACAAATGTATTTACTGTCTTCAAACACTTCCATATTTCATTACAAATGGCCGATTGAACACTTCCACATCCATTACAGTATTATATTTCCATTCAATTTACTGGTAAGATTTCTTGAACAGCTACAGTTTAATAGTAGCTATTGTGCATTATAAATATTTCATCATCTCTCTTTGGTAATCCATTTCTCATTTGCTTGCCAAAACTTATGAAGTGCTTATTAAACATTGATAAATAATATTCCAGCACATGGTATGAAATATTTTTGTCTTGCAAATCAGCTTATTGGTAAACCTTGAAGTTGATGATAATTTAACCTGCATTATCCAGTCTTTGTACTTCACTATAAGCTATGAATTTTGCTATGTCATTGCGTTGGGGAAGCGTGAATCATTTTCAGAGAAATCTTCACTAGTGTAAACAATTTTCCTGTTCTATGGAGTCAGTTATGTGTTTGCCTGTTTGTGAGGGAGAGCAAGTAGGGTAAACAGGGATCTTTTCCATCTAGAAACTTCTCAGACTTTCAGGGAGTCTTCAGACGTACCGTGCCCTCATTTCCTTATGTAGTTTCTTTATTCTGAGTCTCTTTCTTGTCAAGCTGGGTGTCATTCTGTTTACTATTTCCAAATTTAGAGGCTTGGATTGTTCTGCTGTGAACTGAGATGTACATTTAATTGTTTGTGACAAGTAGAAATTCTGGACAAGAAAAAAAATATTCTCTTTTACAGAATCACAGAATGTTAGACTTGAAAGAAAATTTTAGGAACCATTGGATCAGGTAGTGGTAACTTTGTGCTCCATCTACCCTCGCCTTACCCTTCCACGGCAGACATTACTGACTGGACACAACAGTCCTGCTGAGCCTGGATTCAGTCTGTCTTCCAGGCTGCTAGTATTTGTTGACTATTTATGGGACTTCAGGTGAAATCTGTTTGCTGTCCCTAATCATGTCTGGCATTTCATTTCACAGGCAAGGAAATGAAAACTCTTAGAAGTGAGATGATTGGGCCAAAGTCGCTCACCTGGTTAGGGTCAGAGCAGGGGTTCGCGCCTAGATCTTCTGAGCCTAGTACTAGCATCTGTCTCATCATCCCCCATACAACTTTCTTGCCCTTACCTTTACCTCCAGAGGCCCTTCCAAATGGCAATCTTTATTTCCTCATCCAGTTTCAGTGTAGGAGATTAGAAATATTCTTAGTGCTCTGAATTAATTATTTGAAATGTGTCATTAATTTTTTTATTCCTAGATTTGATGCTTTTCAGAGGAGGCTATAGATGAAGTATGGATATTCAGCAATATATATGGTAGAAAATGTATTTTAGATATTAATGCATGTATCTCTAATATAAAATTATACAAAATATCAATTTTGTGTTGACTACCTTTCATACTGGAGCCACTTAGTTCCAAATTCAAATTCATTTTCTAATGAGCAACTGAAAGAAAGGTTTTTTTTTTTTTAAATTAGTGAAAAAATTTCAGGGAAGACCAGCATGATTATCTTGTTTAGTAACAAGAAAGAGGATGACTGTTTTATATAATTTCTTAAAAAACTCGAGACTATAGGGAGAAAAATGTTACTTTTTCTTTGGAGGAGGACAATAAAGGAACCAGCCTGATTATATCTGAATAGATGTCCAGTGTGGTACCAACTTTATGGTCCTGAGAATTGTAATGGGCCTCCTATTAAAAATCACATTAACCCTCTATTGACTCTAATGACTTGTGTCTTTTGGGAGTTGGATTTCTTTCTTTATCCCATATGGGACTTATTATCCAAAGGGAAAGTTAATAAGATCTCTTCCAGACCTACTTTGCCATGAAGTCTTGTTAAATTCCAAGGCTAATAGGAAATGAATTGAGCTAATAAAAAGATACCTTAACAGTTAAAAAATCTTTGGGGAAATTTTTGAAAAGGCAATTGGCAATAGCTTTAAAGAGCAACCTTAAACATTAGCTACAGAACTCATAATGACCTGTTTTTTCTTTTTATAATTTGCTTGTCCTGATGATGTATGCGCACTTCCATCTTATCTGTATTAGCTTCATGATTAACTATTTGGGATAGCATTCGTGGAGTTAAGAAGTTATTTGTCAGTTAGCACAAAGTGCTGGTAATTAACTTCCTAAGACACCTCTACTGTTGGGCAAAAAATAAACTCTATAAATTTATACCATGTCATACCACATGACAGAAGCTCATCCATCCTCTGATTTCAAACAAGGTATTAGAAACAGGTTGAATTTCTTGACAGATATAACCCAGAACTGACATTTATATAAGACCAATTCATTTTATAACAGTGATGACTCACATTGAGAAGTATGCATAGCAGGTATTTTGAGCTGACTTGGAGTGCAGATTCTTGTAATTTGACATTGTTTCCAGGGACTCTTGGAAAAGTGAAGGCTAAGTCACAGGAAGCCTAGGGACTTTTAGTCACTGTTTATGGATGCCTGGGGAGCTTAGATGAGGTAGGAATGTCATTTCTACAATTTGTAATGGGTTGGTTGGCACAAACAGCATGATAGGAATCTGAGGAAAATGAGAAAAAAGTTTCCCATTCTTTGAACTAAAAAGTATGATGCTGCAGTTTTGCTTTTTTTTTTTTTAAAGGAAAGTTAACAAAAGTCAACAGCAAAATTCCACCCATATCTCTTCTCAGAAGGATTTCTTCTTCTTTTTTTTAAAATTTATTTGTTTATTTTCGTTTCTTTACATTATCATGTTGGTTTTGCCATACATTGACATGAATCTGCCATGGGTATACATGTATTCCCCTTCTAGAACCCCCCTCCTACCTCCCTCCTGATTCCCTCTCTCTGGGTCATCCCGGTGTACCAGCCCTGAGCATCAAACCTGGGCTGGGAATTGATTTCACATATGATAATTAACATGTTTCAGTGCCGTTCTCCCATATCATCCCACCCTTGCCCTCTCCCATAGAGTCCAAAAGACTGTTCTATACATCTGTGTTTCTTTTGCTGTCTCGCATACAGAGTTCTCATTACCATCTTTCTAAATTCCATATATATACGTTAGTATACTGTATTTTTGTTTTTCCTTCTGACTTACTTCACTATGTATAATAGGCTCCAGTTTTGTCCACCTGAGTAGAACTGATTCAAATGAATTCTTTTTAATGGCTGAGTAATATTCCATCGTGTATATGTACCACAGCTTTCTTATCCATTCGTCTGTTGATGAACATCTAGGTTGCTTCCATGTCCTGGCTATTGTAAACAAACAATGTGGTGGTGAACATTGGGGTACATGTGGCTCTTTCAATTCTGGTTTCCTCGGTGTATATGCCCAGCAGTGGGATTGCTGGGTCATATGGCAGTTCTAGTTCCAGTTTTTTAAGGAATCTCCACACTGTTTTCCATAGTGGCTGTACTAGTTTGCATTCCCACCAACAGTGTAAGAGGGTTCCCTTTTCTCCACATCCTCTCCAGCATTTATTGCTTGTAGACTTTTGGATGGCAGCCATTCTGACTGGTGTAAAGTGGTACCTGATTGTGGTTTTGATTTGCATTTCTCTGATAATGAGTGATGTTGAGCATCTTTTCATGTGTTTGTTAGCCATTTTTATGTCTTCTTTGGAGAAATGTCTGTTAAGTTCTTTGGCCCACTTTTTGATTGGGTCGTTTATTTTTCTGGAATTGAGCTGCAGGAGTTGCTTGTATATTTTTGAGATTAATTGTTTGTCTGTTGCTTTGTTTGCTATTATTTTCTCCCATTCTGAAGGCTGCCTTTTCACCTTGCTTTTAGTTTCCTTTGTTGTGCAGAAGCTTTTAATTTTAATTAGGTCCCATTTGTTTATTTGTGCTTTTATTTCCAATATTCTAGGAGGTGGGTCATAGAGGATCCTGCTTTTTGGTTTATGTCGGAGAGTGTTTTGCCTATGTTTTCCTCTAGGAGTTTTATAGTTTCTGGTCTCATGTTTAGCTCTTTGATCCATTTTGAGTTTATTTTTGTGTATGGTGTTAGAAAGTGTTCTAGTTTCATTGTTTTACAAGTGGCTGTCCAGTTTTATCAAAGAGGACACAAATAGATGGAGAAATATACCGTGTTCATGGATTGGAAGAATCAGTATAGTGAAAATGAGTATACTACCCAGAGCAATCTATAGATTCAGTGCAATTCCTATCAAGCTACCAGAGGTCTTTTTCAGAGAATTAGAACAAATAATTTCACAATTTGTATGGAAATACAAAAAAACCTCGAATAGCCAAAGCAATCTTGAGAAAGAAGAATGGATCTGGAGGACTCAACCTGCCTGACTTTAGGGTATACTAAAAAGCCACAGTCATCAAGACAGAATGGTACTGGCACAAAGACAGAAATATAGATCAATGGAACAAAATAGAAAGCCCAGAGATAAATCCATGCACCTATGGACACCTTATCTTTGACAAAGGAGGCAAGAATATACAGTGGAGAAAAGACAGTCTCTTTAACAAGTGGTGCTGGGAAAACTGGACAGAAGGATTTATTCTTTAAACTCAAACAGTTAAGTCAAGGTTAATGTTCTTTAAAAAGTAGTCTTTACTGGTCCATATCTGTGGCTACTGAGACTGTTTCTTGAACCACTTTGAATAGGGTGTTTTTCTCTAAACAGAGATGGCTGGAATTTTAAGTCTCCAGCACCGACATGAAAGTGTGAGGGAGACTGGATTTGGAATTAGAGGACCTTGATTCATGCCTCAAATCTTCTATTTAGTAGTTATATATCTTTGGATGTGTCACATAACCTTCACTATCCTTAATTTTTCTTAGTTTTAAAATGGAGTCAGTAATACCTGTCTTACTTATCCTATGGGGGTTCCCTGGTGGCTCAGCTGGTAAAGAATCTGCCTGCAATGAGGAAGACCTGGGATCAACCCCTGGGTTGGGAAGATTCCCTGGAGAAGGGAACGGCTACCCATTCCAGTATTCTTACCTGGAGAAGTCCATGGACTGTATAGTCCATGGGGTCACAAGGAGGCAGAAATGAGTGACTTTCAGTACTTATCCCGTAGGGCAGCTGCCTCAGGATCTATCAAAGAAATCGGTGATCAGTAAAGAACTAAACAGCTTTAATCAGAGAGGGAGTTCAGCTGAACTTTATTTTTATTTGATGAAGTGCAGTGAATTTCTCTCTGTATTTCTTTTCTTCTTAACCATGTTTGTAAGACCCACTAAACTTAAAATGTTGCTGTGGAGAGGACTTAGGGATCATGACATCTGAGAAGCTGAGTGACCTTGCTATTCTAGGTCTATTCTAGATGTGATTTCATGCATTCCTGCATGGTTCTCTAGTATTTCTTTGTTATTTGTATCTCATTATAAACCATATTTTGGATGGATCTACAAACCTAGAAGAATCCATAGTTCAGTATCTTTGGTGAAATGGATAAACTGATAGAACTCCTGTAGCAATGAAAAAGTTACATAGTAGGTATATCTTAGTTTTGAGGCCAATTATGTATTACAAGCTTACAGTCATTACCAATAACACAAGTCACAAGGAAAAGAAAACCCAAATCCCAGCATTGGCAAATGCAGCCTGCGATACCAGACTTCTTATGATAGAGGCAGGGACTCAGCTGATTGTTCCGCCCCCTCCCTTACCGACTGGAGCGTGTGTTGACGGGAGCCACAGCCCCTGCGGCAATGCCGTATGCTCTTTGCTGAAGGTGGCTTAGGCGACAGGCAGGACACTGGGTGTTTACATGCATTTCACATTTTCTCCTCCTAATAGCCCTGTTACATACTCCTTACAGATCCCCTGTTTTACAGATGACGGAGTGAGCTTAAAGAGGTTAAATAGCTCACCAAAAGACACACGGCTGGCAAGTAGAGATGACAGGATATGAAGCCTGGTGGATCTGACTCCAGAGTCCAAACAGTTCAGATCTCTAGACTGCACTTTCAACCCCCCAAATTGTGACTATCTTTCATTTATGCTCCAAGATACTAACTTCTGGTATGACTCACTGGAATCTGAATCTTCTGCTTTTTTCACATTAATTTACTTTTTTTTTCTTTATTGGAATAACAGAAGGGAAATAAGGGAAAGAAGGAATGAAGGGAAGAAGAAAAGAAGAGTGAAAGAGGAAGACAACCTCACCTAGGTTAAATCAGGTTTTGAGGATTTTAGTTCTTATTTCTCAACTAAATGGTATACTTCTGTTTTAAAAAATTATCCGTTCTCCTTCTGTAACCAATTTGTTAATCATGTTTTGGTGACTGACTTTTGGGCACATTTCCCAGAAACTTTAAGGTAACCCTTAATAAAGACTAATAAGTCTGCATGCAGAAGCAGCCTATTATTATTCATGGACAGTATTACATAGAATTAAACTTTTGGAAACTGCACCAAACACATTCAGCTAGACATGAAAGTAAGCTGAATTTCCATTTGGTTTGCTTCTTGCTGAGCCTTCAAATTATAAAGTGAGGCAAAGCCAAAAGATTAATACAATGAAAACAAAGATTGGGAAATTAAATGACACGATGCAATTTTCTGCCTCATCGGGCTGGCACCAATAATATGCAAAGGCAAGTCTGCTTAGTGTTGGTTAGCTGCTGTGTAAATGCGGGACAATCAGTCTCCTTCTCGAGGGAGACTATTTTCTTGAATCATATAGCCATTGACTCTTCCAATTACAAGAGCCCCCGTGCACAGTTCAGCTTTATCTATTTTTTTAACTTTCTGCTCTGCCGTGCTATTATTAGTATTAGTGTTTACACAGGTACATGCTTTTACATTATCTGAAATATTTTAGTGATAGCTTCTGGACATGCATAAAAGCCTGGAGCCTAATGCCACCCTCATAATTAAATAATAATACTACTTTATAAAATGGGCCTTTATGGGTAGTTGAAGGCCATAATAGTCTATCTTGTAATCACACCTATCAGAGAGACATTAGCTCATGGTTGATGGGTCACATCTGGGCTTCTATTGGCATGCCACCCATAATGTATCATTGCTGATCATTGTCAAGATTCGTTCTAAGTGATTTGGGTGATAAGAAATGGTTCTAAGATACCCCTAATGCTATTTGAAGTTACTTTTATCACAATTGTGTTCAAAGGGTGTTGTGTCTACACTACCATAATTCTCCAGATGATTCAGTCATCCTCTGGAGAATTAAATTGTTCATTAACTTTCAAATTTCCCTCTACCTCTGACAGACAGTATAAACCAGTCAGTAGTAATCAATCTCCTGCAAAGGGCAAAGCACATACTTGATCAGAAGGTAAAATAAAGAACAGACTGCTGCAGGCCTCCAGCACCTTGGAGAGAGATTATTCTCTCAGTGTCATTCCTGGGTCAACTGGAGACACCAGAGAGAGTGGTTACCTGCCTACTTTCTCTAGGATCCAAGGCCTTCATTAGGATTCTTGTTTTTTTTCCTGCCAATTGCCAATCCTTACAAGGGGGGAAAGTGTGCAAACATGTTCATACATATTTGTTTTCATTCTTTGTAACAATACAGGGCAAAATGTTCAAAGAAATAATATCTACTACCGAAGACAATCAAAGTATCTATTTGATGAACTTGAGTTATTTTTCAACTCTAGAATTTCCTATAAACATTCATTTTTAGAAGTCTATTCTAGACTTTTTTTCCCCTTCAGATTTCTCAAGAGTCCCTGGAGGTACTGATTTTGAGTTTTCCATTTACAGTCAAAATACTTAAAAGATGCGTAAAGTTTTTTCAAATATGGCATATGGAAATCAAAGCTGCTAGGTGGTTAAGCATCCAGAAATGAGAGGAGGAAGGTTGGGATAAATCAGATAGAGGAGAGTGAAATGGTGAGAAAGGATTCTTATTGTTGCCAAATTTTATTTTCTGTTTCCTTTTTGCTGTTTTTTGAAGGTAGACATTTTTATTTTAAAATGATTAGCTTGGGATTCACTCAATTTTTGCATAAGTACATGCCTTGTTTTTCTTTTTGGTTGCTTTCTAATTTGTATCTTACTTCCTCCTGAATATGATTGGTATGGAGATACTCAAAACCTGCTTTGGGGCCATCTGCTTTGAGACTTTCTGATATGGTAATTTTGAAACACGATACTAAGCCCTGAAAATAATGAAGCTGAAAGACTGAAGAGCTCATCTTGGGTCTTTGTCAAGATGTTTTTGTTTTCTTAACAGAGATAAGCCACCTTTACCCTGTAAAAAGAATCTTTGTATTTTGTACAAAATTCTGAAATGAACTTAGGATCCACATTATTTTACTTGAAAGAAATGTGCTTAAATGTATATCACCTTAGGACCTTGGTAAAATGCACAGAGACTGAAAAATTTATTTTTGGTGTAAGTATCAAAATGAAAGTCTTAGGTTTTCCTTACTGCCTTTCTGGAGACAGTATGGCATGAATAAGTGTGTTGGTTCTGAGGTAGGACTGCCTTGATTTGCATCTGGTCTCTCCCACTTACCGCTGTTGATCTTAGGTGAGTTACTTCACCTCTCTGTGCCTTGGTGTCTTTAGCTGTAGGATAATAATAATAGGACCTTTCTCATAAAGCTGTTGTGAGTACAAATTGAGTTAATACATGTAAAGTGCTTGGAATAGCCTCTATATCTCATCCCAGATATTTTTTTCCTCATCTAAAATATAATGAAGAAATTCAAGAAAAATAAAGGTTAATAAAAAGATGGTGGAAAGCCCTTAATGATTAGTAACAGTTTTCCAGCTGTGAATGCTGCTTTTGATTTTCTTTATCCAATATTGCAGACTCTTGATGCTTTCATTGCTTGGTTGGAAGAAAAAGAAGAAATGAAATGCAAAAGCACAATGAGCAGATTTTTAATAGTGTGTCTTCCCAGATGAAGGAGCATTACAAGTGCTTCAGTCTTCAACATAATCGATGGTTGCTGAACTTAATAATAAATGTGTTTTGGCTTTATCCAGTTTTTTGGCTCAGTTAAAGAGAAACATGATCCTTAGTGCATGGTCAAGAAAAAGAAAGCTTTATAAAATTTCAAGGGACCTGAACATTTCCACAGTGGTACAAATTTCTCATAAAAAAATATTGTATCCTGGAAAGATAAATAAAGAAAGATTTGGGGAAGTTTAACTTTCTAGAGCATATCCAACTATGCTGTTTGGCTATCTCTAAAAAGCTTTTTGTATGAGACCGATTGTGGAAATTGCTATGATTTCCTTGACTTTAGCTGAATTTTTGCTAAATCATTTATCTCCAATAGTCTATAAATTGATGTGGATGTCCCTATTCTCAGCTCTGCATGATTCATTCCTATTGAAACATCTTTCTGTAATGTGTTGATTTTTTCATTTCTATGACAATGATGGAGTTTGGAAGGTTTTTTTTTTTTTTTTTTACCCCAAATATGTAAAACAACAGGCAGAGCATGAAAGTCTATAGGATTCATTTTTATTTAAATTAAATATATTTTGATAATGACTCTGTAAATGACACTCTGTAAAATCAACACTTGTTGTTGTCATATGGAAACATAATTTGAAGTACAGTTTCAAGATGCCAGTGATGGTTCAAAAAAGAGAACAGGTCCCCTTTCCCTTGATTCACACTTCACTGAGTTACAGAAACAGGCGTTAGCTCTGCTACAGCAGTAACTCTCAAGTAAACCACTCCAGAAATCACAAAGTCTGGCCACCCCAAGGTTATTTAGTATAGTCCATAAACTTTAGACTTTTACTTCACTTGGTCCATCTGACACTGAAGGGTTAAAGATGAGCTTGGGAAAATGACGGGAGTTTGGAGGCCATGTCCTCAAGCTTTTAGCATTCATGGCAGGTTGAGTCACACCACTCTTCATTAAATGATGCATAATTCAGTGATAAATTGGTTTAGCTCTGCCTGTTACAGGTCAGGCCTGAGGCTTTACAGGGGTCAGTCTAGAGGCACCATGGCAGTTTCATGTCATTAGTTTTCATTCAGTTGCAATGTGTAACCACTCTAGCACATGTCTTTCATTAGTGGGTACAATGCATGCTTTGTGTGTGAACATCCTTAGATGGTAAAAGCCAATTTAGAGCTTTCTCACCTTCCTTTTATGTCAGTGGATTCCATCAGACCCACATGTGCGTGGAAGTAAAGGTTTTTGTGGTGGGGTCAGACTCATTTCCCATTTGCATTGCATCCTGCCCGGCTGATCCAGGCTAGAAGCTTTCTCTGAAGTTAATGGGTGTTGAGCTCTGAATAAGACCATGGTGTCAACTTGCCAAACTTCCTCCTCTCTGGAGTTCAGAAAGCTCTTGTAATCCCACTTCCTTTATAAAGCTTTCTTTTGCTAAGTGGAAGACAGTGAGTTATTTTTTTCCATTAACTCAGATATAAAACCCAGACTTTCTTTATTCTTTCTATACATGCACCCCTTGCCCGCCCCCTACTGGTTCAAATATAGCTGGCAGTGTAAGTAGCTTTTGATAAGATTGGTGTTTGTAAAATAGCTAATTACCTGCGTGTTAATTAGTCCCTCCTGGTCATATACATCAGGCATTACTATAAAGCTAGAAATTTAAACATCATATAGATTATCTACAGTAACAGTAAACACATGGCATTTTATCAAATGGATAATCATGATTTCTGTCTCAATTCAATCTCTCCATCCTTTTTTAACAATTGTCTTTTCAGTTGAGATTAGATTTGTTTGGGGGAAGAGTAATGCAGATGCAGTAAGACAGGCTCTCTGAGTAGATCCGTTAGTTACTTTGTGTGCTCAATGCCTGTTCCTGAGTCTGGTCCAGTTGAAGGAATGTGACTTTGAATTTGGACCAATAGGGAGTCACATCTGGGCTCTATTACTTCTCACATATATGATATATGATAATGTGATTATCTGAGCCTCTGTTTTCTTAGTTGAAAAGTGGATATCATAATGCTTCTCTCTCAGAGTTGCTGTAATGTTAAATGAGATAATATATGTAAGTATGCCCAGAGAGGTAGCTGGCACACAACCAGCACTCATTCATTCATTCATTCATTCATTCAATGAGTATTTTGAGAATGTGTTTATGTACCAGGCACTGTTGGAAGTGTGGAAGATTCAGTGGTAAATGAAAGAGACACACACAAAATGTTTATAGTGAGATAAGAAGGATAACACACACAGTGAATAGCGTATTGTAGTAGGTGTTAGACAGAGTTAAATGCTATGGAGAAAAAGAAAGTAGGGTATGGTGTATAGCATTGTCAGGCAATTCTAGTACTGTGGGATGGTCAGGAAAGTCTTCTCTGGGAAAATGACATTTGAGCCAGGACTTGGAAGAGGTGAGTGAGTAATCCATGTGAATATGTTGGGGGGAAGCCGTCAGAAAGAGAAGTAGGAGTGCTTGGCCAGTGTAGTGGAGTCAGGAGTAGTAGGGGATGAGGCATGAAGGTCCATTTCCCTTAGTACTTGTAGCTAATTGTGAAGACACTGTGCATACGTGTGTGCTAAGTCGCTTCGGTTGTGTCCGGCTCTTTGTGACCCTATGGACTATGGCCCGCCAGGCTCTTCCATCCAGGGGATTCTCCAGGCAAGAATACTGGAGTGGGTGGCCACGCCCTCCTCCAGGAGATCTTCCCAACACAGGGATTGAACCTGTGGTTTTTACATCTCCTGCATTGGCAGGAGAGTTCTTTACCACTAGTGCCACCTGGGAAGCCCTGTGAGGACATTGCTTTTATATAAAAAGGGAGGATAATTAAAGGGTTTTGATCAGAGGAGTGATGTAATCTGATTTAGTATCATAAGGTGAATTCTTCTGGCAACAGTCTCTGAGTTGTATGATTGTAAGCAGTAGATTTATTTTGGAAATGTTCTTAGAAACAAAATCTCTGAGGAAGCTGTGGAGCAGGACGGGGCAGAGGAAGAAGCTGAAATACAGTATAATTGAGATGGAGGCCTTAGATGGTCCACAGGGAGTCTTGGAGCTGGCATAGCCCCCTAGTCATCCACAGTTAAGGAAAAGGAGTGAGACTTTTTTATTCACATTAGTCAGTCCTTGTTTCTACCTTAAGGAAAGGCATAAACTTCACCGAGGCAACTCCTGTTGGATGAGGGCAGTTCCAAGAGAGAAGACAATTGGCATCTGATGTCCCCGGCTGCTGGGGCAGCGAGTTCCTCAGCCCTGAAGGTGGAATCTGGGTTGTGCCCTGCAGCCCTCATTGCACTTAGGTTTCATCAAGTCCCTGCTGGCTGCTCTGTGCAGCATATGCCACAGGGAGCGCGGGTGAAAGGAAGATGACCGGTTAGGAGACTACTGCAAAAGCCCACGAGAGGGGTGCTGGTGGCTCAGACCAGCGTGAGAGCAGTGGAGGAGAGGAGAAGACACAGGCTCCTGGGTAGTTTTAATGGAAGGCAGACAGGATTGGCAGATGGATTGGATGTAGGCTGTGAAAGTGAGAAAGGAGTCAAGGATAAGTCCAAGGTTTCTGGTTTGAACTTGGAAGGAGAGATTTGCTAATAAAGGGGGTGGTGGGGAAAATTGTGAGAGAAGCGGCATGGGTAAGGGGGAGTCAGGAGCTCAATTTTAGATGTGTTGAGTCAGAGGTGCCTTCTAGACAGCCAAGTGGGTGTGCTGAGGAGGAGGTGGGATACAAAGCTTAACCAGGAGAGGTATTTTTGGAGTCCTCTGCTTGTGCATAGTAATTAATACTGTGAAACTGAATGAGGTCCGCAAACGCGGTGCATATATAAGGGACGTACTGAGGCTGATCCCTGAGGTCTAACTCCCTTTGGCCACCTTTGTGGTTAGTATAATAAGTTAGTCACCTTGGAAAAAGAAGATCCTGGGCTCTCCTCCTTCCCCCAGCAACCAGCAATGGTTGTTTCATTGAGAGTCTGGGAAACAGAATAATGGCTCCCCAATGAAGTCTACATCCTGATCCCTAGACTCTGTGAATATGGCAAAAGGAGCTTTGTGCATGTGATTAAGTAACAGATCTTGAGATCGGAAGATTACCTCAGATTATCTAGGTGGGCCCAAATGTAATCGTAAGAGTTGTTATGAAAAGAAGGCAAGGCAGTCAGAGTCAGAGAAGGAGATGTGATCATGGAAGCAGAGGTTAAGGTGATGCTCTCTGAAGATGGAGGAAGGGGCCACAGACCAGGGATGCAGGCACTTCTCTCAAAGGCAAGGAAACAGGTTTTCCCTGAGAGCTTCCAGAAGGAATGCAGTTCTGCCAACAACTCGAATTTATCCATAAAACCCATTTGGGACGACTGATCTCCAGAACTGTAAGATAATAAATTTTTGCTGTTGTGGTAATTTGTTACAGCAGTAAAACTTTTAAGGAGCTAAAATACTTATATTTTCTTGTAAATGAAAATTACCTTCAATTGTTCTTCTACCTATCTGTCTGCCTATCTATCTATCCATCCATCCATTTTATATCTGGTAAATAAAAATAGGCTGTATAATTGTTAAAAATTGTACACTTCTCTAAGGTAGTCTTACCACTTTCTCAACATGAAGCTTATACCATGTTGGTTGAAGATCTTCACTCACCTTTAAATAAATTATTTCATTCCACAACTAGGATGGAGGAAGATAAATATATTTACAAACAGGGAGAAATTTCAATAGTTTATTTTATGTTTCCATTAGATAGACTTTGTGGCATTTTTATACTATCTATATATGTGTGGGGAACTGCTTTGACAGATACCTGATCAACTCATGCTTGCCAACATTAAATGATGTAAAAATTATAAAGTAAAATCACAAAAATTATTTTTTTTTGCATTTTAGCTTTAACTATTAAGATTTAGTTTATGGAGTGATTTTCTGCTTTTTTGTTACTGGGCGATTTTAAAACATGGATTTAAGTGCCTCCTGTTTTTCATGTATATATATATATATATATATATATCTTATATGTGTGTGTACATATATATATATCTTATATCTCTGTATTGGCAGTTGCAATTCCTTGCCTTCTAAGAAAACTGTAAATTTTATATTCTAAGACATTTTGAATATCAGACTCAGTAGAACAAACTAGTTAAGAGTATGGGTTTTGAAATCAAGCAGTACTAATTCTGATTCTTTATTTTGGCCATGTACTAATTTGGGCAAGTTACTGCTCTTCTATAAGACTCAGTTGCCTTATCTATAAAATGAGAATAATAACAGCTTCCTCACAGGATTATTCATTATAGATTAAGTAAAGAAATATAGATATATTAAACAAGGTTTTATAGAAAAACAGAGCAAGCAGGAAATGGAAGAGATTTATTATAATGAATTGGCTCATGTAATCACAGAGGCCTGGAAGTTCCCACCATCAGCCATCTGCAAGCTGGAGACCCCAGAAACCAGTGGCATTATTTAGTCCAAATCCAAAGACCTGAGAACCAGGATTCTCCATGGCAGGAGATCAGCCAATCGGCCAGGAAGGGCTAAATTCTTCCTTCTCCTGCCCTTGTTTTCTGTTCAGGACCTCAATGGTTTGAATGATGCCCACCCACATTGGTGAGGCCTGTCCACTTTACTGAGCCCACTTATTCAAATGCCTACTTTTACCTTGAAACACACTCACAGACATATCCAGAAATAATGTTTAGTGAAATATCTGGGTACCCAGTGGTCTAGTCAAGTTGACACATATAATTAACCATTGTAGTGTGTATACCCAGTGCTTGGAATGTAGTAAGTAGTCAAGAAATGGTGGATGTGGTGATAGTTATCCTCATCTGTCCTAACAGTGGAGTTAGGAAGGAGAAGCCTCAACACTTATCTGAGAATCTTTCTCAGTTATCCCCCCTGTCCTCCTTTACTTTAATAATCTGTCTATCAAGCCATCAGTATTCTGCTGCCAAAAGAATTTATAAGCCAGTTAACCCAGGTGGCTGGACACTTCCAGCAGCATAACATTGTCCTGCCTGTCACTGTCAGTGCAGGAAAGAAGAGTGCATGGCCTCCGGAGGCATATTATTCATCAGCAACTTTGCCATAAAATGTGCTGTCTGTGAAGCATCCCTCGGTTATATTTTTATTTTACAGCACCCTGCACTGACCATTTTGCAAAATAATGATGCTCTCCTTATCAGCTCATCTGCTGCCAGTCAGTAATTTATCTGAACAGATTCTTTCAGCATCAACGTGCAGTGAAAGTTCAGGTGAGGCAATGGCTGTAATAACAGCGGGCCACGGTGATGCAGACTGGATTTATATAGCCTGTGCTTACACTGGCAAAATGGGTACTAAGCAGAGTTGGCTATTTTCTGGAAGGGGAAACATCTGGAACTACGTACAAATTGTTTCTAGAAGAAAGTGCATTTCTGAATTTGTGTAGAGATCTGAATTTTCATTTGGAAGTCTGGCTCGTCTGCATATTTAAACCTATGCTTTTGTATTGTTTATGTCTTAGGAATGATACTTCATAGAAAGGAAGCCTGGTATGTATGAGCAGGTGTGGTTAGTAGTTTTGGAGGAAAAAAGTTCCATCCTAGATTATGTCTCTTCAACTTCCGTCTTGTTTTCATACTGAGAGCAGTGATTGCTTTCAAGACTTTCTGCAGGAAAGGTTTAATTTTTATCCCTTGACCTTGGTCCTGTTTCCAATTTAAAATGATGTTTGAAGTCCTTTAGGAAGATGCTGAACACTTAAAGATCATCTTTTGCCCACTGTCCAAGAGTAAGTGCAAAGCAAGTATTTGTTTAAGTTTGTTAGAAAGCTGTAGTGTCTGCTATTCTTGGGGTGGGAGAGGAGTGGAAACTGTAGACAGAAAATGGAAACATTTTGTTGTTGGTGGGGGCACGCTGTCACTTCCCCAATTCCTGTATCTTCCCTCTTTAGAGTACAGTGTTAAAACCTCTGTTGCAGATATGAACTGAACTTTATTTGTTGCCTCTATTTCCCCTTCCCTGTCCTGTATATTTTATGTCAGGTAACTGCTAGTTTCAAAAATTTGAATGAGATTTTTCTACCTTAGCTTAAATATTTAAAACATTGTCAGCTGTGATTTTGTGCTGATTATTGTCACTGCTAATAGAAGCCAAATATTTCCACATAGGGAATGTTTAGTGTCGTTCTATGTAAAATGTTGAAATTATCTTTAAACCAATTCCAATAATTAATTTTATTCAAGTTTAACAGATCATAAAGCATAGGTATTTGGAATTAGATAATTCATGAATTATCATTGTGAGATGAAAGAATGATCTGCTCCTGTGAGGCAAAGAGCAGTGAGGGAAAGCACTAGCCTGTGTTTTGTTATGAATTACACAGCAACACACACACACTGGGAGGCTCCGGTGCAGCTGCAGTGAGTGATGAAACTGGGATCCCCAAGAGACCATGTATCATGGTTGTATTTAACATCTGAATGGATGGAGTTTTCTGTATTCCAGGGAGACTCTGACATACCTCTGAAGCCCTATATGCATGATTCTTGTGGTGAAAAGAAATTTTCTAGAAATGGGAGTCTAGGGAAATAATAATGATTTCTTTATGCTGCCTAGACTTGAATGGATATTCTTCAGCAGTCTTAGTTTAAATGTTTAACTTGTGAGAAAAAGTTTTAAGGCAGCTTTTGTTCAGTTGTGACTATAATTATGTATCTGACTAGCAACTGAGGTATAAATAATTCACTTTTGAACATTTTGTAATTAGCTGAGACATAAATCCTGGGTCAAGGGTTCTACTAAGAGAGTTTCTGTTCGGTTTCAGGCATTTAATTAATTTTTTCCTCTGATATAATTAACTCTCAGCATATGTGCCTGTATAAACACAAATGCTTACATGGATAGTAGTATCTCATGCTACGTCCTGCCTCAAAAAAGGCTAAAACATTAATGAAAGAGTAACCCTGTCATGAATCCTAACTGTTTCCTGATGAGATAAACAATGACTCTTAATTAGAAGCTAAAATTTTTAATTAAGATGATTCTGCAGTAATTATCTCAGTTGTCTGCTTCACTGGATTTTAATGAAAAAGATTGATTAGGTATAAAACTAGTAGCATAATTGAGCATTCAGGGTTGTGCTGGCCACTGAGGTGAAAGTAATATGATAAAAGCCTGAAGTATGTTCCTTAACAAAGTATTTTGGGCAGTCATGTCTGGTACAGTGTCAGTAGCTTCATTTTTAGAAACAGTGTCAACATCTGAAGGTAATAACAGGTTCAGCCACAGCTGGTTCATTTACACAAAAATATTTATTGAGCATCTACTATGTGTCATCAAAATACAGGGCATAGGGAGGGGGGATCCGGAGGGGAAGCATATGTAAACCCATGGTGATATCATGACAATGTATGGCAAAAACAATAATAAAAAAAGAATCTCTAAAAAAAAAAAAAGTACAGGGCATAAAACATGGTCTTTAGAATTAGATCAGTTCAGTTCAGTTCAGTCGCTCAGTTGTGTCCGACTCTGTGACCCCATGAACTGCAGCACGCCAGGCCTCCCTGTCCATCACCAAGTCCCGGAGTCCACCCAAACCCATGTCCATCCAGTCGGTGATGCCATCCAGCCATCTCATCCTCTGTCGTCCCCTTCTCCTCCTGCCCCCAATCCTTCCCAGCATCAGGGTCTTCTCCAATGAGTCAGCTCTTCGCATGAGGTGGCCAAAGTACTGGAGTTTCGGCTTCAGCATCAGTCCTTCCAATGAACACCCAGGACTGATCTCCTTTAGGATGGACTGGTTGGATCTCCTTGCAGTCCAAGGGACTCTCAAGAGTCTTTTCCAACACAGCAGTTCAAAAGCATCAATTCTTCGGTGCTCAGCTTTCTTTATAGTCCAACTCTCACAATCATATATGACCACTGGAAAAACCATAGCCTTGACTAGATGGAACTATATACACCTACTCAAAGTCTAAGATCTTTTATTTAGCACACTTGAGATATTTGGAAAGCTTTATATCCTCTCATCACATCAGTTGTCCTGTCTGTAAAAGTAGATAAATAATACTTCTTTATGGAGTTTGAGTTTGTAAATGTCAACACATATTTAGCTCCCATCACAGTGCTGGATACTGAGTACATACTTTATGAATAGGAGCTATTGTTACTATAGTTTCTTTTGGAAAATGCTCTGAAATTTTCTTTGAATCAGTAAGTAAAGGCAGTGTATAGACTTCCTCCAATTTACAAAAATACTTAAGCAAAGAGAGAAAAAAAATGGTGTGGATAGGCAATATTGAGGACTTAAAAGTGTGGTGATGTTAACTATCTTTGCAGCAATAATGCACTGATGTAAGAAGTCCAGTAGGTAAATATTTTCAGAATCTAGATGAAATTCTCTCTCTCTCTCTCTTCTTTGCTCTGTAAGGCACTCTTAGAAAAGCACAGTAATTGGCTTCTAGAATTGCTTCAGGTTCTTACTTGCTTTAGAATGCATGACTCAGTGAACGAACTTCTGGATCTGTCAGGATCAATTCACATTATCTCAACCACTCTCTGGTGGCCAAGGATACATTGTTTGTTAGGAAGTTGGTGCGAGTTAAGAAAGCGTGTGAAGTGTTGGATGAATTAATCCAACGTAGCCTTTTACTCCTAACCTTTTACTCCTGCCCTCCTTGGCACTGTGCTGTCACCCTCTGAGTTAACCACTGACACAAACAAGAATGTAGTGCTGACCGGGGCTGAGAGAAACAAAAGTTCAGAATGATTCAGGTATATTAAGGTTAATAGCCAAGTACTTCATAGAGTGTGGAATGAGTTACAGGCAATTTGGGCCATGAAGGTACTGAATTTCTGTGGCAATGAGGTGCTAAGGCATCCTTGAATATTGACATTATGAGGATTGCATTTGAAGCCAGAGGGACCTAGATTTGAAATATAGATCTTTGATTTACTAATGGTATAATCATGTGGAAGACACCCTTTCTGTTTTCTTATCTGTATAATAGGGGTTTTGGAATCTGTATATTTAGTTTCGTGGGACTAAAGTGTTAATCAAATGTTAACAGTGGGTTTGGAAATGAAAGATCATGCTTATATTCACTCTTGTATTCATTTGCCAATATATGGAACAACTGATATACCCAAATACTGTGCTAAGCAGTGGCATTCAAACATGAATAAGATACACTCAGACCTTTAAGGAGTTTTCAGTCTAAGTGGGGCGATGCATAAGTCAAGAGAAAGTTACCATTTAGTGTGATAAATGTTTGGCTAAAAGTATGCCTGGAATGTTTTGAAAGCCTAGAGATGCATCTAATCCAGACTGAAGAGTTAGGGCATGCTTCCTGGAGAGACTGACACTTGACCTGAATGCTGAAGGGTAAAGACATTAGTTCAGGGAATCAAGGTAGCAAGGCCATCTAAGGCAGAAGAGACTGTCTGAATGAGTGAAGGCTTGGAGGTAGGTCTGAGAGAGCATGGTATGTGGGGAAATGCTTTGGTAGGGATGGAGCATAATGAGATTTCCCCTAGGGAAAGAAGACAGAGACAGGACTAGTGGTAGATATGAACACCTGACCGTTATTCTGAATTCTTTTAGGTATCATAAAGGGGTTTTCATCAGATGCATGAGTGATCAGGTTTATGTTTTAGGAAGATTATTGTGGTAGCATTGGAGAGGCTAGAGTAGAAAGATGAGACTAGTAAGAGGGAGAAAAGCTGAGAGATGCATTCATTCTACAAACATTTTTGATTAATATGTGTCTAACAGTTTATAATGTGCAGCTAGAAAAAGTCATATAAGACACAATGCCTACCTCCAGGGAACTTATAAAATACTGTATCAAAGATAAAATGTCACTCACAGGGCTGTGTGATAAGGGCGTGGTCAGGGCTGTCATGAATAACCTGGGGGAGAAGTGGTGAAGACCTGAACTAGAGCTATAGCATTGGAGGGGCCAGAGGACATTGGTTTGAAAGAGAATGAAGAGGTAATATTGGCAGGACTTGTGTGCAGACAAGTGATTAATTAGTTAATTAGTTGTATGAATCTAGACCAGAGGAGGGGAAACTTCTCCTCTTGGGCATCCAGGACCAGCCAACTCACGGTGCACATCGTCAACTGTGGCAAAATTTTATAATGATCCCACTAAACTTGAACCAGAGGTAGTCACCTGGGCATTTGTGGGCTTCTTATGCTATTAGGGAATTGCATGGAGACAGGTACTGTGTTGTTGGCCAGTTTATTTAAAATTGCCAAGGAGAAATGGTGTTTCCTGTTTTTTTTTGCCAAAAACAAACAAAAAGTACTACAGTCTTAAATGAACCACTGAGGGCTCAGTTCTATTGGGAAGGAAAGTTGGCTTATTCCACAGACCCAGGTCTAGTGAGACACTGGCTGAAGGTAGGAGGAACACAGAGCTGATTGCAGAAGAGGAAAATCTAAGTTCTGCCATAACCTCATGTTCAGTTGCAGTGATGAAAGAGATAGCTTCCTTTACCCTTGGCATCTTTTCCTTTTTCACTGCATGGGTATTTGGGAATTAAACAATTACCACACCCCACTCCTGCTCATTCTGCCTCTTTCTTTCCTTTCCTTTCCCCCTTTTTAATAAAAGATCCTGTGGCCAGCTCAGGATTAGTATTCTTTCACAACTGTGTGTTCATTGCGGTGATGTGATTTTGTTGTTGTTCAGTTGCCAAGTCATGTCCAACTCTCGCAACCCCATGGACTGTAGCATGCCAAGCTTACCTGTCCCTCACCATCTCCTAGAGTTCACCCAAGTTCATGTCCATTGAGTTGGTGATGCCATCCATTCTTCTCATCCTCTGTTGCCCACTTCTCCTGCCTTCAATCTTTCCCAGCATCAGGGTCTTTTCCAATGAGTCAGCTCTTCGCATGAGGTGGCCAAAGTATTGGAGCTTCAGCTTCAGCATCAGTTCTTCAAAAGAATATTCAGGTTGATTTCCTTTAAGACTGACTGGTTTGATCTCCTTGCTGTCCACGGGACTCTCAATAGTCTTCTCCAGTACCACAATTTGAAAGCATCAAGTTTTCAGCACTCTGCCTTCTTTATGGTCCAGTTCTCACATCTGTACATGACGATTGGAAAGACCATAGTCTTGACTATAAGTGATGTCTTTGATTTTTAACACCCTGTCTAGGTTTGTCATAGCTTTCTTGCCAAGATGCAATTGCTTTCTAATTTCATGGCTGCAGTCACTATCTGAAGTGATTTTAGAGCCCAAGAAGAGGAAATCTGTCACTTTTTCCATCTATCCCCCTTCTACTTGCCATGAAGTGATGGGACTGGATGCCATGATCTTAGTTTTTTTAATATTTAGTTTTAAGCTGGCTTTTTCACTCTCGTCCTTCACCCTCATCTGGAGGCTCTTTAGTTCCTCTTCACTTTCTGCCATTAAAGTGGTATCATCTGCATATCTGAGGTTGTTGATATTTCTTCTAGCCATCTTGATTCCAGTTTGTAACTCATCCAGCTTGGCATTTTGCATGATGTGCTCTGTGTATAAGTTAAATAAACAGAATGAGAATAAACAGCCTTGTACCACCTTGTGATGATGTTTAGGTGATCATTTAGTCTATAATTTACAGAATGATCACAACTAGATGTGGATTATTCCACAAGAGACCTAGAGGGTAAAGGCTATCACCTAGAGACTGAGGTTTCTAAGGTTGGTGGATGGTTTTTAAGTGACCTAACAAATATATTCTTAGGATATAGTTGCTAAACTTGACATTAGGTGGCTCTCTTGTTGAGAAATATTTGAGATTATGCATCTGGTGGTTGGATCATACTAGAGAGGAGGATTCTTAAACTTTAGATGTAAGATGAATGTTCCTTGTGCCAGGTATATTTTGTATGCAACACAAAGAGAATCAAGCCATTTCCAATGAACTAGAGAGTCCATAAGGGAATTTGGCTATAATGAGGGCAGACACAGCCATGCTGCAAGTTTTGTCCCATCTTTTGCTTGCATGGAAGTGGGCATCTGATGATGCTGCCTATTCCATTTTCCATTCCTGTCATTGGTATAGACTTCTGTTGAGGGAAGACCACGGTACACATCCATTCTACTTATGAAGTTGTTAGCTAATGTTTTGCCTGTATAAGAGGATCATGGTAGTCATTGATATTACTATCCTACTTGAACTTCTTTGGAGTGGGTGATGATTCAGTATTTAAAATTTTGAAATATGGGAGACATAATTTAGGAGACCTGCTTGGGATGGGGAGATATCAGACCCAGAAGATTTTCTATAACTTACTACTTATGAAGCCAGTAAACTATCTTAATGTGGAATAAACAAAGGCTCATAATTTTTTCATTTCTTCTCACTAAATTTTTATAAGCATTTCATAACATTTATTTTACAAAACAGAGTATCTATATTGTGGCACTCAACATTTAATTGTAATCTTCTAGTACACATTGGTAAATGGGATGGCAGATGGGAAGTGACTGTTTTACATTAATGTCTAATTGGATTGGAGGTTTTTGTTTATTAATATAAATGCTCACTTGTTTGTAATTATAAGTTATGGAAGCACTCACAACTTTCATTAGTGTGCAGAATTAAGAATTTATTCATAAAAATGTATCTACCATTGGAATTTATCTTTATTTCCCATTATTCTGTGAATTCTTTGAGGCAAAAAATAGTGCCTTTTTCACTATACACTAGTAGGCATTCATTATTTATGTAGGAATAAATTACTTTAAGTGATAATAATAATATGTTTATCATCATAGAATCACACTTAGGAATCTAAGAACTGATATTCAAATTACTTCCTTTGTTTCTAGTCAATCTGTTATTACCTAGGTAGTTGGGTAATATTATGAGATAAAAATTCATGCTTTTTTCATATCTGACTCTTCCTTTTTTGTATCCTTCAACATTTAAACATTAGCTATACTTTAATCAACGATATACTTTAGTTCAATATACATTATTTCTTATAATCTTCAGATCTAAATTTGTAACTTCTGAGAATTTTGAATGCTTCATGATGCAACAAACATTTCTGCTGTCATTATAAGTTTTTAACATGATTTTACTGAAAATATGAACTTTACTGACTCCCTGAGTGCAACTGCATAAAGTGAAAAAGTGAAAGTATTGGTCACTCAGCCGTGTCCAACTCTTTACAACCCAAAGGACTGTAGCCCTCCAGGCTCCTCTGTCCATGGGGATTCTCCAAGCAAGAATACTGAAGTAGGTAGCCATTCCCTTCTCCAGGGGATCTTCCCAACCCAGGGATGAAACCTGGGTCTTCTGCATTAAAGGCATATTCTTTACCATCTCAGTAACTTCTTGAGTGCAACTGCATAAAGGAGCATCTTTTAAGAGAAATTAATAAATATATTTACCTTCTTTCTCCGATTATGTTTTTCTCTCATCAGTCTAATGGGTAGCTAATCAGTAAGGACTATGACTAGATTTTATTATGAAAATATGTAACTAGAAAAGACCCATCAGCAAGAAACTGGAACCACAGAATATATATACCTATATTAAAATATAAGAACATAAATTATTTACTAAGTTAGTTTCTACATGAAAGGAAATATGCACAGTAAAGATGACTGTAATATTTGGAAGAAATAATTTCTGTGAACTTTCTATGCATAAATATGATAGATTTACAAAAATAATAAAATATCTCAGAGACAAAATAATTATATTTTCCCTATTGTATAAAGAAAAGCAGTGTTATCTTAGAAGCATATAGACTTTGGGGCTTGCTAATTGTGTTTCAGTGAATATTCTAAAGGATTTTTTAAAAATTTAAATTATGACTTGTTTTTACTAAAGAAACATTTGATAAAAATTAACCTTTTTTTTTTGGTATATTTATCCCTATATTTTCATGGATTTTTTTAAAATTGTTTTTGCCATACATTGTCATGATATCACCATGGGTTTACATATGCTTCCCCTCTGGAACCCCCCTCCCTCTTCCCTCCCTCCCCACCGGAAATCTCGCTGCACCAGCCCCGAGCATCAATCCTGGGCTGGAAGTTAGCATAAATATTGGATAAAAATAATACTAAAATTGACAGAAAACAAAAACAACTTTTCTATGAGGAGAAGGGGGAAACAGAAGATGAAATGGTTGAATGGCATCATCAACTCAATGGACATGAGCTTGAGCAAACTCGAAGATAGTGAAGAACAGGGAAGACTGGCATGCTGCAGTGCACAGGATCACGAAGAGTCAGGCATGACTGAGTGACTGAACAACAACAAATGAGTAAAAAGGAAACATCTATATTTTTATTTGTCATAATAGTAAATACCAGAGATCTTATAAAAAAAACAGTAGATGCAAATAAAATTAGATTATTTTGTAAATATCAAAAGATGGTGTCCCATGTTTAACAAATGATTTCCATAAGATCCTCAATAAGCCAGAGAGATACAATGAAATAATATGCTTCCTAACAGCTACTTGCAGCAGGATTAAATGATTCTATTAATAGGATTGTCAGGTAGTATTGACAGGAAGTAGGTATGCTGGGGGCACTTCCATTTTGACAGCCCAGTAATGACTTGGAACTGATTTTAGTTTCTGTTCAGAAATAAGTGAAAAGATCTTTGTAGAATGAAGCCCCTCATCTTTAGGTTCCAAAGAGGCAATTGTAATAACTAGGATCAGGTTTAATCTTTAATCTTCATAGTAATTACATCGATGAACCACATGCAGAATAGAAGGTATTATCTTCTTCTGCCAGGTTTCCTAGCTCCTGGCCCGTCAGGTCCATTCAGTGTGAAAAAACTCAGAAAGAAAAAGTAATGATTAAACTGGAAGCCAAGTGCTTACTGAATTACTATTCAGAGGCCAGCATCTACCATCTAGGAAAGTCCTAATCGCATAGAGTTCCAAAATTAACCCATGGGTCCTGAGAAAATGGTACAATGGCAATACCATCAGACATGTTACTCAGTGATTCAAACATTTAATTCAGCAGTTACTTAATAAGTGTTACTTTCAGGCATTGTTTTTGATATTGAGTTATATAACAGTGATCCTGATGGTCAGGGTCCTTGTCCTTACAGAGTATATAGTTTGCTGGGGGAGAAATCAAGAGTGACTAGCATTGACACAGACACACTGTTATATTTACAATGGATAGCCAACAAGAGTCTACTGCACAGCACAGGGAACTTTGCTCAACATTATGTAACAACCTAAATGGGGAAAGAATTGGAAATAGAATATATACGTATATAACTGAATCATTTTGCTGTTAATCTGAAACTATCACAACATTGTTAATCAACTATATGCTGATATAAAATATAGAGTTAAAAAAAAAGTAAATAGCAGTTGTATTATAGTATCCACGAGGAAAAGCATTGAAGTGGCACCTAATCTAGCTTTGGATCTCAGAATATAAACCCATTTCTGATTAATTTTAGAAAAGCCTGAAAAATACTTTGAAATGATTATTAAAAGAACAGAACAGTGTGAGACAAAACTAGAGTGCAATAAAATAATGTCCTGGTAGATCCAATCCAATGTATTGGAAATAAAAATATAGTCCACGAAATAAAAATGCAATATTGGACAGGCTCTAGAAGGGACACAATCAAAGAGAGAGTAGTAAACTTAAAGGTAGAACTGCAGTGCTGATCCATAATTCAGTACACAGAATAAATATGAAAGAACAGTTAAGAAATGTGAAAGATTAATTGAGAAGCTCCAATATTTATCTGAGTTGCAAGAAAAAAAAGAGAGAGAATGAAGGAAACATTAAAGAATAAATATGTGAAAGATAATTGTTTAAATTTCTGTACTATAAGATTATCACTCACACACACTAAGTGTAAAATGTATGAATCAAGGTAAATTCACTTTTAGACATATAATGAAACTAGATCATTAAGAATAAAGGAAAATCTTTAAAGTTATTAGAGCAAATAAATTAACTTCAGATTAACAACCACAGACAGCAACATTTTGCTCTGCAGCCATTGGTGCCAGAGAGAATGGGTTTTGCCTTCGAAATGCTGAGAGAATATCTAAGTAAATTTAGGATTGTATACACAAAAATCATGCAAAAGTGATGGAAAAGAAAGAGAATTTGAGACACAGAGAGTAAGAGAATTTCTCATTCACATCCACTGAATGATTGTTTTCTTTGGCAAGAAAAAAGTGAACATGGAGGAAAGATGTGGAGCATGGAAAATGAGAATGAACATTGAAATTAATGAAATATGTCAGCAAATTTAATTATTAATTACAGAAAATTCTGCCTTTCCTTAAAAAAAGATAAAAGTGAAGCTCTATATAAAAATAATAAGATGTGGAGCTGTTCAGGTGTTCCTAGGGTGCTGTACTCATTGTTTTAACTATGAGTTGGAGAGAGATGCTACATAATTCAAGATCTTGTTAGAAAATTTTTATTTTTTGAATTTCTATATTCTAAATTGAATCACCAAAATAATAGCAATGCAATCTACAGCTTTTAACTGAACAGAAGGAAAAAACACAGGTATAAAAATAATTTAATGGGAAGTAAGTCAGTGAAGAAATGATCATGAAACAATATGATGAAAAGAAGATAAAAAAGAAAACAAAATCAGATCATGGAAGTAAATCCAAATATACCGGTAATGCCATATCACAAAACATGTTCATTGATTGAACTCATCAGTTTAGAAGTTGGGTTATCAGGTTGGTTATAAAATGCAATCAGCTTTACCCTGCAAGAGAAATAGCAAACCAAAATAAAACTGAAAGGGTGAAATTGCAGGGATGTCAGAAAGATCTAATGTGCAAATATGAATTAAAGAAAGCTGAGGTCCTCAAATGAGATACAGTTTAAAGTAAAAAAAAATGTATATATGTAAAGAGAAATACTGCCAGATAATCTTAAAAAGAAATAATTTACCATTGCAAAAATCAATATATATATTTGTATTTGAGAAAGCACTCTCAAATTATGTAAAGCAAGAGCTAAAGGAAATAACCAATAAATCATCAATTGTAATGAAGCTGATAGAACAAGAATATTAAAATATAAGACAAGGTAGGTTATGGATGCAATGAAAAGTAAAATTAATAATCTCTCTATATATATCTCTAACTCTCTATATGTATTGTATATACTTCTATGTATCTATATATCCATCATTTCCAGTAATGAATTTAAATAACTTTTGGGTAAAAAAGAAGAAAATAATACAAAAGTTGAACAAGATTAAAACTGCAATATATAAAAATGTGTGGGATGCAGCTAAAAAGCAGTCTTTACAGATAACTTTATTAAAAAGAAGAAATTCTGAAAATGTATGACTCATGTTCCATCTCAGAAATTAGGAAAATAAACATACAATAAATGAACATAAAAACTGTACAAAGAAATAATAAAAATTGAGAGAAAAATTAGTGAAGTAGAAAAACTCCAAACAGAGAAGATTGACATAATTTGAAATTAGTAATTACTAATTAGTAATTAGTCTATAACAGACTCCTAGAAAGGTTGATCAATAAAAAAGAAAAAGATGCAAAGAAACATTTGGGATTTTTTTAGATGAAATATAGAAGAAACATATATCAATAGATGATATTCAGATACAGTAAAGAGACTCTGTATGTACAAATAGTGTAGATTCAAAAATCATAAATGAATACTATGAATGGCTTTATGCATATATGTTTGAAGAATTAAAGGAAATAGTTCATTTTTGAGAAGAAAATTACCAAAATCAACATAAGGAGAATTAAATGGATAACCACCAAAGAAGTGTAATTAATAATCCAATTTCTTTTTCCCTAAAGACACGAAGTCCAGATGGTTTTCTGAGCTAATTTTAATTCTAATCTTCAAGTAACAGAAACTTTTTTGTATATACTTATTCAGTGACTATAGGAAGAGAAAATTTTACCTCATTCACTTTTATAAGACTAGTATATCTTTGGTGGAGCTCCCTGGTGGCCCAGTGGTAAAGAATCCCCTGCCAACACAGAAGATGAGATTGGATCCCTGGGTTGGGAAGATGCTCTGGAGAAGGAAATGGCAACCCACTCTAGTATTCTTGCCTGAGAAATTCCATGGACAGAAGAGCCTGTCAGGCTGAAGTCCATGGGATCGCAAAAGAGTTGGAGGTGACTTAGCGACTAAACAATAACAACAGCATATCTTTGAAGCCAAAACTGAACAAAGAAAATAAAAGAAATATAAATTATGGATACAACTGTTTTTTAATCATAGATGCAAAATACACACAAAATTAAAAAAAATCACAATCCAGAAGTGTATAATAATTGCACCATGATAAAGTAAGATTTATCCAAGGAAGGTGAGGTTTTCAACTTTAAAAAAATGAATTGATATAATTATGCACCACATTTAAAAAATTGTTAGGCCACAACCCTCCTATTTCTGTGCATCTTGCAAACAGACAATGACTGACTTTTGTTGGGGACTTTTAAACATGTTTGTAAAGTGAACAACCTTGGAGAAGAGAGATAATGTTTCCTTCTGGAGCAAAAAGCAGGCATGCTTATTTTCCAGTATGATGGCGATAATGTCTCCCTTCAGAGCAGAGAGCAAGCATCTTAAGACTTGGGTTCCCTGAGCTCAGGGTTCCTTCCTTGGAATGCAACCTATTGCTTGTACAGGTATCTACCTGGACCCATTTGCGGTTTTCCCATGAGATCTGGAGCCAAGAGAACTTGACAGAAATATGCTGATATTCATGCTACTTGCTGTGCCAAGGGTAAAACGATCTTTTGACTCTGACTTGAGTCTCATGTCTGCTGCCAGCATCTGTGAAATTGTGGCAGACTAACTTGTTAACCTGCAACTAAGGCTCTCAGGTGGCACAATGGTAAAGAATCCACCTGCCAATTCAAGAGAGACAAGAGATGTGGGTTTAATCCCTGGGTTGGGAAGAATCCCCTATAGAAGGAAATGGCAACCTGATCCTGTATTCTTGCCTAGAAAATTCCATGGACAGAGGAGCTTTGGGAAGAATCCCCTATAGAAGGAAATGGCAACCTGATCCTGTATTCTTGCCTAGAAAATTCCATGGACAGAGGAGCCTGGTGGGTTACAGTCCATAGAGTCGCAGAGTTGGAAACGACTGAGCGACTGAACACAAGAAAGTGAAGTATCACACTCTTTACAGTTCTTGACAATAGCTGCAGAAATAGCAGCTGGCAAAATTTAAAATTCATCTATGGCAAAAGTTTTTGATTAACTAGGAATCAAAAGGAACTACCTTAACCTGCTAAAGCTTATATATCAAATACCTACAGTATGTTGACTTAATGGTGAGATTTTAGAATGAGTTCTGTTTAGGTTGAAGTCAAGACAAATAATTCTACTGATGTTACTTCTATTTATCTTATACTGAAGATCTTAGACAATGAAGAAAGACAAGATAAAGCAGTCAGAGGTATAAAGATTAAAAAGAAAAATAAAACTGAGATTAAAGAGAAGAAATTTAATGTACTCTGTAGATAGACAAATGAAATTAATAAGAATGTTTAGCAAGTGACCCATTTGAGCAGACTTAGGTTAATATGACTGTATTTCCTGCTAAACTCAGGAAAAGAATTATATCTTGCTCATTTGAGTACACCAAGTACCTAGTACAGTGTCTTGTACATAATAGATGCTTATTAAATTGTTAAATAAATTAAATTATTGGCTACATACTATATATGAAGCTATATATTCTGATATTTTCAATTTATAGATGAGGAGACTGAGACTTTGATAGACTATGTTCAACTTCACATAGTCTATTATTATTAGAGGAGATTCAGATATTTTGAATTCAAGCCCATTTTTTCCATGTATCTATGTATATCTTTGATGCTAACATGATAGCTTATATGTAAATTACAGAGGTTAATAAATACTTCATAGAATCACAACACTGATCTGACTTAAAATAAGAAATTTGTTTAGGGAACAACCTTCTTGGGCTTTCTCCTTTTCTTTTACATCCTATTTTGACAACATATTTTAGTAGGCTAGAGTATTTTCCTTTTCATTTAATGTTGATGAGTGTCACTAACTAAGTATGGTGCCTGGTGCATCCATGGAGGATACTTAATATGTTGAGTGAATACTGGTATCAACATATTCTTGCCCAGATCATCCCTAGTAATTAGTTTCATGGACCGTTGCCTCCTTTGCACATTCCTACCCCTATCTCCTCATTCCTGGCACTTCCAGGAATGCTTGTCATGCAGATAGGTACAGTTAGGATAAGATAATATTAATAGTTGATATGTTCAATTAACAAACCTTGCTACATCCATGCCTCTGAATTTCTGATCTTGGGAATATCTGTCAGTCAACATGATGGCTAACGATAAAAAAAGTGATTCCATTCAGACTTCCTGAGCTGCATGGGCTGTATCAATGTGCTTGCCTGCTTCTGGTTAGGTTTGGCCAATGTCCCCACTACTTCCACCCCTCCCCAAGTAGTTAAGGCAGTTTATGTTCCATCCCTGTGCTGTTCAGTACAAAAGTCACTAACCACCTATGATTATTGAGAACTTGAAATGTGGAAGTCCAAATGTGGTGGATGTAAAATACACACAGGACTTTGAAGACTTCTGAATATAAGAACTGAGCTAAGTCAATGTGTTGATGGAGCAGTCTCTCGTTTATTGTTGTTGGTTTACAGTTTTTATACCCAAGAAACACACCCATTATGTCACATATAATTCTATACAATCTTTTGTTTTCTGCCTACCATCAACAACTTTAATATTAAGCTTATTCCCCCAATCTATCATCGAAACATGATGATAGATATTCTTTGCAGTTGAAGATGGAGAAGTGCCGGGGTCCAGCCCTGGCGGGTCCAGGGGTCTTGAGGGATTCCGACTTCTGCAAGGGGAATGTTTCCATGATAGAGTAGCCTTTGACTGTGTGATCACAAGAAACTGTGGAAAATTCTGAAAGAGATGGGATTACCAGACCACCTGACCTGCCTCCTCAGAAATCTGTATGCAGGTCAAGAAGCAACAGTTAGAACTGGACATGGAACAACAGACTGATTCCAAATTGGGAAAGGAGTACATCAAGTCTGTAACTTATCACCCTGTTTATTTAACTTATATGCAGAGTACATCCTGAAAAATGCTGGGCTGGATGAAGCATTAGCTAGAATCAAGATTTCTGGGAGAAATATCAATAACCTCAGACATGCAGATGACACCACCCTTCTGGCAGAAAGCAAAGAGGAACTGAAGAACCTCTTGAGGAAAGTGAAAGAGGAAAGTGAAAAAGCTGGCTAAAAACTGAACATTTGAAAAACAAAGATCATGACATCCAGTTCAATCACTTCATGGCAAATAGATGGGGAAACAATGGAAATAGTGACAGACTTTATTTTCTTGGGCTCCAAAATCACTGCAGATGGTGATACAGCCATGAAATTAAAAGACACTTGTTCCTTGGAAGAAAAGCTATGACCAACCTAGACAGCATGTTAAAAAGCAGAGACATTATTTTGCCAACAAATGTCCGTCTAGTCAAAGCAGTGGTTTTTCCAGTAGTCATGTGTGGATGTGAGAGTTGGACGGTAAAGAAAGCTGTGCACCGAAGAACTGATGCTTTTGAACTGTGGTGTTGGAGAAGACTCTTGAGAGTCCCTTGCACTGCAAGGAGATCAAACCAGTGCATCCTAAATGAAATCCGTCCTGAATATTCATTGGAAGGACTGATGCTGAAGCTGAAACTCCAATCCTTTGGCCACCTGATGTGAATAACTGACTCATTGGAAAAGACTCTGATGCTGGGAAAGATTGAAGGCAGGAGGAGGAGGGGGGTGAAAGTGGATTGAGATGGTTGGATGCCATCACCAACTCAATGGACATGAGTTTGGGCAAGGTCTTGGAGTTGGTGATGGACAGGGAAGCCTGGCCTGCTGCAGTCCATGGGGTTGCAGAGAGCGGGACATGACTGATCCACCGAACTGAGATGAACTGATTCACTGCTATAGAGCAGAAATGAACACGACATTGTAATGCAACTATACTCCAGTTAAAAAAAAAAACAAACAACAGCTAATTCTCTTTCTGTTAACAGCACTTCCCTGGGCCATTCTTCCTCTTCCTGGGCACTTGCAAACTCATTCTTCCCCAATCTCTCAGGCCCAGGTGTAGGACAACTCTTCTGCTGTTCTGGGTTTCTGCATTATCTCTTGTGGTTCTCTCATACCCTACCCACTACAAAAATTTTAATATTAATATTTTTGTAAATAATCTTCCTGATTTTTTCCTCCAAACATTCCATTTTCTGTTGGGTCCCTGACTCAGTAGTGGCTATCTGACAGAATGTTAGATGATCAAGTAAACTATGACTTCTACCTTTGACTATAGAAGTTGTTGGTATCAGAACATTGTTGATTTACTCTCATCTGACTTAAAGTGACTACAAGTGATTATAACATAAAATCACTTTTATTATTAACAGTGTTTTATATATGTTTGTGTATATATAGAAAAAGACCCTGATGCGGGGAACGGTTGAGGGCAAAAGGAAAAAATATGGCAGAGGATGAGATGGTTAGACAGCATCACTGATTCAATGGACGTGAATTTGAGCAAAGTCCAGGACATAGTGGAGGAAAGAGGCGACTGGCATGCTGCAGTCCATGGGGTTACAGAGTCTGACGTCACTTAGTGACTGAACAACAACAAGATATATATATGTGTGTGTGTATGTATGTATGTGTGTATATATATACACACATAAATATGTATACATATTTGTGTTCCAACAAAATTTATTTATAAAAACTGCTGGTGGGATCCTTTAGACTTCTGATTATATATGCTTACCCTTGTTTTACTTCTTCATAGGTGAGAAAGCTTTCCTCTTCTTTGATAAGAGGGGCAAAATGGAAGAAAAGTGACATTGGCTGTATTCATACTGTAAACTAGGCAGTGTAGTTATGACATTTGTGCTCATCATATGATTTACTCCCTACATTTTAATCCCTGTGCTACAGATCAGAAAATGGAGTTACAGAAAGCTGAAATAGATTTTCCACAATCACATGTCTGGTGAGAAGCGGAATCCTCTGACTCCTAAGTGTTCTTTTTTCCTCATCATCACAGTTTTCCTTCTTTCTCATCTGCATGCCTTTTCTAGAGTCTCTGGTCAAACTTGCTTCTAATTCTACAACAACAATGACAAATAGCAGCTAAACTTCTTTTAGAGATATGTGGTCTCTCTCGCTCTTATTCTTCTTTTTAATTGAAGTATATTTGATTTATAATATTTTGTGATTCATTTATAATATTTTGTGACTCATTTATAGTATTTTGTGATTCATTTATATTTGCAGATTATAGTCCATTGTAGGTTATTAGAAGACAGTGAATATAATTCCCTGTGCCAAACAATAAATCCTTCTTGCATATGTACAGTGGTTTGTATCTGTTAATCTTATACTCCTAATTTGTCCTTCCCCCACTCCCTTTCTGTTTTGAAAAGTGAAAGTTATAGTCACTCAATTGTGTCTGAATTTTTGCAACCTCATGGACTATTCAGTCCACGGAATTCTCCAGGTCAGAATACTAGAGTAGGTAGCTGTTTCCTTCTCCAGGGGATCTTCCCAACCCAGGAATCCTGCATTGCAGGTGAATTCTTTACCATCCGAGCCACCAGGGAGCCATAGGTTTATTTTCTATGTCTGTGAGTCTGTTTTGTATATAGATTCACTTGTATTATTTTATATTCCTGTATAAGTGACATCATATAGTATTTATCTTTTTCTGTCTGACTTATTTTGCTAATCATGATATTCTCTAGGTCCATCTGTGTAGCTGCAAATGGCAATATTTCATTCTTTTTTATAGCTGAGTAATACTCCATTGTATACATATACCACATCTTCCTAAGCCCATCATCTGTTAATGATTACTTGGGTTGTTTCCATGTCTTGGCTCTCCTAGATAATGCTGCTGTGAACATTGAGGTGCATGTATCTTTTTGAATTAGTGGTTTTGTCTTTTCCATATATATACCCAGGGATGGGATTGCTAGATCAAGTGGTAGCTCTACTTTTGTTTTTTCAAGGAACCTTCATTCTGTTCTGCATTGTTGTGGTACCAATTTACATTCCCACCAACAGTGTAGGAGGGTTCCCTTTTCTCCATACCCTCTATAGCATTATTATTTGTAGACTTTTTAATGATGCTCATTTTGACTGGTGTGAGGTGATACCTCGTTGTGGTTTTGATTTTTTCTCTAATATTTAGTGATGTTGAGCATTTTTCATATACATTTTGGCCACCTATATGTCTTCTTTAGAGAAATGTCTTGGTCTTTTGGATTGAGCATTTGTTAATTTTTATATTGAGGAGCTGTATGAACTGTTTGTATATTTTGGAGATTAACTCCTTATTGGTAGCATCATTTGCAAATATTTTATCTAATTCATAGGTTGTCTTTTCACTTTGTTTATGATTCCCTTTGCCACACAAAAGTTTTTAAGTTTGATTACATTCTATAACATTGTTGTATTTGTCTCCCTACCCAGCCCTCATTTTGATTAGATTTATACCTTCAATAGGAATAGAAAGATTTCAAATTAACTTTTCTTTACCGAAAACCAACATCTCAAATACCTTTAAATATTTAAATATTCCTTTATTATCTACTCAGTTATATCCAAAACATCCATAAGGACAAGAAAATAGTTTTGGAGGTTAGTATAATAATAATATAATATATTTATTAATTGTATAATAATATAAATATATTAATACAATATAC
Organism: Antilocapra americana; assembly: GCA_007570785.1. NCBI lineage: Eukaryota > Metazoa > Chordata > Mammalia > Artiodactyla > Antilocapridae > Antilocapra > Antilocapra americana. The sequence continues at coordinate 42,342,229 of ML662442.1, forward strand.
AATATTTATATATTACAATATATATTATATATCACATACCAAACAATATACTTAATATTTAATAATATTTAATATTCAATACTATTTAATATTTAATAATACATTTAAACAATACATTGATTAATATATATTTAGTATGTTATATATTAAATAATATTTAATTAATTATATTTATTATAATTAATAATATTGCTAATAATAGCATCAATAATACAAGTACTTCTTCATATAATTTTTCCCTGCTCATTCTAATTCAGATCATATATGTGTGAATTACAGTAAATAAAAATATAGGAGAACTAGGAAAGCAGGTTAGGATGAAACTACTTCTCTATTCTTCTCTTCAGCAGCAATGATGCCACATATTTTTAATCTTTTATAGTAGTAAGAGCCATTCATGACTTAGCTCCCAGTGGCAAATTAAATAAATATGATTCCAGTATCTTCAACACTTCTTAACATAATTCTTAATTAATTTTTATTACTATAAAATTTACCAAAGATACTTTTTCTTGTTTGTTTCAAGAATTACCAAATTTTTTGTGGGGGAACACTTTTTTTTTGTTCCAAGTTGACACAAGAAGAAAAATTCTTCTCCTCTTCAGTAAAATATCCTCTAGGATTTGCTGTGATAGGAACAGTTTTCTCATTTACAAATAAGGACATTTAGATTCAGAATGTTTAAATGAGATTGTCCAAGGTCACAGAAGAATACCAAGTAATTGTTGGCTGGACCTAGGTCTCAGATCTCCCATTCAGAGTTGTTGGCAGTTCACCACTGTGCCTCCACCTCTGGAGTGATATTGATCAGTGTTAAATTGGGCAGGCCATCAAAAATGGAGTTAAGATGACATTTCCAAAGGATACCAAAGTGCTTGGTCCAACACAAATCAGGTGCTTAACTGCTTATGCTGGAAAGTACTGGATAGTCCATTCATGGTGCCTGCCAGATTAGACCACTCCCTTCTAAAAAGATCTTGCACACTCCAGGACAAACTCCTGATTTGGAGGAGGCATCAGCCACTGACACCATGATAGCTGATTGGGTTAAAGATAACTCCTGTGGAACATTCCCTGCTAGTTAAGGAATGGCTGATTTCATCAGACTCCTTCTCTGTCTTAGAGAGCTTGAAGAAGGAGACATATAGCTACTACCAGGAAAGTTCACAAAAATAAAGGAGTAAGAAGAAAGCATGGGTGGAGAGAGGAGAGTGCAGCAGCAAGAAGTCTATCCATTGAGTGGGAAGAGAGGCTGAGTCAGAGTTTTGAGTCACTGGCAATTGTTCCCCCATAGCCCACAGTGCTCATCTCTCCCCATTTGTGTTCAGTGATGGCATATTGGTGGTTTGAAATTGACTTTGGAGGGAATATTTACACAAAAGCTTCAGATCAAGGTTCTTCATATTGTTGTTGTTAAAACATTTACCAGGGCACCATTGTGCAAAATGTCTAAGTAGCCAGGGACTGATGCCCCTGGGGAAGGAATGACTTCTGGAGTTCCTCCTGATGAGTTGCCAGAACTACTACTATGTGCTTAGAGGCTGACTAATTTCTGTGAGCTGTGGGAAAGAGAACTGCTGGCTACCTGGGCATTATCTTCCTTACTTCAAAGCCCTGATTTCCCATTTACAGGAGCCCAAATGTCTCTACTTTTACAGTCTGAAATTGCTGAACAATTTTCATGGTGCCAAGTAACCAGTTTAGCTGATGTTCACACCTGTGTTGGTTGTTTGGGCATAATTTTCACCTGGGGCTCCAACCTTTTATAAACTTAGCATGGACATATTTATATCCTGATCGAGTTAGGAAATTCACACTTTTCTTCCTCAAGTATGAAGGCAAGCAGGGCTTTGTTTTTGAACGATTCGTGTTAGCAAGGTCCTTGTTGTTTTTATTTACAACCTATGAAATAGCCTTTAGCATGTTGACATGTTCTCTGAGTTTGCTTATGACAATCGTTACAACAGAAAAGAACAACCAAACTGTGTTGAGGATCTCATTTTTTGTTCAGAAGGCCATGCCCATTGGTCTTTGTGGGTCATAGGTTTTCTCTGCAAGGGTTCTTCCTTCTCTCTACTGTTCTTGTTCCTGACTTTATTAATATGCCTGGACTCCAAAGGTCTCTTGTTCCAGGATGCCTTCTCTAATTAAGTACAATAATTTCTTCATACTTTTTCTCTGTCTTTTTAATTCACCTCTATTCATGCTTCTCAATAGATGCATACTTAAATGATTCTTAGGGATTTTCATATCTACATGTTGTTATTACTCCAGTTAAAATGACAGATTTCTAGATATCAGGGAAATTACTTTTCTTCTACTTCTTTTTAATAATAGTTTTTCTTTTTGTTGGCCAAACCCTGCGGCATGTGGGATATTAGTTCCCTGACCAGGGATCAAATCTGTGCCTCCTGCATTGGAAGCATGGAATCTTAACCACTGGATCGCAAGGGAAGTCTCTCTTCTATTTCCTTTGCTACTTTTCTGAGGTTATTAAATAAGGGTGGGATGATATGGGAGAAGGGCATTGAAGCATGTTAATTGTCATGTGTCTAATCAATCGCCAGCCCAGGATTGATGCTAGGGGCTGGTACAGCGAGATTTCCCGGGGGGGAGGGAGGAGGGAGGGGGGTTCCGGAGGGGAAGCATATGTAAACCCATGGTGATATCATGACAATGTATGGCAAAAACAATAAAAAAAAAAAAGAAAGAAAATAGAAATCCCATATGATCCAGAAACCCCACTTCTGAGTACTTATCCAAAGGAAATAAAACCATTATCTTGAGAAGAAAAAAAAAAGTATTTATAATAATTTTTAACACTTAGTGCCTCATATAATCAAGACATGTATCCTATATTAACCTATTAAATCCTTATGCAGTTCTTGGGTACATATGTTTTAGCCCCATTTTAGAAATGAGGACATTGAAATTCAGGATAGTTAAATAATTGCTTGAAGTTTTTTTTTAAATTAATTAATTAATTTATTTTTTATTGTTTTTGCCATACATTGTCATGATATCACCATGGGGGTTGCTTGAAGTTTTATGGCAGATATAATTGAGTGTGTGTCAGCACTGTTCCAACTTTGGGAGAAGTTCCTAGGTTGACTTTCTTCAGTTCTCTTCAAGTAAAATTGTCAACCACCATCTCATGTGAAGGGGGTAATTAGGATAGAAGTCTGCAGAGTCTTGGGTCCCAGGTGACCTCATTCCCTGGTCAAACCTCCTTGGTTTCTTTTGTTACTCAGACTGGATGACACTTTGCAGTGTTGCCCTTGGTGTGGGGGAGGGGGGATTTGGGGGAAGTAGAGCTTCTCCTCCAGCATCTGTGCCTCATTTGGCCCATTATGCTTTGGGTACCATCTCCTAAAGTTTATACATCCCCGTCTGGAGCCTGGGCCTAGCTAGTATCCTCAGTGCCATCTGAGTGGGCAACACAGGGCTATATATTAGAACCCATGTGGGCCCTGGATACCTCTTGGGGCACTCCTTGATCTTCCCTGTGCACATGGGTTGAATTAGGAGCTCTGTGACTCTAGCCAACAAAATTGACTCCAGGACTGGCTGGTCCCAGGAGTGCAGCCTAGTGGGTGGATGGCTCCTACTGGCTGGTATGATTTCTTTTTTTCCATGGACTTGCCAGGATGGTGCCAACAGGCTGATTTTGAGGTGACTTTCATGTTAAAGACAGATTGACATTGTAAAGACAGACCTTTGCATACATTTGATTAGGCAATAAACAAATACATAAGTACCTCTTTTCTACCCTTTTTATAAATCTTCATTGATACATCATTATACCTCACATGGGCCTATGAATTTTGTAATGTAGTTTTTAAACAAGACATTTATATAGGCAGAGGCACCACCAAAAATATTTTCCTGGAGTTCTGTACACTTTAAGCACAGCCTTGCCCTTTAAGGCACAGCAACCTGGCTCTCCACATATTCTTTTTTTTTTTTTTAATTTTCTGTACTTTATTGTTTTGGTTTTGCCATACAATGACATGAATCTGCCATGGGTATACATATGCTCCCTCTCCAAAACCACCCTCCCTCCTCCCTCCCGATTCCCTCCCCCTGGGTCATCCCGGTGCACCAGCCCCGAGCATCAAACCTGGGCTGGTGATTGATTTCACATATGATAATTAACATGTTTCAATGCCATTCTCCCATGTCATCCCACCCTTGCCCTCTTCCACAGAGTCCACGAGACTGTTCTATACATCTGCGTTTCTTTTGCTGTCCCGCATGCAGGGTTCTCATTACCATCTTTCTAAATTCCATATATATGCGTTAGTATACTGTATTGTTTTTCCTTCTGGCTTACTTCACTCTGGATAATAGGCTCCAGTTCCGTCCACCTGAGTAGAACTGATTCAAATGAATTTATTTTTAATGCTGAGTTATATTCCATTGTGTATATGTACCACAGCTTTCTTATCCATTCATCTGTTGATGAACATCTAGGTTGCTTCCATGTCCTGGCTATTGTAAACAATGCCGCAATGAACATTGGGGTACAAGTGTCTCTTTCCATTCTGGTTTCCTCGGTGTGTATGCCCAGCAGTGGGATTTCTGGGTCATATGGCAGTTCTATTTCCAGTTTTTTTTTTTTTTCGTTTTTCTTTTCTTTTTTTTTTATTAGTTTTGCCAAACAATGACATGATATCACCATGGGCTTACACACACTCCCCCTCCAGAACCCCCCCTCCCTCCTCCCTCCCCCCAGGAAATCTCGCTGCACCAGCCCCGAGCATCAATCCTGGGCTGGCGATTGATTAGACATATGATAATTAACATGTTTCAATGCCATTCTCCCATATCATCCCACCCTTTCTCTCATTCACAGAGGCCACGAGTCTATTCTATACATCTGCGTTCCTTTTACTGTCTCGCATGCTGGGTTCTCGTTACCGTCTTTCTAAATTCCATATATATGCGGTAATATACTGTATTGTTTTTGCTTCTGGCTTACTTCACTCTGGATAATGGGCTCCAGTTTCGTCCATCTGAGTAGAATTGCTTCAAATGAATTTTTTTTTAATGCTGAGTAATATTCCATTGTGTATATGTACCACAGCTTTCTTATGCATTCGTCAGTTGATGGGCATCTAGGTTGCTTCCATGTCCTGGCTATTGTAAACAATGCAGCGATGAACATTGGGGTACACGTGGCTCTTTCAATTCTGGTTTCCTCGGTGTATATGCCCAGCAGTGGGATTGCTGGGTCATATGGCAGGTCTATTTGCAGCTTTTTAAGGAATCTCCACACTGTTCTCCATAGTGGCTGTACTAGTTTGCATTCCCACCAACAGTGTAAGAGGGTTCCCTTTTCTCCACATCCTCTCCAGCATTTATTGCTTGTAGATTTTTGGATTACAGCCATTCTGACTGGTGTAAAGTGGTACCTCATTGTGGTTTTGATTTGCATTTCTCTGATAATGAGTGATGTTGAGCATCTTTTCATGGGTTTGTTAGCCATTTTTATGTCTTCTTTGGAGAAATGTCTGTTAAGTTCTTTGGCCCACTTTTTGATTGGGTTGTTTATTTTTCTAGAATGGAACTGCAGGAGTTGCTTGTGTATTTTTGAGATTAATTGTTTGTCCGTTGCTTCATTGGCTATTATTTTCTCCCATTCTGAAGGCTGTCTTTTCACCTTGCTTATAGTTTCCTTTGTTGTGCAGAAGCTTTTAATTTTAATTAGGTCCCATTTGTTTATTTTGCTTTTATTTCCAATATTCTGGGAGGTGGGTCACAGAGGATCCTGCTTTGGTTTATGTCGGAGAGTGTTTTGCCTATGTTTTCCTCTAGGAGTTTTATAGTTTCTGGTCTTATGATTAGATCTTTGATCCATTTTGAGTTTATTTTTGTGTATGGTGTTAGAAAGTGTTCTAGTTTCATTGTTTTACAAGTGGCTGTCCAGTTTTCCCAGCACCACTTGTTAAAGAGACTGTCTTTTCTCCATTGTATATTCTTGCCTCCTTTGTCAAAGATAAGGTGTCCATAGATGTGTGGATTTATCTCTGGGCCTTCTATTTTGTTCCATTGATCTATATTTCTGTCCATGTGCCAGTACCACACTGTCTTGATGACTGTGGCTTTGTAGTACAGCCTAAAGTCAGGTAGGTTGATTCCTCCAGATCCATTCTTCTTTCTCAAGATTGCTTTGGCTATACGAGGTTTTTTTGTATTTCCATACAAATTGTGAAATTATTTGTTCTAATTCTCTGAAAAAGACCTCTGGTAGCTTGATAGGAATTGCATTGAATCTATAGATTGCTCTGGGTAGTATACTCATTTTCACTATATTGATTCTTCCATTCCATGAACAAGGTATATTTCTCCATCTATTTGTGTCCTCTTTGATTTCTTTCATCAGTGTTTTATAGTTTTCTATATATAAGTATTTTGTTTCTTTAGGTAGAAATACTCATAAGTATTTTATTCTTTTTGTTTCGATGGTGAATGGAATTGTTTCCTTAATTTCTCTTTCTGTTTTCTCATTGTTCTCCACACATTCTTGATAGAGTCTAGTATTCATGCCTTCCTTTGGTTTTAGCATTTGAATTTCAAAACTTGGCTTATGCAAATTAAATGCATATAGTTTCTGAAGAGGAGGAGATAGAATTATGAAAAGGAATACTCTGAATCGAAAACCTTACAGTGAAATGTATCATATTGTCGAATTACAAGCTTCAGACCCGCCTGGGATGGTTACAAAGCCTGAGCTCCTTACATCTCACAACATGGATGCAAACTTTATTCAGGGTCTACATATAAACACATTGTTGGTCACCACTCATCACAGTTGAACGAGGACGAGGATTGCATGAGAAGAAATTGCCTGTGCAGCCTTACTAGTTAGCTAGAGGATTGCTCAGTTTTTCTATCGAGAGTCTGGGGCAGTTAGCGTGGACCTGCAGGGCAGTATCACCTCCTGGTTGTGTTCAAGGACACAGAATCTAGGCAGTCAACGTTCAGTTGTCTGGCCCACCACTGACTTGTGATATAACTGAGCAAAATTTTGGAAATCTCTAAATCTCAGTTTCCTTACCTGCGGAAGGATGATAAGGATAGAATATTTCTCTCTCTTAGGGTTGAGGTAAGGACCTATTAAGAGAAAGTACTTGTTGAGACAACTCAACCACTGCTAGAAAGTTAAATTATTTTACCTGGTATTTGTCAAAGAAGGTTTTGGTCAACATGCGGTGTTCTTTGTAAGCATAGGTCTAGATCATGAGCACCTCCTTTTGGTGGCATAGTCATCTTTGCAACTGAGCTTTTGTCTCCGGAGCATGTGCAGCAGATACCGAGTATTGCTCCATAAATGAATGAACAAGTCCAGTGAGAAAGATGAACCATTTCTATGGGCAAGTGGGAAAGCAATCACAGAGGGTAGAATTTCTTAGCAGTAAATATGAAGTATATGAAACAACAACAAAGTCCTTTTCAATTACCATTTTTCAAGAAACATAGGGGTCGAGGAACATAGTTAACAATACTGTGGAAAAGCAATCAGCAAGGTCTAAACTATAGAGAATTCTGTGGTTTGTTTAATAAATAAATTTTGAGAAGGAAAAAGTGTGGAAACCTATATTAAAAGATATAAGAGACCTGTTGGCTTATCCCCATGTATAGCATTTGGCAGGTGTCCAACTCCTTGCGACTCCATGAACTGTAGACCACCAGACCCCCCATCTATGGAATTTCCCAGGCAAGAATATTGGAGTGAGTTGCCATTTCCTACTCTAGGGGATCTTCCCAACCCAGAAGTTGAACCCAAATCTCTAGAATCTCCTGCCTTCGCAGGCAGATTCTTTACCACTGAATCACCAGGGAAGCCCTGTATAGACTGTACTGGGCTCTTAATTAAAACACATTTAAAAAATATGAGTCACTTGGAGAAATTTGAAAAGTAACCAGATGTTTTAGGATATTAAATAATTATTAAGGTGATAGATAATGACATTGGGTAAAAAATTTTAGGAGTATAGACTGCAACATTTATAGATAAAATTATATTATAGCTGAGATTTCTTATAATAATCTGGAATTTTAAGCACTGAGTGAGATATAGATAAAACTAGGAGTTAATAATTTGGTACAACAGAATGAATAATTGATGCCTACACTCTTTCTTCTTTGGTGTGTGCTTTCCATAAACTTCCCATAATAAAAAACATAGGAATAACAAGTGAGAAGTAAAACAAACAAGCGAAAAGTTCTATTTAAAAGAATTCAGTGGTCTTTTCATTTAGTGGTAATTATTCCTAAGGACTCTAAAGAGCACTTTTGATAAAATCTTATGACTATCATATTTCTGGAAAATAACATTTCAAATATTAATTTTTGTTTTTTACAAAAGTGACACCATGTTTGATATCATTCTTGTACATATTTTTTTTCAAATTGAATGAGCTGACAAAATTATATATTTCTTATTTTGATGTCTTCAGGGCCATCAAAAAAGAAAACTATTGGAACCTTAAACTCACCTCTTATCTTAAATATAACACAAGTAAAGGAAACAAAAAACCCTGGTAAGTTGTGCTTCACAGAGGCAGAAGAATGAAAATCTGCTGTTGGGGAGACATTGCCCTGATTAGGTTTCCCATGTTCTACCCAAGGAGGCAGATGTAAATACCTTTGGTTAAGTGCTTCCACCTCCCTTTTTCTTCTTCTTTTTTTTTGGTCTCAACATTTAATTTTTTTAGTTTCTGAAATATAAGTCAAAATACATTTTTGTTACACACCATGGTAACAAACCTGACATTCTTTTTAGTACAGTGTGACTTAAGATAGGTACTTAAAACTTTCTTTTTAAAACCAATACATTTCATTTTGGAGGGAAGCAGCTTCTTAAAAAAGACATTGGTGCACAAGTTATTATTTTTCATTATTTTAGTTTTTATGAGTGCCAAACTTGGACAGCATGCCCTCTGAACTGAAGATGGACCATGAATACCTCTGCTTTTATCTTGTGACCACAATCTTGTATGTGGATTTTAGTTATTAATTGTGACTCTAGCTCTCCACTAGGGATTCCTATGGGAAGATTATGCATAGAGTCCTCACTCATCTTCCTTCTTGTGTACTTCCGTCATCTGCTTTATATCATTTCCATGGCCCTAATCTTCAGATCATCCCATGGTACCACCTAAGGTTTTCTCAGAGACAGAGTGGAAAAGACCTGAGATTAAGACAAGAAGTTGAGGTCTTGATCCTATCTGAAAACTCTGTAATCTTGGGTACTTTACCTAGTCTCTGTCTTCAGTTTTCTTATCTTGGGTTTAATAACTACTTCATATGATTGCTGTAGGGCATAATGACACATCTGATATAAAAGCCAAAAAGGAGTAAGATGGAATTTCACACCAAAACATGCTGTATAAAATCCTTACCTGGAAGGCCCATTTACTATTGAAAAAAATACTCATGATAATTTCCTGTAGTTTTAAGGAAAATAGGGGCAGCCTTAGAGGTTAATTATCCTGCTGAGTGCAAATAAATTATACATCTCTGAGGTACAAATGGTTTTGCTTGGATCAGAAGACTCTACCTGCTCTCTTAAAAAATAATGTTCTTAAAAATTATGAACCATAATTAATATTGAATTTTGCCAGAGGACCCTGGTGGAATTTAGGTCTCTTAGAAATGAATTTCTTCCTGAAATTTTAGGAAAAATAAAGATAGGTGTAAGAGGAGCTAGAAGCTCTAAATATTTAATCACAAATATTTATGTTTTTTGTTTTCATTACTATTGTATAAATTTGAAGAAAGTGATTAATTTTATTGAATGTAGTTTATCTGTTTTCATATTTATATAAGGCAAAATTTTATTCAGTTATACAATTGGCAATTTTTAGCTACTGAATTTCCTTTTAATAATACCTATCATATCCCTTATTTCATTTCATGCTGAAGAAAATACAAAACAGTTTACTTTTAAATACTGAGCTTTTTATTATATAAACAGTTGTCCCCCTCTGTCCACAAGGGGATTAGATCACTGCAGATACCAGAATCTGCTGATGCTCAAGTTCCGTAGTTGGCCCCACAAATCCATCAGTTCTGCATCCATGGATTCAACCAACCAGGGATGGTAAATGTTGTACCTGATCTATGGTTGGTTGAATTGGCAGATGCAGAGCCCATGGAAATGTAGAGTTGACTGTAGTAAAAACCTCTTCACCCAATTTTTTTTACATAAGATCTATAAAGCTTGTTTGCATTTAAGTTTTTTAAAAATATGCCTATTTTATTTGTACTATAGTTAATATTTCTGAAATAGTTCTCAAATTTTTCCCACTGAAATACAATACTTTGAGAAAATAAACTAAAATGCACAAGTGGCACCCTTCTCTTAGGTTTGTGTTATCGTTTGACAGAGATCAAAGCCAAGGAACAAGGATAGTTACAGAAAGTTCTGAGGACTGTTGGTGGTAGGTTCTCCTACTACCAAGTCATCTCAACTACATGTGTAGCTACTCTTGCCTTGTTTGCAACTCAAAGTTGGTGACAGTGGTCGAGGTCTCACCCATTAACTTAGGTTTTAGGAAATAGAAAATTGCATCTTGGGTTGAGTGAAGAGCAAAGAAAAAAAAAAAGAAAAATCATACAGCATATCGTTCACAGGATTTATGCTGCTACCAAAATTCTATAATTGACTATGATGTTACAGCTGGTTATGATCTTTGGTGAGAAGTCTGAACGTACTATGTGTAAATAAAGTATCTATGATCTGCACATTTGGGATGTTTTTCTTTTAGAATATTTCAAAGACCCTAGAGAAATGGTGATTGTCAGAACAATTTTCACAAGTGTTTTGAAGCATGTACAGTACTCATTGCTGCCTAAAATGATCCTTTTAGCTCTTTCTGATGAGGTTGTGTTTGTCTCTTTCTCTTCACTGGAATATGAATTCTGAGAAAGTAAAGACTTATCTAGTGCTGCATCACTAGTGCCTAAAACAGGGCCTGGCACAGTAAATATTTATTGGCAAGCTGTGACTAGGGGTAATTACATAATTACATATATTGACTTAATGCTAAAGTGAGGTAGCCGTTACCCATAACACAGATACAAACAGAGGGTTAACTTAAAACCATCTACTTGCCTCATTTCTTTTTTCTTTTAAATCATGGTGAACTATGGGAGTACGCACAAGAAAGTTTATAGAAAAGATTATTTTTCATGAATTATATTTGGAAAAGGAAAGTTTAGAGCCTGGAAATGTTTATAGCAGAGGAAAGGTGAGAAGATTCAGAAGGAAGCAGTTTTTGAGATGAATAGACAAAAGGGAAGAGTGTAAAGAGGAAAAAATTTCTAGGGAGGGGAAGATAAAGAGGGAAGCAGGTGGGGGAAGGCTAAATGTTACTGGGACCTTACATGTGGGGAACAGTGGAAAAGCAATTTTTAGAAGCATCATGTTGACCATCTAGACATGAAATTCAATTTTGATTTTGAAGGTAGTACAAAGTCAAAGGAGCATTTAAGTGTTACAGCTGTAGGTAATATTTGGAGCTGATTTTCAAAAGTGAGAGCAGAGAGTATGATTATCATCATAAAAAGTATGTTTCTTATATGTGAGGACCTTAACCTGCATTGCAAAGTTAGCTTATTATTTCAATCCTAGTTTGGTAGTATTTCAATACTACCAAAAGCTGAAAAAATTGCTTCCACAACAAATGTGAAATGGCTGTGTTGGGGAAACCACAAGTATTAAATCCAGGAAACAGAAATTGGCTATCTTTCAATATTTCTAATGAAAAATGTAACTGTTTCTTTGCTATTTTTTCAGGCTTAATAAATCTTTACTCTAACTTTTCTTTATAGTATTTTTTTTCCACATATACTTTCCTGTGCAAGTTTTCAATTCATGTATAAGTCCAAAAATATTTGAATTAAGTTACTCTGGGGGATGATTTAAAGAATCAAATATATAACTTTTCTTTTTTTTTGCAGTGTACTATTTTTCCCTCTAATAGTTTTGTGTTATCTGTGTTTTACGTTGAATTTCAATTTCATCCAAGTAATTGAGTATAAAATCTAGACCCAGAAAGAAAATCTTCAAGTGTGATAGTGTATATATTATAAATATAGTTATTTACATTGAACCAAGATGATAGGCTTTTGATTACTCAATGTTTTCCAATATCCATCAATGCATAAGAGCCAGGGATTAATGAGTGTCTACAGATGAGGGCTTTGTATACATCGTTTCTAATCTCAGCTTCTGCCTAAGGCAGGATCTCAGACCTCAGTCTTTGGATCTTTACTCTCTTCTTCCCTCCCCTAGGATTTGGGTAAATTGTGGATCAGATCACCTCTTAAATTTTTATAACACTTAGAATATAAGAATCTGGCATACTGAGCAGATTCTAAACTGAATGTTATAAATGCAAACTATCAATAACTGTTATTGATTTAGTTACATGAACCATGAATCCTGCTAAGTGCTTATATAAATGATCTATTGAATCCGCCCTACTAACCTGTGAGATGAAGACAAGTGATTCTCTTAAGTTCATCCAGCTGAGTCCTGGAACCTCTCCAACTTCGGATTCACTCTTTCAGTACTAGGATAGATTGCCTTCCATCATAGCTGTTGTTCCACTTGATTTGTTTTCTAAAGGTTCTTTCTGTCTGGTGTCATATAATGGTAGCTGAGTAGTCATCTAGTCTGAGTCCTTCAAGTAACATGAAAAACTAGCAGTCTTGAGAGGTTAAATGACTGGCCAAATGTTACCTGGAGACAGCTCTCTGTGTGAAACTGAGGTTTCCTCACTTCCTGTCCTGATTCCTTCAGTCTCTACACTGTTTTATTGTTGCTTTTTGGTTGGCAATGATGCAAAATGCTTGCAATGCTTAAGATTATAATTTTTTTCCTCAAAAAAATAAATCAGCATAAAAATTACTAGCAACCAGCATTATTTGAAGACTGTTAAAGGTCAACATGACTCAAGTCTATGTTCCAATCACAGAGGCATAGATTCAATACACAGCCAGAGGCCTTGGGGCAGGGTCTCTGCAGCAGCCTCCAGAGGGCAGAAAGTGCAGGGAAATCTTCAAAATCAGAAAATATGTGCAATATTTTAACTGAATTTCAATGATATGGTAACGGGTTATATGCAAATGTACCAAGTCGCTTCAGTCATGTCCAACTCTTTGTGACCCTATAGACTGTACCCTGCCAGGCTCCTCTGTCAATGAGATTCTCCAGGCAGGAATACTGGAGTGGGTTGCCATGGTCTCTTCCAGGGGATCCTGCCCACCTAGGGATAAAATCTGTGTCTCTGTGTCTCCTGTATTGACCAGCAGGTTCTTTACCACTAGTGCCACCTGGGAAGCCCCAAGGGATTATAGTTCTGTGGTGTTCTAAATTCCTGGACTGCTCCCCAGTAAGGCTTTAATGCTTGCTTCTGCATTAAGCAACCATTAAATAGTTATTATTATTTAAAAAGTGTTGGCTTATTTGGCTGCGCTGGGTCTTAACTGGGGCATATGAGCTCTTTAGCGGTGGCCATGGGCACTCCTCAACCAGGGCACCCAGCATTGGAAGTGCGGAGCCTTAGCCACTGGACCACCAGGGAAGTCTCTATTCAACGTTTTGCATATACTATTTCATTTATTTAGTCATCACAAAGACTCATTTTACAGATAAGAAACCGAATCTTTAAGCAGTTGAGAAATTATCCTTACTTTACATGATATATGGCAGAGCTGTGATTTTTGGATAAATAGGCGAACATCTGAAGTTAGGCACCTCTGAGAAAAAAATGATATAATATTAAAAAGCTACCAAGTAATTTTTTATGCTATCTGTATGTTATCATATTGTCTGATATAAGTATACATAGCAATCTCTTTACTCACTGCAAAGGTACCAAACAAGATTACAAACTAGAAGTGAGGTGGATTTTTTATTGTTTGATATTTTAAACAGTTCATTGTCTTTCACCTTTCAATTCTGTGAATTTTTAAAGTACAGAGTTAGTAAAGAAATAAAAACTTATTTTGTGTAACCAAAGTTCAAGGTAGTTTAGATGAAAATGGGAAATTGAACTATGACAAACTACAACTGAATCTTAAATGAATATGAGGCTATTATAAAGCAATATTGATGTCTTGAATCCTAAGTTCTATATTAAGGTCATAGCAACGGCTTAGAGTTTTATGAGCCTGCATGGTGTTAGCAACTTCATCTCTTTAATCTTAACTTCGCCTCAAGCAAAAATAAATCTCAATGTTGTAAACCGTATGGTAACATAACTGCCTTGTTCAATAGGGATCATTTTTTTTCCCCCTAAATGTTACTAATATCTTGCTGTGGCTTAAAAAAATAAGGAAAGAAAAGACAAAATGGTTGAAGTGATAAATATTTCTAGTACTGAAAAGTGGATGGAAGCTTTCCTATTTTTGCTTTTGTAGTAAGTTATTTTGCAATTATGGTGTATAAACAAGTTGGGCTCTATAAGACCAGTTGTACACGTTTAGGTCACTTAATTAATATTTGGCTATTGCATTTCTACATGTTGAAGAGGACATTTGGAACCAAGCAGAGGCAAGGCATAGACCAGAAAAAGGCTGAATGTTCCTGGAAGAAAGTCAAGGTTGGAGAAAAATGAGGAGCATCCTAAGGTCATGGTTTACTGAAAGATATTAAGGAGCTGCTTCCTCTGAAGCTCTGTAAGAAAAGTTATAACTCAGAAATGTCTTAGGGGGGAGAAAAAGTGGTCCTGCTCACTGTATAAAGAAAAGTAAATGTTAAATAAGCAGACTTTATTAAAGGGCTGGGTTCTTGACTTGTGATTAGAATTTGATATTTCATTTGGCCCTTGATCTGAATTACATGGTTTATAATTAGAAATATGTGTACTTAAAAAAATACAGAATTATATCTATGTAGGAAAAACTCAACTATATGCATTCTAAAATTTCCCCTTATACTCTGTGTACATGCCTGAAGAAGCTCTGTGCATTGGGTCTAAGCTAACTTACTGAGTGGCAACTGAAATTAGGGGCCTAGGTGGAATTCTTCTTTTGATAACATAGGAGACCTTAGACCTTACAGCTTTGTGAAAATCCATACTTGTAAATGAGAGATATTTCTAATCTTTAGCTATCTCAATTGTCAATACTTTTTTGGCTTCAGTTTTTTCCTCAGTAAGGAAAATTTTATTACATTTAATTTTAATTAGAATATGAATTTTTCAGGTTTTAAGTTCTTGTTTGTAGTATATAAGGAAACAGTAAGTGAAACTTGCTCCGACTCTCGGCGACTCCTTGGACTGTAGCCTGCCAGGCTCCTGTCTGTGGAATTCTCCAGGCAAGAATATTGGAGTGGGTTGCCATTTCCTTCTCCAGGGGATCTTCTCGACCCAGGGATTGAACTCAGGTCTACAGCATTGCAGCTGGACTCTTTACCATCTGAGCCACCAAGGAAGTCAGTATTCTTCCTTTAAATTTTAAAATAAGAAAATTAAGATTAGTATTTTAGTGTTGAAGTAGTAAAGTCCACACAAAATATGAAAATAGTTTTTTGTCTATGATAGTACACTAAGAGGTTTAGTTATTTGACTGAATAGTTTAGAAGCACCTCACACATAGTGAAATGGTAAATATCAGAGAGGGAAGCCTGAAAGAAAATGACTATGATTCATTATTAGAAGGGTAATTGTTGGGACTTACCTAGCATTCCGTGTTTAAGACTCTGTGTTCCTAATGCATGGGGGAATGGGTTCAACCCCCTGTCGGGGAACTAAAATTCTTCATGTCACAGGGCAAGGTCAAAAAAAATCCTCTACTTGCATCATAAGAAGAGTAATCATTGCACCCTGTCTGGAGGAAGACCCTGGGAACACATCCAGTTTGGGAGAGCAAGGTCAGCAAAGCTCATAGAAAAGGGAGGTCCCAAGACCCAGAAGAAAAGTTATGACCAACCTAGACAGCATATTAAAAAGCAGAGACATTATTTTGCCAACAAAGGTCCATCTAGTCAAAGCTATGGTTTTTCTAGTAGTCATGTATGGATGTGAGAGTTGGACTGTAAAGAAAGCTGAACACCAAAGAATTGATGCTTTTGAACTGGGGTGTTGGAGAAGACTCTTGAGAGTCCCTTGGGCAGCAAGGAGATCCAGCCAGTCCATCCTAAAGGAAATCAGACCTGAGTATTCATTGGAAGGACTGATGCTAAAGTTGAAATTCCAATACTTTGGCTACCTGATGCAAAGAACTGACTCATTGAAAAAGACCCTGATGCTGGGAAAGATTGAAGGCAGGAAGAGAAAGGGATGACAGAGGATGAGATGGTTGGATGGCATCACCGACTCAATTCACTTGTTTGAGTAAACTCTGGGAGTTGGTGATGGACAGGGAAGCCTAGTGTGCTACAGAAAGTTCTGTGTATCAAGTTGCTTGAGAAATGCAGTGATTTTCAGTTGAGGGCCCTAGCTAGAGAGAGGCCACCTCAGGAGAGGGAACAAGGGAATAAATGCTTTAACCTCAGTCTCCTCCCTCCTTCTGATTTCCTCCTTGGGCTCCCCAAGTAGAAGTCAGAAGTTCCATAATCTATTGAGATAATTTTTAGAGGTCACTCTATATCAGGAGGGCAAAGGGGCAAATAAAAGGTATTTAACAGAGTCACAGTTTTATGATTCTGTGCCACACATCAGTTTTTAAAACAGTTCTCCCCACTCCTCCCACCCCAGATTCGCTGATACCAAGAATGAAATATTATGGGTAGAGGCCATAAGCACTCTGGCCAATGGAAAGAAATGTCTTCTCTGCATGCCTGAAAGTAGGTGGTGTAATCTGCTTACATGTTTGAGAAGCAAACTTTTGTCACCTCTGTAGAGCCGATAAAGCTGAAGTAGAATCATAGTACATTTTCTAAAACTTATGACCTCTCAGGAGACTGGTCATCAGGTCTTTTCTTGGGTACACTTAAATCTTAATGTAGACCCCTTCCAACATGGAATGAAGATCAGCTTGGTAGACCTTGCTCCATATTTTCCCTCAAAACAAGTCACATTGAACCTAGTTCTATTCTGGAAATTTTAGTGTTCTTTGATCTGGGTAGTTAATAACGCAAATAAGAAAAGTAAATATAACAAATAGTATATATCTTTGAATTATAGTTTCCTGCATGGATAAACATGAAATTACTTCATAGATTTTCTAATGTGCCTCCAAAAATCCAGAATTGAAGTGGAGTTGCTCAGTTGTGTCCAACTCTTAGCGACCCCATGGACTGTAGCCTGTCAGGTTCCTCCAACCATGGGATTTCCCAGGCAAGAACAGTGGAGTGGTTTGCCATTTCATTCTCCAGAGGATCTTCTCAACCCAGGGATCGAACCTGGGTATCCAGCACTGCAGGCAGACTCTTTAACACTTGAACTACCAGGAAGTCTGAACTATTCACTTGGAAGTATCATTCTGCTTCTTCCTGCTACTCCATTTTTTTTTTTTTTAGTTATAGTCTCATAGTTTTCTGGGCTCTGCTCATCTTTGTCGGTTTCTTTTCTCTCTGTTGTTTAGAATCTCCATTCTGCTGTGGAGCTTATCCATTGAACTTTCAAATTTTGGTTGCTATATTTTTCAGTTCTAAAATTTCTTTTAGGTTCTTCCTTATATATCCTCTTTCTTTGTTGATAATTTTTATTTATTTGCTGAAAGTTTCTATCTTATCATTTGTTTCAAGTGTGTGTGTAGTTGCTCATTGAACCATTTTTATGATGACTACTTTATAATCTTTAAATTCCATTAAGTGTTAACATTGATTGATTGCTTTCTCTAATTCAAATTGAGGTTTTCCTGATTCATGGTGTGATGAGTGATTTTCTTTTTTTTATTATATCTTAGACATTTTGGATATTATATTTTGAGACTCTAGAGACTCTATTTAAATCTTGTATTTTAGAAGGCCTCCTCTGACAACATGCCCTGGGGAAAGGAGTCACTGGTTCATTAATGCCAGGTGAGGTGAAAGTGTAGGTTCTCCACTTGGATTTTTTTAACACCTTGGGAGAGGAGGAGGAATTAGGAGTTCTTCATGACCATCTGGTTAGTATAGAAGTTCAGATTCTACACAGGCCAACATTGGCATCACCTTAGCTGGGAGAATGAGGTGTGCCTCAGTAGCTCTCTCCATTTGGCTTCTATTGAAATTGTGAGGTGGAGACTCAGTACTACTGGAGAGTTAACTTCTTACCATCAGGTGGGGATGGAAGTCCAGGCTCCACTTGTGGCCTCCTATGACACCATGGAGGAGGGACCTTGTTAGTGCCCAATGGAGACAAAAGTCCCAGCTCC
The DNA here is from genome assembly GCA_007570785.1 of Antilocapra americana. Lineage (NCBI taxonomy): Eukaryota > Metazoa > Chordata > Mammalia > Artiodactyla > Antilocapridae > Antilocapra > Antilocapra americana. The sequence continues at coordinate 42,360,547 of ML662442.1, forward strand.
CTATCCACTCTAAAACCACCTCTATAGGGGTGTTGAAAACATTGTTAAGCCTGGTAAGGTTGGAAGTAAAGCTCCCACTCAGTCTTGCTAATAAGGCTGTGGGTGGGGTTGACATTGTTTTCCATTTTTTCCATACTCTATGGCTAAAGTAGGGTTGTTCCCTGTCTTACTAAGACTCCCTTGTTTTGATTTTTGGCTGAGAACAGTTTTGATGGGGACTATCAGTGTTTCTGATATTCTAGCTTCTTCAGCTCAAAGTCTAACATATACAGGGCAAACAGAAAAACACAGGAGACTCACCACTGTGTCACTGGGTCCCAATCGACCTTCTCTTTCCTTTCTTTTAGAGACTTCTTATTTTTGTTTTGTACAAGATAACTGTGTTTTTTGTTTTTTGTTTTTTTTTTTTACCTGAACTGCAGTGGGAGGAATAAACAAAAGTGCCTGATGACATTGCTTTAACCACTAGACTCATCCATGCCTGAGAGTAAGCTTGGGTTTTTCAGGTACAAAAGCCATAAATTCCCCTTTCATTTGTCAAACCATCTTGAATGTTACTTACCACCAAGTTCGCTTGGAGTGACTGGGTCTTGGAGCACAGACACATGACTAGAGTCTTCTTGCGTTAGAATAGGTGTCAGTCTTTGGCATGAACTTACACCTTGGCTTCCTCTCGCATGGATATTTTTTTTTTTAAACAGTATCTGTTTCAACAAGGAAGGTTCTAAGACCCTAAAATTACTAGTTGAAATCTAGGCTTTCCTCATCCATAAGATCACCTTCATCCCATTATGTCATAAGCCAAATAAATAAGGGTGATAGGAAATAAGACATTCTACCTTAGTAGCTTGGAGTTAAGGTCTGTGCTTGCTTCTGCGATAATGACAAGAGTAACCTAGGACAAGTCATTTGTTCTCTTTGTGCCTCAGTTTCTGTTTTTGTAAACTAAAGGGGTGGACTCTAGATGATGTGTAGAATTTTCTCTAGCTCTCAAGAACCTCTGTGCCTGTTAATGAAAATAGAAGAAAGTGAGGCAAAGCATTTTACACTTGGTTTCCCTGTAATTTGGTGTAAAATGCCAGAAAATTAAGGTTGACATTATTTATTGTGACTTACCTGCCCTTGGAATGCAAGAAAAGGTCGTTACTGTGCTAATCAATAGAGGGTAACAATTTTCTGCAGAATACAGTATGGTCACTGTAAGTAAAATAAGTAAATAGGGGATGTCTTGGCCATCTAAGGTTTCAGCGTGCTGATGGCATATGAAGTTTAGGAGCTGTCAAATACATTGATTTTTGAGTCAAAGTTTAAAAAATTATGCTAGAAACAATGTTCATTTAAATAATTTTATGCAGAGAGGAAAATTATCAAGACAGAGGGCTAGATACATGTTTCCTATGCTATAATTACTCATAGCAATAATAACCTCAAAAATAGATTTGCAGATTTTCTTAACTTCTGTGTGATTTTTGAAAGACTTCATCTTAAAGGAAGAAATTTAGATGCTCAGCTAAATTGAGAAGTACAAAGATTTCTCATGTATCCCCTCTTCCCCTACAGATACATAGTGTCTCCCATTATCAACATTCCCCATCAAAGTGGTATATTTATTATATTTGATGAAGCTAAATCAATGCATCATAATCAAAGTCCTTAGTTTACATTAGGATTCACTTTTGGTGTTGTACATATCATGGGTTTGGACAAATGTATAATGACATATGCATCATTAGAGAATAATACAGAGTATTTTTGTCACCCTAAAATTTCTCTGTTTATTCTATTCATACCTTCTTCGCCCTACCCCCTTGCAAACCCTGGCAACCAGTGTTCTTTTGACTGACAAAGTTTTGTCTTCTCCAGGATGTCATATTGTTTGAATGATATATTGTGTAGCAGTTTTCAGATTTGCTTCTTTGCTTAGTAACATGCTTTTAAGTTTCCTCCATGTCTTTTCATGGCTTGATAGTTTCTTTCTCTTTTAACACTGAAAAGCATTTCATTGTCTGGATGTACCATAGTTTGCTTATCATTCACCCACCAAAGGACATTTTGGGTTGTTTCCAAGTTTTGGTAATTATAAATAAGGCTGCTATAAACATCTATATGGAGGTTTTTGTGTGGATGTGAGTTTTCAACTCATCTGAGTAAATACTAAGGAACGTCATTGTTGGATCATATGGCAAGAATATGTCTGGTTTTTTTAAAAACTACCAAACTGTCTTCCAAAGTGGCTGGACCATTATGAATTCCCACCAGCAGTGAATGAAAATTTCTGTTGTTCCACATCCTAATTGGCGTTTGGTGTTGTCACTCTTGTGGATTTTGGGTATTATAATAGGTGTGTAGTATTTCATCGTTTCCTGGATGATATATAATATGAAGCATCTTTTTCTATACTTATGATCAGTATATTTTCTTTGATGAGGTGTATATTACAGTCATTGAACCATTTTTACTTGTGTTATTTTCTTATTGTTAAGAGTTCTTTGTATATTTTGGGTAACAGTCCTTTGTCAGCTGTGTCTTTTGCAAATATTTTCTCCCAGGCTTGTTTTATTATACTCTTGCTATGATATTCATTTGCCTGCTCTCTTTGACATAAATGTAAGTCTCAACTTGTTTATGTGGTCCCCTTACACGTTTTGAATATGGACCCAGTTGTGGAGAGAAACACTGGTGAAGGAATTTCAGAACACATTCTCACCCCTCAGTGTAGCTCCTTAGGGCAAAGCCATGTCACTTTGAGGAAGTGTTTGCCTATCCATGTAGCGTCCCCATGTGCTGGCTGGGCCAGTGCATAATTCTGCAAACCAGTATTCAGTCTCAAGCTAGGAATTGAATTTTAGAATTTATAAGGGAATGAGTTTTATGATGTTTATTTTCCTTTTATTTCAAAAACAGAAAGAATGTTATAGAATCCATGGAATTTAAGGTGAATGAAATACACTTACTTTGAATTTGTGGCAAGTTTGAAGAGTTATTGTTGCAGTAAAACTAGTCTGTCCTACTTTATAAATTAAAAATTTTTTAAAGGAAGGAATTCATTTTTGAATTAAGGAAAAATAAAGCAGAAGTTTTTCCTTACCAAAATAGGCCAGGGCAGTTGTATCACACCTGGGCAACTCTGGATTGTTTTCTCAGATGCTATTCCTTGTGGTTGCCCAATCTGGCTGGCAAGATGCTCATTTCAGTTACAGAAATCTTTCAACTGAACACTCACCTGTTCCTTCCATGCCTTGTCAACAGGATGTCACTCAAGAGTGAATGGTGAAGACTGTTTAAAAAATTTGCAATAAAATAAAGCTACTCATTCAAAAGAGTTAAGAATAACAATTTGATTATTTTACATTAGGGCCTTTAAAAATAAGATTGGCTTTTATGGCAATTACTGGATTGAACAGACATATAAATGTGATGGCTAATGCAGTGACAATTTATGTTTTAAGTTATTTTCTTCCTTATAATTATTAATTTGAGTGACAAGATGCTAGCTCCACAATTGCCAATATGTTTTAGAAGGAAAGGCACAACAGAAAAAGTGCTCCAAAATGTTCAAAAACTGTACTATGTCCCTTTTAGCTTTATTAGAACGAATAAGTGAATAATGTGATTTATATTTTATTATTCCTTCTCATAGAAAAGTAGGGAGTTGTGTATGAATAGAAGCTGTTTTATTGAGAAGCACTCCAGATGAATCACAATATCCATTTCTTATTGTGATTGGATTCTTCTTTCGTTGGCCGTTGCTTTCTAATGCATGGCCGTTGTCTTCTCCTTGTCATTATCCCATCTGCAGTGACATGCATGACTTACAGCACCTCTGTCAAATCATTAAAAGTGTTTTCTTCCTATGCACAAGAAACTAAAGCAAGCATGAAGCTGGTTGTGCTAATAGAGATTTGGGATTTGTGATTTTTTTTCAAGAAAGTCACAGGTTAGTATAACTGAAGTTAACTGTGTAGTTCAAGTCAACGTTCTGAGACTTTAATGGGGCATCCAACCTGTCTTTGATTTCAGCATTATTTGAGAGGATTTTATTTTTTTCAATTAAATTAATAGTGAAAGAGGTATTTAGATTGTAAAAACTGTTTTGACATCTTTATTAACAGAAATGTTTATTATCACTTGAAATGGTTTCTCTTTTTTTGCAATAAATTATGAAAGAGGGATATACAGCATAGACTGCATAGATGTTGGAAGGTGGAGGAGCACAGAGGCTATTTAGATGAAGACAGAAAATGGACTTGGACAATAAAGAAAAAACAAAAGATAGCAATTGACTGTGGAAAAGGTTAGGATCCCTTCTCCTTAACCATGTGACCTGGGACCTTGTGTGTGTGTCTGTTAGTCGCTTAGCGACCTTTGCAACCCTGTGGACTTAAGCTCGCCGGGTTCCCCTGTCTGTGGGATTCCAGGCAAGAGCACCGGAGTGGGCTGACATTCTTTTCTCCAGGGGGTCTTTCCGACCCAAGGTTCGAACCCAGCTCTCCCTCATTATAGGCGAGGAGTTTTTTTTTTTTTTTTTTTTTTTGCTGTCTGAGCCATCAGGGAGGCCCTGGATTAGGGCCTTGCCAATCCTTTAATGGATCGTTTGTCTCAGGAGACAAGACTTAAGCATCAACAGTTGTGGGGAGGTCAGTGCTTCCTGGAAAACAGAAAGGAATCCATCCTGAAGCAACACAAAGTTTTTTTGGGGGCAGAGAGTAGGAAAAAAAATGGTATGATTGGAAATGGTAGAGAGGTGATTTCGAAGCCAAGGGTAATTATATCCTGTGAGCCTTTTGAAAGAAGGAATAAAAGCATGAGTGTCTGTGGGTGATTTGAATGAATTTTCAGGTTATATTTTTTCATTATTTTTGGACCTTTCTTTGTGATTTGGGCTCTTACTGTAGGGTGCAGGCACTGCATGATATTTTTTATTAATTAGATATCTCCATGTAATAATGTACAGGAGACCTTGCTCAGAATCTCTGATGTGGCTAGGAATGCTGGATGTGATCACCCGGAATATTCTAGGAATTTCTTGGGGAAGATTAATTTTGTATGGATCATGTAGGAATATATTCATTTCATTTCTAAATTATACACCTTTTTCTTTCAATAACTTCATCTCAAGCATGGCAAATAACAAGATTAACTTTTGATTTTCTTTGTTTTGGGGAAAAAATTCAAATATGTAACAAATACCACAGACTTATCTTTAAAATGCTTTGCAAATATACCCATTCTTGTGCTGACAACTATGACAACTTGTTATTTCATTTTTGTTAATTGTCCTTTGTATATATTAATGGAAAAAAATCCTTGTCATGTTTGTTTATATAAAATGGGGAGGGGAGAGGAGTGAAGGAAAACAAATGGAAATAACATTTATTTAGTGCCTACTTGTTAGAAAAGTTCATATATGTTATCTTATTTCATCTTCATGAGCACCCTAGGAGATTGGTGAAATCATCCTATTTTAAAAATGAAGAAACTCAGAATCAATGAGCTTATATGACAAGGTTGCTACTTAAGAAGAGGGATACCAAGATGACAGGGCTATTGTTTAGTGCCTCTATAAAGAAACAAACGAGTTTTTAGAATGTTATGCTGAGTCCATTCAAAGAACAGAGAGTGCCTCTTGTAAGAAGGACAGCAAACTAGAAAAAGGGTGCTAGGAAAATTAAATGGATGTGTGGAACTGGCCCCAGGGTTTTGGTGAGGAAGATATATACGCAGACCTGGATGCTGGTTAATGGCCCAGGAACTGATTGCTTAGTTAGTGCATTAGTGCTCATTTCGGTTTGTTGAAAAACTATTAGAGCAATTATTCTGGCCTTGATTGTAGGTGTCGTTATTGCTGAAACTGAAATTATCTTAAATCTTTGAGTTTCATTGCGTGTCTTCCATAGCACTGTGAGCTGCCCATGAACAGGACACATCAGATGTCTTCCTGAGTGGGCTGTGATGTACTCGAGGTGGGGTCACGTTTCATTCATCCGTTGTGCCTAGACATCTAGTCCATAGCCTGGTATCTGCTAGCTGTTCAATAACTTTTTTATTTTTTTTTAATAATTTAAGGTATTGTTGGTGTAAACCATTTAAAAAAAATAAGTAAATAGTCAAATGAATCTAAATCAAATTCCAAATTAAAAACTTGTTAACTGCTTTTTTCTGCTTAGATATTAGCTGTGCTGTGCTGTGCTTAGTTGCTCAGTCATATCTGACTCTTTGTGACCCCATGGACTGTAGCTCACCAGGCTCCTCCTGGGGATTCTTCAGGCAAGAATACTGGAGTGGGTTGCCATACCATCATCCTGGGGATCTTCCCAACTCAGTGACCAAACCCAGGTCTCCCACATTGCAGGCAGATTCTTTACATCTGAGCCAACAGGGAAACTCATGAATACTGGAGTGGATAGCCTATCCCTCTTCCAGGGGATCTTCCCATTCCAGGGATAAAATCCAGGTCTCTTGCATGGCAGGCAGGTTCTTTACCAGCTGAGCTACCAGGGAAGCCCCAGATATTAGCTGACACATACATATTTACTGTCAACATCTTATAATCATTGTGCAGAGTTTTTAACAATTGAACAGACTATTCCACAGCCCCCTCCCTTCCCTAACTCTACAGGTTAGTAGATTTTGACAAGTATGTTGCATTGATTATTAGAAATGTATTTCTTTTTTCCTTCTGTTTGTTTTTAAAATTAATTTTGTGTCCCTATTATTTTCACCTTTGTTTCTAATAAGCAGTGAAAGGCTACCCCTAGAGCTAGAAAGACCTCTTTTGAATGTCTGAGTATTTTTAATACTCAACCTTTTTGATTCATACATACAAGTAAAGCTGCAGAGTTTGCCTTTTTCCCATGTGCTAAATTATATTATACAATAGGTTTTAGTTTTTAAAATGATGGAACATGTTACCTGTAAATAAAGCTGGCGTACTGGTATCTGAATAATACTCATTTAACTAAGTCAGATCTTGCTCTTTTGAGAAGAAAACTGGATTTAAGTTTCTTTCACAAAATCTTGCTGGAGTTTCTTTGACTTTTCTTACTTTTTATTTAGAAAAATAGCATCAGCAGTATAAAATTATATAGCTGTGTTGGGCTTCCCTCATAGTTCAGTTGGTAAAGAATTCGCCTGTATTGCAGGAGACCCTGGTTCTATTCCTGGGTCTGGAAGATCCACTGGAGAAGGGATACTCTAATATTCTTGGGCTTCCCTTGTGGCTCAGCTGGTAAATAATCTGCTTACAATGCGGGAGACCTGGGTTTGATCCCTGGGTTGGGAAGATCCCCTGGGATCTTCTCCAGTATTCTGGTGGGGACAGCTCCTTGGACTGTATAGTTCATGGGGTCGCAAAGAATCAGACGCAACTGATCACCTTTCACTTTCACTTTCTTTTGCAGGTTGATATTTTTAATATGCTAATAACCTAAACTCATCTTTCTTTGTAATATCGATGTTTATACACTTATTACAGTTTTTTTGTAGCCAACATTTATTAAGTCATTACTATGTGCTAAGTGCTGAGGCAGGTCCATGAATTAGCTCATCATGCCAACATTAATACAGAGAAATACGTGCTATCATTATTCCCACTCTACTAATGAAGGAACTGAAGCTTAGTGTGATTATGTTGCTTGTCCAATTTCATAGCTAGGGGATGCAGATCTAGGACCAAATCCCTGTCAACCTGGCTTCCCTGGTAACTCAGTGGTAAAGAATCCGCCTGCAATGCAGGACATGCTGGTTTGATCCCTCGGTCAGAAAGATACCGTGGAGGAGGAAATGGTGACCCACTTCAGTGTTCTTGTCTTGAGAATTCCATGGACAGAGGAGCCTGGCAGGCTACAGTCCATAGGGTTGCAGAGTCAGACATGACTGAGCTCACACACACACAAACACACCATGAACCTGAATACTGTGTACTGTGAATTAATTCTGGTAGTTACTATGCAAGTATAGGAGAGAATTCTAGTGTATTGCTATGACATTACACAGACAGTTAGATTATGATACTTAGCTCTAAAGTACGGTGTGAAATTGTTCTGACCGATTCATTTTGTACTTTGAGTTTATTATTTATTGATTGATTTATAGCATTGTATAGTTGTTTCCCTCCACCCGCCCCCCCACCCTGGACATGTGATGTCTTTGGAAGATACTGAGCAAAGAATCTTGGCTGTTGTATCAGATGAGATGCTTTCAACTACAAATACTTTTGTTAAAACTAGATGGCTTAAAGAATAAAGATATTTATTATGACACATAATTGGAAGCTTCGAGGTTTAGTGATTCCAATGTTGGATGACCGAGAAGCTCAGTAACATCATCAGGAGTCCATGTTTTTCCATCTCTCTGTTCTGTCACCCTTAGTGTTGGCATTTGTCCTCAGATAACATTGTTTCAAGAGGGAGGCAGCAGCTCCTAGCATCATTACAAACTCCAAAGGCAGAAAGGATCATTTTCTTTAGTATATTTTGTCTTACAGTATGAAAATTATTTCCCAGAAGTCTCCCAGCATATCCCCTTCATGTTACTTTCCCTATTGTATCATATGACTATTTTATTTTGTTTTAAATCTTTTTTATTTTTGGTGGCTCTTCTAAAATTGAAGTATAGTTGATGTACAATATTATATAAGATTCAAGTATACAGAATTGTGATTCCCAATTTTTAGAAGTTTTACCTGGTGGCTCAGGCAGTAAAGAAAATATGCCTGCAATGCAGGAGGCCTGGGTTTGACTCCTGGGTTGGGAAGATTACCTGGAGAAGAGAATGGCTACCTACTAATGTATTCTTGCCCGGAAAATCCCATGGACAGAGGGGCCTGGCAGGCTACAGTCCACGAGGTTGCAAAGAGTTGGACACGACTGAGCGACTAACACTTCACTTTCATTTCATTTATAGTTTTTATAAAATATTGGCTATATTCCTTGTGCTATATAATATATCCTGTAGCTTATTTATGTTATACATATTATACTAAGTTATACATAGTAGTTTGTTATATACTGCTATATATACATACAGTACATATAGTTTGCTATATACTACTATATATACGTATATAGTATGTTACACATACTAGTTTGTACCTCTTAATCTTCTATCTCTATTTTGCTTCTCCTCCTTTCCCTCTTCCCACTGGTAATCACAAATTTGTTCCCTGCATCTGTGAGTCCTTTTTGTATTCACCAGTTAGCCTTATTTTTTGGCTTCAGCATATAAGTGATATCATACAGTGTTTAGCTTTCTCTGACTTATTTCACTTAGCATAATGCCCTCCAAGTCCATCCATGTTGTTGAAAATTGGCAAAATTTCTTTATTTTTTAGATAGTTGAGTGCATGCCTGTGTGATTAGTCGATCAGTTGTGTCCAGTTCTTTGTGACCTCATGGACTGCAGCCCACAGGCTCCTCTGTCCATGGGATTCTACCTGCAAGAGTACTCTAGTGGGTTGCCATTTCCTCCCCCAGGGGCTCTCTCTGACCCAGGGATCAAACCTCCATCTCCTGTTGTTCCTGCATTGACAGACAGATTCTTTACCACGGAGCCACCAAATGGTTGAGTAGTATTCCACTATATAAATATATATATGGCTTCTCCCGTGGCTCAGACAGTAAAGAATCTGCCTGCAATGCGGGGGACCTGGGTTTGATCCCTGGGTTGTGAAGATCCCCTGGAGAAGGGAATGGCAACCCACTCCAGTATTCTAGCCTGGAGAATTCTATGGATAGAGGAGCTTAGCAAGCTACAGTCCATGGGGTCGTAAAGAGTCGGACATGACTGAGTAACTAACATAACACACACACACACGTATATATATATATGGTACATCTTCTTTATCCATTCATCTGTTGATGGACACTTAGGTTGCTTTCATATCTTTTCTACTATAAATAATACCGCTATGAACATTGGGGTATATTAATCTTTTCAAATTAATATTTTAGTTTATTTCTGGATAAATACTGAGGAGTAAAACTACTGGGTCATATGATAGATATATTTGTAGTTTTATGAGAAAGCTCCAGACTGTTTTCCATAGTGGCTGCTGTGGTGGCTTCTTGACAGAGGTATTCCCTCCAAGAAGACATGGAGTGCTCTTGGCCCTTCTCTATTATGTTGAGTACTCTCGCAATTAAATCATCCTTGGAAATGTTTGCAAAAGTGCAGGCATTTGTATCTGTTTCACATATAAGAGAAAGTCAGTACGTTGGTTATTTTCTTCAAAAAGTCTAAAAAATTATAAGCTGGGATATTTATAAGCAGAATCTCAAGGTAAATAAATATAGCCAAGTGTTAATATTGAATTTATCTACAAATAGGAAATTCCTGAAGACTTGACAGGCTTATGAATAAATGTATGTGTGTATATGTATATATGCATATATATAAATATATACATATTCTTATATATTTTCAACTACTTTGCAAAGGACTTTTGGGGGCCAGATCTATGGAAATATTCAGTGGTAGAGTATAGTTTGAAATGTTGGTGGTGCATGTTAGTAAGTCATTGCTTTTTCATGGGAAATGAAGCACAAGCTTACATTGTGTCCAGGGTGATTGCATTCCTTGGATTTTAAAATCAAAGGTTCCTGCTATTGCCTGCTCTTCCATCTTCTTGGCAGCTTCACCTTTGTATTGTGATGTTTGCCTATGCCGTTCTGAAGTCTAATACCCAGTTAGAGGCCGCCATGTTACTATGACTGCAGGGTTCTAAGTAGTTATTAGTGGCAGTTTGGTTACAATGAGAACCAGAATAAGGATGACCAAAGATTCTGTTATCAGGAGTTGACAGTGCCTGACACATTTTGAACGAAGCCTTGGTTTTCACTTTCATTCCTGGCAAGTAATTTGTCATTGGAGTCTATGTGAATGATCTTTTGAACACAGATACCTGTAGGTCATGGGGAAACATGATGAGTGGGGATTTTACCTCTTCATGAAGTCAGGGAACAGGGATTAGCAATAGTTCCACCTAGTTTAATTTACTATTTTGTAAGTCTTGGAATTGTTGCAAACTTTATTCTCTGTTACTACCAATATTGAGAGGTTGATGTGACAGACTTAAAAACTCAGGAAGAATCACTTAAGCAATGTGGATGTGAATTTAGTAAGATATTTTTCATCCCACAGATACCTGTCATTAAACTTTGTAGATAATACTATCTGTTGCATGCAGAAAGGAGTGTTGAATAAGAAAAAAAGTAGCTTTTGCTCCAGAAAACTTATTGTCAGCAATAATCAATTACCTTCACAACGAACTTATGGAATTAATGCAGGGTGATATACTTCAGTCGCTACATGGTAGTCTGATAGAATTTTAAACATGCTTCTGACTTAAATTATGTATTAATTGGTTCAGGCACCAAGTTGAAAGGCCTGGCTCTAATGATAAAGCCAAGTAAGCAGGCTGATTAATGAAAGGAGCTGGGAAGAATTTGCTACAGAAGCTGAAGCTCTTCGTCTGGTAGCTGTAATCATTGTAATTTATTACGGGAAGCTTCTTCCATGGCCCTGAGTCATAGCTGTTACTCCTTCTGTAAGAATATGTTGACTCACATATTTAAAAGATTATCCACGGACAAATGTTTATTTTAAAATTGAAAAAAGGAAAATATTATATGCAGTTTATTATGAAAACAACGGATGGGGAACAAAAGATGGATTGCACAATGGTATCTGTATCTTTATTTGAAAGTTTGATTCCAAATAGAACAATAGACATTGTGTTGGATTACCATTGTGTATGATATTAAAATGTTAAAAACATTCCATTATTCTTGTAACTATACTAAGTCCTTATTATTCTTATATTGTGAATGAGACCATAAAGAGAATAAAAAACATAAGAATGCTTAAAAGAAGCTCACAAAATACAAAACTGGAAGGAAAGCATGGACATCACAGTTATTCTTGATCTAATTGTATAGAAATATAGTTTGTAACGGAAACACTTTAACTATCTTCCTCTTCTCCTCCCAATTGCTTGTTAATTTCTCTATTTCATCTTACTTAAAAACATACTTCAGCTGTATCTATAACATAATACTTTATAGTTGTGTTTGTGACATTAAATTGTCCAATGCATTCACATTTTGGGAGCTGATTGAGAAAGAGGTAAGTGGTTTGGTGTAGTTTTGCCTTTGCAGCTGCCCTAACAGTAGAGTTGGATTTTCTTGCACCTCTCTTGCTCGCATGCTTTCTTCTCCAGTTTGTTTCACATTAACTCTCCTTTTAGAAGACTACATTTGCCAGTGTCCTGAAAGTTCCTGTTCTGTTTTCCAACAGCAGTAGGACTGAATCTCTCTAGGCTCTGCCTTCACTAAAGCTAGCATCACTTTTAGCTGGCCCTGCTAAGTTGCATTTAGCTGTCAGTCTCCATCATTCCTTTATAATGAGGTTCACATCATTATTTTTCTAGGCAGAATGTATAAGAATTCATAATAGTGAGAGATCAGTCTCTGGGAAAATTCCATTTGAGTGAGCAGATTCCATTTGAGTGGGAAAATTCCACTTGAGCGGAACATGAAATCATAAAGGCATGAATTAGAAATCCAGAGAAAGAAAGAGATAGCTAAGATACTTTGTCTCAGAAGTGGAAGAAATTTGGTGGTGAGGATGCTGCAGCTATGGATGGTGGAGATGGGCAAGTAAAAGGTGGAGACAGATGAAAAGGAACCAATAGCCAAGCAACGTGAAAGGATGGCCAGATTGACTTCACTAATAGGTATATCTAAGATTCTATTTAAACTTTTTGCATTGCTGTGATGTCATTGTATCAGCAGAAGATCAAGAATATGTCATCTTGACAAGTTGACATCTGAATGACATATTTATTAAGTCTATATTTCAGGAGCATCTACAGTGTGCCTCCTGGGGCTAGTGGTCATTGGTGCCCTGATGAACTATGACAGAGCATGCTTGCCACACAGAGCATGCGGCCCCTAACCTAGACTGTGGGAACTCAGGTGGTCTTGCCGGAATAGGGAATGCTTGAAGGTGTGCTTGAAGGATGAGTTTGAATTAAATAGCCAGTAAAGAACAGAAAGGGTGTTCTCACTGAGATATGCAGGTGAGAGAAAGAATTCTAGGTGGTTCTGTAAATCAGGAGGGTGGGGTGTACTGAATCATTCATGACCCAGTTCCGTCAGTCAGCTCAGGCCGTTGGCTATGTCTTCTTGTTGCCTTTCCTCATGCACATGGAGTCTGAGGGAGAGAGATCTCTTTCTCTTCTTCAAAGGCCCCGATCTTGTCAGATTAGAATCTCACTCTTATGACCTCATTTACCCTTAATTACTCCCTAGAAGGCCTATAACCCTATCACATTGGGCGTGAGGGCTTAAACATTTAAATTTTGTGGAGGACACAATTCTGTTCATAGCACCAGTCATGTTGGATTTGATATACTTGCCACGAATTTTGAACTTGAAGTAAGAGGAACCTATTTTAAGGGGAGTTGTATAATAAATATTGATAACAGCAACATTATAGTGATGATTATCAAAAACTATAATAGCTGTACTTTATTGAGTTCTTCCAATGTGGCAGACGCTGTTTTAACTGGTATACCTGTATTAATTTTTGATTTCTGAATCCTCCTAATAACTGTTAAGGTAAATAGTATGTTTTTTTCTTAAGATATAGTTTATTACATAATTAAAAATAAAAACACAGTCATGAAGTTAATTTGACATATAATGTGATACCATTTGTGAGAAACACAGAAAAGGGTGATTAGTATACATTAGTTACTTCCACAAAGTTTGCATTTCCTAGTGTGTATGATATACTTAGCTTAGCAAATATTCAAACCACTTTATAAATGTTTAAACATTAGATCTATTGAATTCAAAGAAATTTTACATTAGATGTCATTTTTGTTACTAGATGAAGTTAAAAAGTAATGTTTCAAACTACCAAAAATACATAGAATTAATTTACGTATTTTTCAAGGTTAAGTATTGTGAAGAGGAAATAAACTCTTTGCTTCAAAACTATTTAACCTTCTTTGGATGCTAGTACAGAGAACAGGCTATAAAATGCAGTGGTTGAGAGCCTAGACAGACAGACATAAGCTCAGAGTCATGACTCTGCACACTAAATGGTTGATCTTGGGCAAATAGTATCTCTTTTGAATGCCCTTTCCTCATCTGTTATTGGGACTTGCTTCATATTTTTAATTTGAAAATGAGGAGATGGATATTTAGCATAACGTATAGAAAATGAAAAACTGTGCTTTGTTATTTTTTATTAGAATGTTCACATTTTGCCAATATTAGGTTCTTTTGTTATTGCAAAGACAACAGCATGTAAACTTGCAGAAAAAAATTGAGAAAGAAAATTGATTATAGTGATACTCTCCACAGAATATGTCCTATAAGCTGAAAGGTAAAAAGTAAAAGTGATCTATTTTAGCTATTCTTTACAACACACCCAACAGTATGGATGATGATTAAACTGGCTTCTTCAGACCTCTTTAAGGCAAACAATATTGTGATCCTGTTTTATGGATGTTGAACCTGAACCATAGAGCCTCCCCCAGAGCCTTGGCCAAGAACCAGGTTTGAATCTAAGAAAGGCCAGGCTAATGCTTCCATTTGTTAGTTCGTTCAGAGTATATTATCTCAAGTTCTGTAACACTGCCAAATTACAGATAGCCCTCATGGAATTTAAGAACAAACACTGGAAGCAGAGATAGTAGAAAAACAGGCAAGTTTATACGTGCATTTTAATTTGTGGTGATGAAAGCAAAATGTGGAGAACTGATTTCAAAGAAGAGTGACTAGAAGCAGGGAGGCAAGTTAGAAGATTGTGGAAGGAATACAGGTGATAGACAAATGATGAGAATTTAGACTAGAGCAGAATCTCATAGCAAAGGCATGGTCAAGCAAAGGTTTGATAAGGATCTAGTGTTAGTGTTAGTTGTCAGTTGTGTCCAACTCGTTGCGACTGCACAGATTGTAACCTGCCAAGTAACTCCGTCCATGGGATTCTCCAGGCAAGAATATTTGAGTGGGTTGTCATTGCCTTCTCCAGGGGATCTTCCCAATCCAGGGATTGAATCCAGGTCTCCTGCCTTGCAGGCATATTCTTTACCATCTGAGTGAAATAAAATCTGTGAATGTCTGTAGAGTCTTCTTTGTGGTCCTCTGAAACCCTTGGGGGCAAGACAAAACCTTGCCTGGTTCATATTTTTATTCAACTTTGATATCAGCTGTGGAGCAGGAAAAAGGTTTTATACCTAGCTGAGCTCAAATGGGTTATATTTTAATCAAGGCTTAACTATGTTTCCTATTTTAGTTTTAAAAATATCATCTAAGTTTTATTGCTCTGTGTGTGACTTCTCTTATTCAGTTTGTTTCACATTCTCTTTATTAGAGTGTCCTGTATCTGTAATAAGTAGTCAAATCTTTATTGTAAAGAAAGCAGGGGGATCTGTGTTCTAAATTCACTCTTGGGCATCTCATTTTCTTGTGAGCTCTCAGCAGGTAATGTTGCTTATTTTCCCCAATATAGTCAGGCTTCACTGCACATCTTGACTATAGTGATATTTTTTAGGTCCTCATGCATGTCTACCATCATGAGATTAATCATTTAAATCCTACATTCAACTAGTAAGAGTTGGAAAGCATAATATTCTGAAACAAAAGGGATCTCCACTCATCTCATAATTAATACACTTAGAAGGCCAAGAGATGTAATCGTGAAACAGGGCATCCTCCTGAAGAACAAAAGAGAAGAAATACGGTATGTCCTTGACTCTAAGTAGCACACGAAGTTTAATGCTTCTCAAATGGACACTGGACATGGATCTTAAATTTGACTGTATTGCAAAATTAAAGAAACACATTCACCCCACCAACTTTGACTCCAGACTCCCACCACTTAACTGATGAATCCAGAGTAATAGCTCCTCTACTTAAAATTAAAGGCTCCCTCACCAGAAGTGATGGCATGGTAACTGACTCTGTTGTTTGTGTGTGTGTGTGTGAGAGAGAGAAATGGTGTGCAGAATGATGCCTTTCTGACCACCCTGTGCTGCTGGTGTCACCATTCAGTGGAATGCTTTGGAAAAGGGGCACCAGGTGTGGGCACATGGTTGGTGCAGTTGTGGACTGTGTTGGGTGAGCTTTCTGCAGGACAGAAAGGGGGATCTGGATGGGAGTCTGAAGTTCAAGAGAGGAGTTGGGGCAGAGAGAGCTTTGGATATTTTCAGCAGGTTTGGGAATTAAAGCTGCATTTTCGTTGAGGTGGGTGAGGACACCAGAGTAGTGTGAGGAGTACTGAGAGACCCACATTACAGAGAGGCGGATGGTGATTTTCCCTATGACCATCCTCTTCAGAGCATGAAAGTGCAGATATTTGTGTGAAGTGAAGCAGCCGGAGTAGAATAATACAAAATCATATCGATTTAGGGTTGAATTTGCAGTTTGAATTATCCCTTTGAACTTTAGGTATTGATTGTGCTTGCCAGAGAGTTTGACTATCCTTACTTTGCAGAGCTCAGTAACGCTATTACCTGGAGTATTTGCCAGTACATGGCTGATAGTAGGGGCTTAATTACTAGTTGCTGGATAAATGCTAAAAGAGACACAGAAAAATTACATGACATCATTTTTATGTTAATGTTAAAAAATCATTACAAAGCAACAGATAGTAAATAATTTAATATAAATACAATTCCTATTAGCTGTAGTCAATAGACAGTTCTAAGTGTGAGTTCTATACTCTGACTATGTTGTATATAAATAAATATGTAATCAGAATATCAAAACATTTTAAATGAAAGGTCTTAAACATTCAGTTGGAATGCAGTTTGGAATTTTAAAACATTATCTTTGTCATATTTTAAAAACTCAAGCAAAGCATACTGTGATATTTGGTGTGGGGGTGTTAATGTTACATGCTGATGCCTTTTTAGATTTAGTGTTGTCTGTTCCATCACAAGGTTTCAAAAATGAGAGAAGAGTTGCCAAAGCACTATCTCTGTACCGCCACTACTGTCTTAGCCTCAAATTGAATTCTAAACCAGTATCCTGCTCAAATGGCTCTTCTGCAAGGATATTGGCACTTAGAAGGAACCCTCTTTTGGCCTCTGCTCTCAGTGGGTAATACCTCCTCTGGGGAAGAGAAATAACTCGTAGTATGATCTACTAAGGCCCACAATTTCTTGAGCATTTCAGGCTGTCCTTTCCAAAGCATAAGGTCAGGGAATAAATCTCCCCCTCAGAATGTCATGAGTGACATCAGCCAGAGCCTTCGTGAAAAAGAACTTAACATCACACAGACATACAAAAGCAGACATAAAACCTAGACGCAACCGTATATAACAATCATGTCAAGAAGGGAAAACTTAAAATACTTATGAAATAAAAGTATTTGCCTTGTGGTGGCCTTGATATTGATCTCTTTTCTTTATGGGTAGATATTGCCAGCTTAAATTGAAATCTCCTTACCAAAAGAGTATATTTAAAATCTTTAAGGAATGCAGTGATTTGGAGAATTTGGGTCTATGAGGTTCTTATTCTCTTAATTCTTTGATCAGAGAGCTTTGGGGTTCATTCATTTTCAGTGTTAGAGAACATTTCTCAGTCTGTGTGTTTCAGCCTAGGAATCTGCATGTGCTCTTTGTGAAAGAAACACCCCAGTTAACCACTGAATTCTAACCTTGACTTAGTCTTGCCGGAAGGACTCCAGTTTCACTTAGTTCTCCAACTTTTTGATAAGTGAAAACAAATGAGAAAAGCTTGCAATACAACTTGCTTTGAATGGCCATATATTTTGAAACTTGCTAAGGCTGGTATAAAGAAGACAGAAAGCTAAATCAGCCCAGCTCAGTGTGACACTTATGAAGAAAGACTACTTGTACCAGAAATAAAGCTAAATTTACTTATGCCAGAAAAGCCTACCTTGGGAGCAGAGTCATAAGGGCAAAACTATTTCTGAACAGGAATGGACTATTTCTAGTATCAAAGGAACTCTCTGATATTTTCTTTAAGACTTATTTCCTCTCATAATCCTATTCAAAATAAGGTTTTAGTTTATGACAAATGTTTGAAATGTATTATATTTTTAGCTAAACTCTTCCATTAATTAAGCTGTTATGTGTGTGCCGTAATAAAGTGAGACTAATTTCTTAAACCATGGGCTAGGTTGGATTTTGTTTTCATTTATAATGATTAGCTTCATATAAAATGGATTTGTCTGACCAACAATGTTCATTTAATTTCAATTTTTGTTAATACATATGTCAGATTGGGTAATTGGATTGGCAAGAATTGGTCCATTCACAAAGAAAAATGTAACTTTTATATAAGACAGTTTCATAATGGATGAAAATATAACTTGTTGAAATTCTGCTATCTCTAAATAGTTTTAGAAAACAAGGTATCCTTTTCATTTAATTTTGTGACTGGAATTTGAGATCTTTGGAGCTTAAGAGCATGCCAGCAGTCTGAGTCAGTATTGTCAAATGAACGTACAGATGAATAACAATAGAACCGTATAATGAAAGGTTTTCCCCCTCATTTAATTCTAATATACTATAACACAAGTGTGTTATTGGGAGTCTTTTCACATGTAATTAAACTATTGAGAGACGAAAAAAAATTGCATGAACTGAAGGCCAGGGAAGGACAGATAAAAGAACACTAAATTCCACAAGCATTTTATCAGTTTACCAGTATTCTCTGATAAGAAACGAAAAAAAGAAATCTAGTTTTTAAAGGTCTGGTGAAAGACTGCATATAACTGAATAAACATCTTATTAATTATGGAAGTAGCATTTTTATTTTCAAAAAGTAGTTCAAACTTTTAAAAACACACCAATAATTTCTAATACTTGAAAGACAATCACTTTCAGCCTTTATGGTGGTTTCAGACCTGACCTACATTAAGTGAAGTCACTCTTACTAACAGTGGATGGCACATCAGTTCACTCTTTATCTTTGCTGAATCTTTTCACAAAGTTATTTAAAGACATGTCTGTACCACCCCCAGAGTGCCAAACTGCTCTCTGAATGACAATCCTTTGCCATTAAAACTGTCTTATATAATGTAGTTACGTGTAGCAAGATACCTTGCAAAGTTAATCTTTGTAACTTTAGTACATGACCCTTTTCCTATTCTGTTGTGGGTATTCCCATGCCCTGAAGAGAAATTGCAGTGAGCCAAAGAGATTTTTGGATAATACTTTTGAAAATCAAGACTTTTGATTTGCTAGAGATTTTGTTGAGAAAGGAAAGGGATATTTAAAATTAAAAATTCTAGAACAGGAGGGAGGGGGGTTTTGGAGGGGGACCATATGTAAACCCAAGGCGGTTTCATGTCAATGTATGGCAAAACCAACACAATAAAGTAAAGAAAATTAAAAAAAAATAAAATAAAAATTCTAGAACAGAATTGATGTTCTCTAGCACCTAAGATTCACTGAGCTCTATGTGAGCTGTCCTTGTAGACACCTCTTTATTAATATCCCTGGGGTCTCAGGAGAACTCTGACACTGAGAGCGAGGTCCTTGGCCCCCAGAATAGCAGCGATGGTCATGGAACCAAAAGAATCTAACACTTGTTCTTAGAAAGGATTTGAAAGTAGAGAAACTTATTCCCTTTGTTAGTATTAGCTTTTTCCTTAGCCTTAGGGCAAAAAATCGATTTTAAGAAGAGCTCCCACTTCCACTGATGAAGAGGATGTCTTAACATAATAATAAAAACTTCTGATTTAGGAGAACAGCCTTCATTGTAAATGAGATGCCAATCCTAGAATATGATGACTATCACTGGTGGCCAGAGAGAAGTAATATTAGAATTGCAGGCTCACAAAAGATTTTACTTACTTCCACATGCCACCCTACACCAGAATCCTGGCTGTCCCATACCTGGCTTTTGTCATCTACTCTCTCCTTGAATAGCATCACCAGTGGAGAACTCCTCATGCACATGCCCAGTCTTCTTCATTGTTGACATCTCTCATTGCTAAGAAGATTGTTGTTCTACTAAAGGTCCACTACCGGCTTCATATGCTGTGTATTTTCTGTATGGAATGAAATATAATGCATTATTGAATTGAAGGTCCTGTTTGTTACCCAGCCAGAGATGGAAAATATATTTTTTGGATTTTATTGGGCATTTGGTGGAGCTCATTGCATTTTCAATGTTGTATATTATTAACACCTAAAGATCTATCTGAAAATGAAGCAAAAATTATCAATATCTTTTCACTTGATGTAGAAACTAAAGCAGAGAGAAGTTAACTTTCTTAATATCACACAATTGATGGCACAGTTGGAGAAGGAGAGAACATTTTCAGTAGATTGGAGGTGAAGAAGTGAGATTAAGAAAGTTTGGCTTTGAGCATCTGGTTAAGTAAGTCACAATGTGGCTACATTTTGATAACATGAAATATGTTTACTTGAAACATTTGAGTGTCTCCTAAGAAAGTCTCTTTAAATAAATTCGCTTCACCAGAAGACATTTTAAAAAAAGAACAGGATGTCATGTAGTTGTACTCTTTTGAAGGCAGAGACCTTGTTCCTGTGGCCCAAAGAAATTTCTGAGGGTGTGGTTGGCAAAGTCAACCCATAAACAGGAAAGCTATATATTTAGAGCTTGATGAAGTTCCACTGAATACAAAGGATGAGGTGGGTTGGG
Source organism: Antilocapra americana (assembly GCA_007570785.1). Classification (NCBI taxonomy): domain Eukaryota; kingdom Metazoa; phylum Chordata; class Mammalia; order Artiodactyla; family Antilocapridae; genus Antilocapra; species Antilocapra americana. The sequence continues at coordinate 42,381,201 of ML662442.1, forward strand.
CCTCTGGGTGTTTGGGAGAGGATGAGAATGCTTGAGTTCTCTTCCTAGGAGTCCTCCAGTAGCATCTTATGCAGATGAGAGGGGGAGGGGCTGTCTGTTGCCCCATCTCACTAGCAGATCTTTTGGGAAAGGGAAGACTATTTTGTCAGCCTCTGGGATTCCCAGAAATGAGAAGAAAACAGCTTTATCCCTTCAACTGGTTCTTGTCAGATCCCCAATCTTGGGGAGGGGTTCTGGGCACAGGACTGCTGGGATCTCAGAAGACAGTGTTGGAGAAGGAATGGAGCTTTGGAGCTTTGGGGGAAGGAAAAAAAAGGTTTAAGGCTCAGAGGAGGTGTTGGCCTAGAGCTTGCCTATGGTGCATTGCATCCTATATAAATGTGAAGCTAGAGGTAAAGGATGTTTTGAAATGCCAAGGCCAAAGAATCAAGGAGAAAGCAAACTGAAGGCAGGGTTAACAGAACAGGGAAATGACCAAGCAGTCAAGTTCGGTGGGGGGTCCCAGGGGAAAATATCATGAAAAGTCAGAGTGTGGTTTCAGTTGATCCAGTGGCCATGAAAAATGTTCTTAAAGCAGTGGTTTTCATCACTGGCCCTCTTGCCCCCAAGGACACTTGGCAGTATTGGGAGATATCTTTGGTTGTCATAACTGAAGGTATGGGGACTGCAATTGGCATGTAATGGGTAGAGGCCTGGGATGCTGCTAAAATCCTACAATGCCCTAAGCAGCCTACCATAACCAAGAATTTTCCAACTCAAGTTGGCGTCAGTAGTCCTGAGGCAAGACTTCCTGTCTTAAGGACTCAGTGTGCAGTCCTGTAGTTAGATTAAGGTGGAAGAATTTGTCTTTCTTGCACATCATCTTCTTTGAGGCCTCTCACTGATTATTCTTTTCTAAACTGAGCCTCACTGATGGGCTCAGTTCCTCACATGGGCCTGTGACTGCAAAGATGGGCTGGACATTGTTCCACTGACGTGGATGGATGTCAGTGTCATGCCGGCCAGAGAGTTCACACTGGGAATACCTAAGTTTACTCTCTGGTTTGTCTGTTTATGTCAGATTTGTTCAGCCCTCATCAACTGGCCACTGGCTTTCCTCCTGGCCACCTAAATAACCCTTGGAGCTTTGCTGGACCTGTTTCTGAGATGACTATCTCCCTGACAGCGTCAGTGCTGACACTGATCTGGCCCTGCTCCCAGAGGTGGGAATTGAGATCCCTCTATGGTTCGCTTGCCCAAGTTTGGCTCATTTCTCCTGTGGCATGCTTCAGAGTTGTACTAAGGAACAGAGCTCCAAATATGACATTTCCTCAGGACCTCCCCTCTCCTCCACATGCAAGAACTGCTTAGTAAGGTCTGCAGCTCATTTTATCTTGCTGCAAACTCTCAAAACTCTATTTGCCCTCCTTCTGATGAAATGTTGGTATTTGGACCATGCTGTGACTATATATATATATATATATTCTAAAAGCCTTATTGAAAAGCACTGTGGAAGATCAAAGCTTCCTGGGGAGGGAAGACACTTCTGTTTCCATGAGTAAGGGAGGAAGCATCACGCAGACTGGGAAGCCAAGGGTCTGTAGCTATTGATTTGCCGATGTGAACTTTGGAAAGGGCCAGAACAGCTGTCCTCACCCCACCAGGGCAGGCTGGTCAATCCATAATGATCTCCTGTGTATGCAGTCAAGAATCTCTGAATTTTTTGGTTTGGTTCTTTTCTTGGAAGGAAGGAGGGGGTCCAAAGCTGAGAAAAGGTCCTCAGGGCTCTTAGGCTGAGAAGGGGGCTTGGGGGAAATTTAAGGTATGAAATAAAAGATCCCAGGTTTTCCATCCAAACCAACCCACAGGCAGATTTAGGGCAAGAAATCTAGTTTTGCATTTTGGACATCTCCCCTACTTAGAATGTGTGTCAGAGAGAGAGAGAGAGAGAGAGAAAGTGCTAATTATGGAAAAATTCTAAGTACACAGGGAAAGATTTTCTTTTTAAATTTAGGCTAAAACAACAACAACAACAAAACTAGGATATCACAGGGTCCCAAAGACTAGGGTTAGCTATGGTGGAGGCCCTTGTTGGGATCTGGCAAAGAATGGTCTTGGTTATATCTGGACCCTTAGATGACTGTTTCCACATTTCATTCATTCCCCCCGAATTTGAGGAATTTCAACTGTGCATTTCTATTGATCTCAATGTGCAGGAACAGATGTTCTTTTTTCTGGTGGTCATTTGACAATGTAGTGGGGGTCAGTTTTGACAAGCTTTGACTCTGTGTCTCTGCATGTGCCTGCTTTGCGCATACAGGGCACTCTAACTTATGAGTAGGCTGTGTTCCAGAAGTTCATTTAATCAGGACTTCTCAACTGGACCAGCATGTTAATGGGTTTTCAGGGGTCACTGGTGTCCCTCAGAGTCTGAGCAAATTTTTGCATGTATGTGCAGATCACATACTTTCTGGCCAGAAAGTCCATTCTTTGCAAGGAATTATGAAAGGAGGCTTTGACTCTCTGACATTATAAACCCTCTTTGGTAATCAACTGTTTGGAGCTTTTAATGCATAAATCAGAAATGGATTCTGCCTCAAGAAGCTTACAGCCTAGCAAGGTTGATAAGATGTGCATAGAAATAGCTGTAAAGGTTTGACAAAGTGTTTCTGGACATTCTGAGAAAAAGCGATGACTCTGGGCATCAAAACAGCTTAATGTTTTTTCACAGTGAATCAGAGTTGTACAGAAGAAGAAACAAACCAGTGACTTTAAGGGAGGGAGTTGAGACCCACTTTTATGTGAGATGTTTGCAAATTAGGTGTTTGTAAGCCTTTTTCTTACTTATATAAAGATAGCCAGATTATATTTATGGCTACAAATACCATTTCTTCATCAAATTTGAAAAACTGTATGAAAAAACAACAAAATTTCACTGCTCTATTAGACCATATCTACCTCATTTGATAAGAACACATTAAAACGCAGATATTGTGTTTCATTTCTTAGCACTGTGACTGGGAATCCTCTCATAAAGTCAGTCATGTTTAGACTGAGGAGTGCGGAGTTTTTGTCACAGCGTGCCTGGCCTGGAACTTGGAACCCAAAGCAGAATGTTGCCCCTTCCCGCACGCCCCCATCCCCTTTATTCCTGGGAAGCTAGCCTGAAGCGACATTCTCTGACCACTAGATGGCACTCCTGCACAGGAGAGGCAGACCCCGATTTACCAAGGGCGGGGCGGGGCTCAGCTAATCTCCCTCCGTCCTCTGGAAGGGATGGCCGCGCTTGGTAAACGCGCTGTTGGAGGAGGCAGAAAGTCAAATGCTGCTGCTGCTGCTGCTGCTGCTGCTGCTGCGCCGCTTTAGTCGTGTCCGATTCTGTGCGACCCCACAGACCTCAGCCCACCAGGCTCCTCTGTCCCTGGGATTCTCCAGGCAAGGGTACTGGAGTGGGTTGCCATTTCCGTCTCCGAGAAAGTCAGAGTTGTGTAAAGGCTTTTAGGAAATCAAATCGATGATGTTTGAGGTGACAAAAAGCAGGAACTGCCTGTCTGCTTTTCACATTTACATTTTTAAAAATGTGAGTTGCCTGAGGCCTGACTTGTCTCTGAGCCACAGACAAGGGAGGCAAATTAATATGCACAGAACTGAATTCTTAACTATCTCCAACAGGGGCTCTTCTACGTTTCTGTTTCTCTTAGTGGGCCTTCCTGTTACCAGGCTCCCAGGCGAAGTGGTTTCTGGAGTATATTTTTGATTCTTCATCCCTTCTTTCCCCTATTCCGTCCTCAAGTCCTGCTGTGTTTCCTTGAACTATCTTCTATGTCTTCTACGTGCCCCTTTAATTTTCACAGCCATCGCCTCCATAGAATCTGAAGGGTAAAATTCAATAGCCTCTTCAACTCTATTCAGTGAAGCCTTATGTTACTGTTAAACTTGTAAAATGTAGTTTAATCAGTCATCACTTATTCATTGATTAATTTTATTTACTTCAACAAATATTTCTTGAACTTTTCCTTGGTTGCTGTTCTAGACTAACAGGGCTTCCCCGGTGGCTTAGTGGGAAAGAATCTGTCTGCAGTGCAGCAGACATGAATTTGATCCCTGGGTGGGGAAGATCCCCTGCAGGAGGGCATGTCAACCCACTTCAGTATTCTTGCCTGGAGAATTCCATGGACAGAGGAGCCTGGCAGGCTGCAGTCCATAGGGTTGCAAAGAGTCTGGACATAACTGAGGCAACTGAGCACGCAGGCATTAGACTAAAGAGATTCCTTAAAGATCTGTGAGTGTGGGTGGGTACCTTATGCCAATTCTGTGCTCAAAAAGGGATAAGCCTGTAAGATCTCTGAGGACAGGGAGAAGGACTGACTGACTCTGTGGTGAGTTGGCTTTGATGGACTGAAATTTTGATAACTGGTTTTTGAGATGGTCTTTCTAAATTTGTGATTTTCCTTCTTTATTTGTGATCTATACAAATAGGGGCAAGTAAGGCTGAAGAATCAAAATGTACTTCAGAAACCACTTCGCCCAGGAGCCTGGAAACAGGAAGGCCCACTAAAAGGAACAGAAGTGTAGAAAAAGAGCCAGCGTTGGGGGTAGTTAAGAACATAATAGGTTAACATATTGTAACATAATAGGTTAACAATAAATATTTGTTGAATCATAATAAAAAAGACATGACTCCAAGCTCCTCCATAATTTTCACCATCATAATCCCAAATAGTCCAACAATATGCAAGCTTTATAAAGCAAATCTTTAAATATTTGTTGAAATTTCCTTAATAGTTCTGATGGTTCCCAAGAAAAAAATGATTAAGAATAATTTAATAAAGATGTATGTACTTTTACTTTTTCAAATCATATCATTTTATTGTGTTTGCTTCAAAATCTATTTAAACAATTCAGTTTATATTTTAATCAAATTTTATGTGTAAAGAAAGAGTAAAATTGTTGAAAAAAATATTTGGTATAAAAAACAGTGCCACTTTCCTTCTCATAATTTTTTGCTTGGGGGGCAACCATTTTCAATATTTTACTATTTACTTATTTGGTTTGTAATGCTACACTGATTTTTTGGTTTTAACTCCCCATTATAGAAAATGTGAAGATATAGCTGTTTTTCATCCCTCCACCCCTATGTATATACGTAACAATTTTTAGCTATTTATCTGAAATTCAAATTTAACTGGATGTCTTGTATTTTTATTCACTAAACCTTGCAATCATGACCCCATAAACACACATAATAACACTTTCTGCCCCAAACTTTAAGTTTAGTTATTAATACATCTTAATTTTTGGTAGACTACTTTTTGGTGTTTACATTCTGAGGAGTGTGCAAATACTAATCAAAGCTGAGCTGGAGAGTATGTAAAATATCATTCATTTTCTTTCCTAGTTTTTCTTGTTTCCTTGGCTTGAAATTTGGTTTACATTTGTTAAATTTTCTTTGTATCTACCACTAATTTACCCTCAAACTTCCCTAGCCATGTAATTATTGTCCAAATATGGTTCAAGTTTGCTTCTTGAAGAATTTCTTGTGAAGATTTCTGTTCCAATCTCAGAAGATTGTTCTCTGGACCTGGTGCATGGTTGAAATATTGGGGAACCTTTGTCCTGGGGACCCCTGCCATTGCTTTCTTATGAGGGATCTTCTGATTTGAGGGGCCTTTGCCTTTATTTTTGTATACAACTTCATTTTGATGGGGTCTCTGTGAGAAAGTATACTTGAAAGGTAAATGGATTGAGATTTTGCACGTGAGGAAATGAGTTTATTTTACATTCACACTTAATTATCCTTTTGGAAGAATAGAATCACATGTTGCGAAGATTATTTTGATTATTTTGAAAGCATTGTGATAGTACTTTCTAGCATGTTGCTGTTGATAGCTAAATGCTATCCTGAAATCAGATTCTCTCCTAAGTATTGTGAAATCTTACAGTGGCATGTGCTCTAGCATAGGTCTGTGTTCATTTATTTTGGATTCTTGGTGGATATCTCAGCCTCCAAACAAATTTAGGAAAAAAAATTCAAACTTAGTCAACCAGTAAATAACATCCAGAACCAATTTCCATGTGGAATGTCAACTTTTCCACTGTTAGCTTAAAATGATCAAATTATGTGTTTTTTCTTACTATTTAACACCATACAGAAGACTGCACTTAATAAACGTAGTACTGGAGACTTCCACGGTGGCTCGGTGGTTAAATCTCCACTCCTTCCGCAGCAGGGGGCACAGGTTCCATCCCTGGCCGTTGAACTAAGATACTGGGCGCTGCACTGTGCTGCCAAAAACGAAAAAAAAGTACTGAAATCATTCCTAATGAAGGTCCAAAAGATTTGGAACACAAATTAAATTTTTGCCTACCATTTGCCTACATGACCCCTCATTTTAAATTTAAACTGAATTTAACATTAAAATCTAAGGGTATAAAGCTAAAATGGTTTTGCCTTACATTAGCTTTTGTTAAACAGATATTTGATATAAAATAAACATTAACTATGACCACATACATGTTAAATACCCGAGGCACAAAATTTTCTTGTTTTAAAAGTTCTAAATTTGGTCAAATTTAGTTTTGTGGAAATAATCAATAATTAATGCGAACTTAGAAAATGAACTTAAACTCATTGATAGTCACCTCTTAAGTGGCTTATTTTCATAGCAAATGAAAAATAACAGTTCCCAAAGTACTTTGTGCCTGCCACCTCCTCTTTACTCACTAATAGTTCTAAATGTGTGCTCTCAATGTGGTCATGGAGGAGATGGCACATCAGGAAATGACAGTAGGAAAAAACTCTTCAGTAGGGTGCTTTTTCTTCTGTGAGAAAAAATCTGAAGAACCTCAGAGAAATGATATACATCTTATAGCTGTCAAATGTCTAATTACAAGTTGGGGGAAAATGAATGTCTAAATATTAAAAAGAACAATTTGGGAAAATCAATCATTCATTATTTTTGAGAAAATTACTTTAGCTGCACCAAGTTGATCAAAAAGAACATATCTTTTTTCTAAAGATTAATGAATCTTTAGATGATTTCTGAATAACGTCTCCCAAAGAAAGTGAATAAACATCTATTTTTTAGCAAGAGTGCTTTTCATTGTGTTATAAATTAGAGATTAACAATAGTTAATACCTTCATGAATAATCTATTAACATATTACCAAAAGTCTTATAATGATCAGTTTCACATATAATATGCTGCCTTTCAAAAATATATCATATTTTGCAAAGAAACAGTTAAAACATTTCTCATTGCTGTATAGTGGAGCATAACTGGTAGATACCTGGCAACACAATATCTTGACTCTGATGTTATGGATACATTTTATTTTGCAAACATCTATCAAAAGATATTTTTATTATCAGATAAGAATTTTTAACATAAAACAATTTTTTCATCTTCCTTTGTTGAAGTATCTACTGGAATTTAACATTTGGTTGGAGAATTCAGGAGAGTCTATTTTAATAGAAATATGAAAGGTAAATTAAAATAGGAATAATAATAATATTCTTATTTTTATTTGAGAGCATTTATGAAGAAAATGTGCTAGATTTTTCATATAAAAAAACTGTTGTCTTGGACAGATTTTGGTCTGTGCCTTTCATTTTTGAAACTGAGTTTTAATTGAAGGTTTAGCTTTATTTTTCATTCTTTAAAGGCAACTGACGTTCCAAGCAGAATTGCTGTAGTGGGCCTGAGATTCTTTTACATCACTGCACGGGAATATTTTCCATGTCACTAATCCCCAGTGGGTACATTTCATTCACCTTAAATGAGATATTTCTAAACATTACTATTTCAACCAAAGTTATTTGATAGATTGTTATTATTTATTGATACCGTATAAGTCTTGCTGCCAACATAATCTTAATAAGTCATTACAAGTCCACTGGGTAAGCTATTTTTCCATTTCTTAAGCTCTAGTGCCTGTGCTGTATGGATTTGGCATTTAATAAATCACTGGAGGGCTAGCAAACATTATATTTCTGTAGTTGAGACTGTCTAGACAAAAGTGCATGGAGAGATCTTTCCACTCTAAGTAGCGGGAGAGCATTTGTTTGCCACAGATTGGTTCTGAATCAATTGCTCAGAAACTTGGCATATCCAGGCTTACTTGGATGCAGGAGGAGGGCAAGACTAAGTGCTGCATGGGGTGCTTTCCTGCCTTCTAGTTTAATTGAATAACCAAGAAGCACTGCCTAAGAAACAGCAATCCTGTGGGAAAACAGCCTAGAATTCTGCCCTTTTCAGACTCAAGAGTTATTATCCCAGTCTTTCTGTTATATGACCTTCGTTTACAAAATCTGTGAAAGGTTTCTTAAGAACTAAGCAAGTGATACTATTAAGGGTGTGCAACAAGACACCAAGACACAACAACACAATGAAAAAAGAAAGGAGAGAATATGATTTCTTTCCTGATAGGCATTTTATGTATGTGTATGCTTATCTGTTTCCTCTGTGGAACTTGAATATGTGTCTCTGTGTGTGTGTGTATTACAGAGGGGTCTTCAGTGAGCCTTAATGATCCAAGATTGTGTTAGGGTTTCATTTTGCCTTTTCAACTAGACCAGTACTAGTTCTCCAGCTATTCTTGGAAATCAAATCAGAATGTGATGACTTTCTAAACAATATAATTCAGCATATCCATTGACTTACCAGGCTATATTGTTGTTTCTTCTATATTTGTTCTTTTGGATTCTCTGTTCTTTTTTGTTGATTATGTAGTACCCAAAGTTTTTGCTTAGAGTATCGTCCTTGATTGATTTCCTTATATTTAAGATGTTTTTGGTAAGGAAAATAATCCTGAAGTCCACTCTAGGATCATTCAGGTCTTCAGTTCAGTACAGTCATTCAGTCGTGTCTGACTCTTTGCAACCTCATAGACTGCAGCATGCCAGGCCTCCCTGTTCATCACCAAGTCCTGGAGTTTACTCATACTCATGTCCATCGAGTTGGTGATGCCATCTAACTATCTCATCCTCTGTCATCCCCCTTTCCTCCCTCTTTTAATCTTTCACAGCATCAGAGTCTTTTCAAAAGAGGCAGTTCTTTGCATCAGGTGGCCAAAGTATTGGAGTTTCAGCTTCAGCATCAGTTCTTCCAATGAATATCCAGGACTTCCAATGATTTCCCTTAGGTTGGACAGGTTGGATCTCCTTGCTGGCCAAGGGACTCTCGAGAGTCTTCTCCAATGCCTCAGTTCAAAAGCATCAATTCTTCCCTGCTCAGCTTTCTTTATAGTCCAACTATCACATCCATACCTAACTACTGGAAAAACCATAGCTTTGACTAGGTGGACCCTTGTTGGCAAAGTAAAGTCTCTGCTTTTTAATATGCTGTCTAGGTTGATCATTACTTTCCTTCCAAGGAGTTAGCATCTTTTAATTTCATGGCTGTAGTCCCTCTCTGCAGTGACTTTGGAGCACCAAAATATAAAGTCTATAACTGTTTCTGCTGTTCCCCCCCCATTTGCAATGAAGTGATGGGAATGGAAGCCATGATCTTAGTTTCTTGAATGTTGAGTTTTAAGCCAGATTTTTCACTCTCCTCTTTAACCCTCATCAAGAGGATCTTCAGTTTCTCTTTGCTTTCTGCCAGAAGGGTGAAGTCATTTGCATATCTGAGGTTATTGATATTTTTCCAGACAGTCTTGATTCCAGCTTGTGCTTCATCTGGCCCAGCGTTCCTCATGATGTGCTCTGCATATAAGTTAAATAAGGAGGGTGAAAATATATAGTCTTGACAGACTCATTTTCCTATTTGGAACCAGTCTGTTGTTTCATGTCCAGTTCTAACTGTTGCTTCCTGGCCTGCATACAGATTTCTCAAGAGGCAGGTCAGGTGGTCTGGTATTCCCATCACTTGAAGAATTTTCCACAGATTGTTGTGATTCACAAAGTCAAAGGCTTTGGCATAGTCAATAAAGCAGAAGTAGATGTTTTTCTGGAACTCTCTTGCTTTTTTGATGATCCAGCAGATGTTGGCCATTTGATCTCTGGTTCCTCTGCCTTTTCTAAATCCATCTTGAACATCTGGAAGTTCACGGTTCACATACTGTTGAAGCTTGGCTTAGAGAATTTTGAGCACTATTTTGCTAGCGTGTGAGATGACTGCAGTTGTACAATAGTTTGAACATTCTTTGGCATTGCCTTTCTTTGTGATTGGAATGAAAACTGACCTTTTCCAGTCCTGTGGCCACTGCTGAGTATTCCAAAATGCTGGCATATTGAGTGCAGCACTTTCACAGCATCATCTTTTAGTTTTGAAATAGCTCAGCTGGAATTCCATCACTTCCACTAGCTTTGTTCATAGTGATGCTTCCTAAGGCCCACTTGACTTTGCATTCCAGGATGCCTGGTTCTAGGTGAGTGATCACACCATCGTGATTATCTGGGTCATGAAGAGCTTCTTTGTATAGTTCTTCTGTGTATTCTTGCTACCTCTTCTTAATATTTTCTGCTTCTGTTAGGTCCATACCATTTCTGACCTTTATTGAGTCCATCTTTGCATGAAATGTTCCCTTGGTATCTCTAATTTTCTTGAAGAGATCTCTAGTCTTTCCCATTCTATTGTTTTCCTCTATTTCTTTGCATTGATCACCGAGGAAGTCTTTCTTATCTCTCCTTACTATTCTTTGGTACTCTGCATTCAAATAAGTAGACCTTTTTTTTTTCTCCTCTGCTTTTTGCTTCTCTTCTTTTCACAGCTATCTGTAAGGCCTCCTCAGATAGCTATTTTACTTTTTTGCACTTCTTTTTCTTAGGGATTGTCTTGATCCCTGCCTCCTATACTATGTCACGAACTTTTGTCCATAGCTCTTCAGGCACTCTATCAGATCTAATCCCTTGAATCTATTTCTCACTTCCATTGTATAATCATAAGAGATTTGATTTATGTCATACCTGAATGGTCTAGTGGTTTTCCCTACTTTCTTCAGTTAAAGTCCGAATATGGCAATAAGGAGTGCATGATCTGAATGACAGTTAGCTCCCGGTCTTGTTTTTGCTGACTGTATAGAGCTTCTCCATTTTTGGCTGCAAAGAATATAATCAATCTGATTTTGGTATTCAGTATCTGGTGATGTCTACATGTAGAGTCTTCTCTTGTGTTGTTGAAAGAAGGTGTTTGCTATGACCAGTGCATTATTTTGGCACAATTCCATTAGCCTTTACCCTGCTTCTTTCTGTACTCCAGGGCCAAATTTGCTTGTTACTCTGGGGGTTTCTTGACTTCCTACTTTTGCATTCCAGTCCCCTATAATGAAAAGGGCATCTTTTTTGAGTGTTAGTTCTAGAAGGTCTTGTAGGTCTTCATAGAACCATTTAACTTCAGCTTATTCAGCATTTCTAGTTGGGGCATAGACTTGGATTACTGTTATAATGAATGGTTTGCCTTGGAAATTTACAGAGATCATTCTGTCATTTTCGAGACTTCATCCAAGTACTGCATTTCGGACTCTTTTGTTGACTATGATGGCTCCTCCATTTCTTTTAAGGGATTCCTGCCCACAATAGTAGATATAATGCGCATCTGTGTTAAAATCACCCATTTCAGCCCATTTTAGTTCGCTGATTCCTGAAATGTCAACATTCACTCTTGCCATCTCCTGTTTGACCACTTCCAATTTGCCTTGATTCATGGACCTAACATTCCAGGTTCCTATGCAATAATGCCCTTTACAGCACTGGACCTTGCTTCTATCACCAGTCACATCTGCAACTGGGTGTTGTTTTTGCTTTGACTTCATCTCTTCAATCTTTCTGGAGTTATTTCTCCACTGATCTCCAGTAGTATTTTGGGCACCTACCGACCTGGGGAGTTCATCTTTCAGTGTCCCATCTTTTTGCCTTTTCATACTGTTCATGCAGTTCTCAAGGCAAGAGTATTGAAGGGGTTTGCCATTCCCTTCTCCAGTGGACCATATTTTGTCAAGTCTTAATGACACCAACAACATAGACTTATATTCAGAAGCATCTGGATTACATATTTTAACCATAATTACAGGATATTTTGCCCCTTAGAGGATTTGAGACTGTTTGGTTCAATCTGTAAAAAGAAAAAGAATACTCACCATAGATATCCATTATTTTTGACTTGTTCTCTCCACAGGTAACCTGAAATATGCACTGGTTAAGCTATATAAAAATTCAGTGGACTGTTTTTGTATAAGTGTATTTTTTTAGTTTAAACTTTAAACTTGTGAAAGCTCCTCAATTCTCCTTAATTTCTTCATTTTATTTCAAAACATTTGAATGTTGAAGAAATAAATTATTGAGCAAGTAAATAAATGAAAGCATTTGAAGGAAACAATTGGGTAGCAGTAATGCTCAAATTTAAGTCCCAATTTACCTGAGGGCAAAAAGAATCTCCCATCATGGACATTGTATGTACTTCTTGGGATTTAGGTGAAAGCAGAAATCAGGTGCTTTCTATCTTGCCTAGATAAATTTTTCAGTATTGATAGAATTCTTCTCACTTCCTTTAAACAAGCTTAAATTCCAGTGTTTCTTGAGATAATTATATATAGCAACTCTTGTGATTTTGTTGCTTATGTCTTTGATTTTAAAACAATATTCAATCCAAATTTGTAAATGATCATGTCATCTTCTAACAATGTGATTTTGTTTATAATCAAACACCCTTGTGAATATGACCCTGTGTACGTCTGACTGCCTATCAGAATATTTTTGTTTATAGAGTTGGCATCAGCTGGAGACCGAGTGGATGATTACAGGTTTGGAGAGATGGGTAGGTATCCAGAAGGGTCTTCTTGTATCCACGCAACTACTTGACACATCTTTTCCAAAATGTTTCTCTTGGATACAGGGCCTATATTTTCTCCTTGGAGAAAGTTTAGCAGATTTCATTTCTATAACACATACAGGGTTGGGCCAGTAAGAGATCTACGAGACTTTGGAAAAGGAAATGAGGAAAGAGGAGAAGAATTTCTGAAGACGTTATTTGGGAGGTGGAGAAAGGCAAATTGAAGGGTTAAAGGTCTTAGGGGGGAGTTTATAGCATTACTGATGGTTAGTTATTCATATTTAAAGCAACATTTCAGGACTTCTCTGGAGGTCCAGTGGTTAAGACTTCATCTTCTAATGTAGGATGTGTGGGTTCAATCTCTGGTTGGGCAGCTAAGATCCCACATGTTGTGGCCAAGAAAACCAAAGAACATAAAACAGAAGCAGTATTGTAACAGATTCAATAAAAACTTTAAATGTGGTCCACATTAAAAAAAAAAACTCTAAAAAATTCCAAAATATTTCTTGAATTATCCTATTTTGTTCACTTAGAATCCAGATTTTTCAAGGGCAGAGACTTAATATTTTAAGTTTATATATATAAGATGGGATTATTAGGTTTTTATTCCTCATAATCAATAGTAAAAATCAACCTCTTCCACAACCAATATCAGTAGGTTAAACAAATTTCCCTCGTGGCTCAGAGGGTAAAGCGTCTGCCTTCAATGCGGGAGACCTGGGTTTGATCCCTGGTGGGGAAAATCCCCTGGAGCAGGAAATAGCAACCCACTCCAATATTCTTTCCTGGAAAACCCCATGGATGGAGAAGCCTGGTGGCTACAGTCTATGGGGTCATAAAGAGTTGAACATGACTGAATGACTTCACTTTCACTTTCAAACAAATTTCACAATTAATTCTTAAGAGGAGAAAACATTCAAAAATATAACAAGAAAATATTTCTTGTAGAAATAAAATAAAATAAAATCCTATGGAAAAATGTTCTTTTTTCCTTCTTTTCCATATGTTTTGAGCATACAGATGCCTGTAATAAATTAACCTGGAGGACATAATAAAAGTCAGAAAGAAACAAAGAATTCTTACGTATGATTGACAAATCTCGAGTGCTAATTTATAATACTGATAAATAAGGATGCTTCTGTGTGTTTGGATTGCTTATCTAAATCCTTATTTAGTTGCCAGCTGAAACTGTGGACACGTTTTATGGGTACATTATTTGCCTTCTTCCTTTGTCCAAAAGTATCATTGCTAAGAACATTTGGGGTGATTAAGTATTTAATGTATTTGGATCATGTAAAGATAGTTAATTAGGGAAACGGGGGCACCTCATAACCTAATCATTTGTAGATCTCAGATAATTCTATCAACATTAACTTTCTTAAAAGAGATATTGTGTGCAATAGCTGCTAGGAATCACAAAACTCCATCTCAGAAAAAGGACCTCCAAGTTTTTGGCTGTAAAAATAATAATATGGTAATAAGGGCTGATGTTTTTATATCACTGCTTTGATATATACTGAGTCATTCAATCCTTATGACACTCAGATTACATATGAATTTTATCTCTACTTTATAGAAGAGGCTCAAGAAAAAGCATTTTACCCAAAGTTGCACATAATTGTGAAGAGTCATGCTTTTAACTCAGTTTGCCTCTAAAGTCTAGATGCAACCGCCATGCTATATTGCTGTAACCTGCCCAAAGAGAAAGTAACTCAAATAAAGAGGCCATAGAGAGTATGGTAAGGGGGCATCTATCAGTTATGAAGCATGGAGAGGCATTATGTCTCTGCCGCTAAAGCTGGTAAGTGGATACCCTCAGGAACCAGGGTGGCACACATCATTTGTTCCTATGTAGCTCTCATAGTCTCGTGTCTGCATCTCTTTCTACATCAGCTTCATCTGCCAGCTTTTCCTCTGTGATGCATATGAACAAAAATGGAGTTCAGTTCTGCCTGAACCCTACACTGGAATTCAAGAATTCTGAGCTCATCCCTGGGCCAGTCAACTGAAAGGGAAATGGAGGCTATGAATGTCAGGGAGGATGCAGTTCTTAGATAATGTACCCTGCTAGGAAGGCAACAAAATATCTACCATGCAGGGGCATATTCAAGCATTTTGGGACAGCAATCTTTCCACAAGACCCCGCCACTTGGGTACTGTGGCATTATTGTTGGTTAAGTAACTCCATTTCTATCCCTCAGAACTCTTTCTACCAGGTAACAGGATGCCATTCTTCTTATTCTTCCAGGTAATATGTAATAGTTTTGCAGCAGTCTTCTGGAGATTAGGCATATGCTTTTGCTGTTTATCCAAAAGAAGTGACTTACTGCTGACTTTCTGACAGAGGAGAGAGATCTCTGCTCTAGCTATATATCTATATAGCAGCTGGTCCTGTGGTTTTCTAGATCTTCCTGACAATGGACCTTGACTTCTACTCTTCTGATCCAACACTGTGACCCAGGCTCTTTGTGGAAAATTAGACATAGATTGTCAGGTTTTCCTTTGGTGGATTTGCAGTCTTTGGGTTTTGTTGAAGCTACAGTTTTATAAAGTCCAATTGATTTTTGGTCCTGCCTGTTGAACCAAAACCTAGGAGATGGGACAATCCGGATCCTGGAGGGAAGTGGCTTCATAGGGGTGGACATATCAGGTTTGTAGGGAAAGTATTAATAGATGGGAAAGTTCTGTTTCTACATTATACCCGTTTCCTGACCTCGGCCTTTCCGTTTGGAAGGTATGTTTTGTTGCACTCTTGTAATGTGAAAGGGGAGGACTATTAGTTAGTAGTAATGACCCTGAAAGAGGGGAAAAAATCCAGTGCAGAAAACGAGATAGTATCATGAAAAGCAAAACAAAACAGTGTGTTTAAAAAATTCTCTAATGGCTGCTCCAAAGCCAATTTAAACTTTTATGCAAAAGAGTAATTTAAATGATTCATGGTAAAAGTCTAGTGAATTTATCCAATCATCAGTCAGGATGCCAAATGATGGCATTAGAAGAATTGCACATCAACGGGGAAAATCAAGTTATTTCACATAGCAACTGAGTTGTTACCCAAATTGAATAACCAAAATGAGAAAAAGTTGTGTGTTTCACAGCCATAAATTAACAATAGTGGGCTCTATTGCATTTTTAATTGGCAGCTCCTTTTCCTTCCTATTCCCAAGTATGGATTCAGGAAGCATCTTTTTAACTGTCTGGGCATGTTTATAATGCTTATCATTATAATACTGTAGAATCAAGGGAGGTAAAAATGGGACCACGAGAGACAAAAGCTTTTGTGAGGGTGTAAATTATATGCTTTAATGTCATTAAGCCATTAAAAATTTCAATTTCTATTGGTAGTTTTAAAGCCAATTTTTAAAGTCAACTACCTACCAATTAATGCAAAAATAAATGGGGCTGTTATGAGAATTAGTTTTCAGCTTTTAAGAAGGTGTGTTTAAAATGTCAAGGATTTGTCCTAAAGAATACTGGAATCAGTGAATATTTTCCAGCAGAAAAGGAAATTTCTGAATATGAGAAAAGTCATATGATCTTTTTTAAAGGCAGTTGGTGTGTGATAAAGAGTTGGAAGTATTTAATATCTTCAATATTTGCTTTGCAAATTGGATAAAATCCATACCACTGATAAAACAATCTTTGTCTGGAAGCTAATTGAGTAGTGCCGTGCCTAGAGTGAGGTGCTTCCTTACAAAAAACAGAAAGTTAAGACCCCAAGAGTCCAGGGAATATACCTTGGTGGTATAGAGTAAGGGTTTCACTGCTTCCCGAGGCATACACCTGCAGCCATGGTCCCCTACACACATGCCAAGGTAGCCAGAAGAGGCTTCATGTTTGGGGGACGTTCAGTCAGTTCAGTCATTCAGTGATGTCTGACTTTTTGTGACCCAATGGACTGCAGCACGCCAGGCTTCACTGTCCATCACCAACTCCCGGAGTTTACTCAAACTCATGGCCATCGAGTTGGTGATGCCATCCAATCATCTCATCCTCTGTTATCCCCTTCTCCCACCTTCTATCTTTCCGAGCATCAGGGTCTTTTCCAATGAGTCAGTTCTTCGCATCAGGTGGCCAAAGTATTGGAGCTTCAGCTTCAGCATCAGTCCTTCCAATGAGTCTTCTCCAACACCACAGTTCAAAAGCATCCATTCTTTGGCACTCAGCTTCTGTTATTGTCCAACTCTCACATCCATACCTGACTACTGGAAAAACCACAGCTTTGACTAGACGGCCCCTTTGTTGGCAAAGTAATGGCTCTGCTTTTTAATATGCTGTCTAGGTTGGTCATAGCTTTTCTTCCAAGGAGTAAGCATCTTTTATTTTTTTTTTATTAATTTTTTTTTATTATTGTTTTTGCCATACATTGTCATGATATCACCATGGGTTTACATATGCTTCCCCTCCGGGTCCCCCCTCCCTCCTCCCTCCCCCCCGGGAAATCTCGCTGCACCAGTCCCGAGCATCAATCCTGGGCTGGCGATTGATTAGACACATGACAATTAACATGCTTCACTGCCCTTCTCCCATATCATCCCACCCTTACCCTCATCCACAAAGTCCACAAGTCTATTCTATACATCTGCGTTCCTTTTGTTGTCTCCCATGTTGGGTTCTCATTACTGTCTTTCTAAATTCCATATATATGTGTTAATATACTGTATTGTTGTTTTTGCTTCTGGCTTACTTCACTCTGGATAGTGGGCTCCAGTTTCGTCCATCTGAGTAGAATTGCTTCAAATGAATTTTTTTTTAATGCTGAGTAATATTCCATTGTGTATATATACCACAGCTTTCTTATCCATTCGTCAGTTGATGGGCATCTAGGTTGCTTCCATGTCCTGGCTATTGTAAACAATGCAGCGATGAACATTGGGGTGCACGTGGCTCTTTCAATTCTGGTTTCCTCGGTGTATATGCCCAGCAGTGGGATTTCCGGGTCATATGGCAGGTCTATTTGCAGCTTTTTAAGGAACCTCCACACTGTTTTCCATAGTGGCTGTACTAGTTTGCATTCCCACCAACAGTGTAAGAGGGTTCCCTTTTCTCCACATCCTCTCCAGCATTTATTGCTTGTAGACTTTTGGATGGCAGCCATTCTGACTGGTGTAAAGTGGTACCTCATTGTAGTTTTGATTTGCTTTTCTCTGATAATGAGTGATGTTGAGCATCTTTTCATGTGTTTGTTAGCCATTTTTATATCTTCTTTGGAGAAATGTCTGTTAAGTTCTTTGGCCCACTTTTTAATTGGGTTGTTTATTTTTCTAGAATGGAGCTGCAGGAGTTGTTTGTAAATTTTTGAGATTAATTGTTTGTCTGTTGCTTCATTGGCTATTATTTTCTCCCATTCTGAAGGCTGTCTTTTCACCTTGCTTATAGTTTCCTTTGTTGTGCAAAAGCTTTTAATTTTAATTAGGTCCCATTTGTTTATTCGTGTTTTTATTTCCAATATTCTGGGAGGTGGGTCATGGAGTATCCCGCTTTGGATTATAGCAGAGAGTGTTTTGCCTATGTTATCCTCTAGGAGTTTTATAGTTTCTGGTCTTATGCTTAGATCTTTAATCCATTTTGAGTTTATCTTTGTGTATGGTGTTAGAAAGTGATCTAGTTTCATTCTTTTACAAGTGGCTGTCCAATTTTCCCAGCACCACTTGTTAAAGAGGTTGTCTTTTCTCCATTGTATATTCTTGGCTCCTTTGTCAAAGATAAGGTGTCCATAGATGCGTGGATTTATCTCTGTCACCATCTGCAGTGATTTTTGAAGCTCAAGAAAATAAAGTCTCTCACTGTTTCCATTGTTTTCCCCTCTATTTGCCATGAAGTTGGGAGAATGGACGCTGTGATCTTAGTTTTTTGAATATTGAGTTTTAAGCCAGTTTTTTCACCTTCCTTTTTCACCCTCATCAAAAGGCTCTTCAGTTCCTTTTCGCTTTCTGCCAGAGGGTGGTGTCATCTGCATATCTGAGGTTATTGATATTTTTTTGAACAGTCTTGATTCCAGCTTGTGCATCACTGAGCCCAGCATTTACATGATGTACTCTGCATATGAGTTAAATACCAGGATGACAATAAAAGGTCCTTTATTTACCTGACTCCTCAATCTGAGCTTGCAAACGCCAACCATTAAGTCCCTGACCCTAGGATTCCATCTTACAAACTGCCTTTGTGTAAAGTAAAAATGGAAGTAATCCTGATTTGAAAATGTAAGACATTTTGAATTAGCAGAAAGTGAAATAAGATCTTTTCTTGCAGCATGTGTGAATACCAACCATTAGTGGACTAAGCAGGAAACTTAAATTAGTTAAGGTGGGTGAATATCAGGCCCACGGGGAAGTGATGGGCTGTCCAGAAAGCCTGGTCAGGCTAAGGGTCATCTGCCACTCAGGTAAGCCCATCATGGCACTGGGTTAATTTTGGAGAGAAATCAGAATTCCAGATGTTTCTGTGAAATTGCCTCATTTGTTAATGTTGGCGTCAAATTCAAATTTAAAAACTGAACAAAGTGAAATAAAAAAAACTCTTTGTGTTGACTAACAAAACCAGCCTCTGAAGCAGGTGCAATCAGCTGGCCTTCAAATGCAATCTCTGTTTTACCATTTAAAAAAATCCCTATACTTAAAGAGAAAGAAAAGCTCCCTGATCGCAATTTTCTTTTTGAAAAGAGTTTAGTGTCTTAAAGTAGGCCTTAATTACTCATCTGTTCTTTTTTTATACAAGCTCTGCTCAGGGTCCATTTTACTTTGGATTGAGTGCTTTCTGAGCTGTGAAATACTCTCAGAATCCTTAGTCATTTAAGTTCTGCCCTGAATGTAGATTTTATCATAAAGCTATCTTTAATTCCTTTTCCCTTAAGCCATCTCCCACATATTTTTTAAAGCTATCAATATAAGTGTTTGTGTCTGTCTTATTTGTTTCTCATGTTTAGAAGGGGAAAAAGATTGATTATAAGGGTCATAAAAGTAATGATGCAGTTAATGAAAGCATGTATTTTATAGACAAAATAAACTTTAAAAAATAACTTGAAGTTGGTACCCAAATTAATGGAATGAAATGACCTTCAGAAAGTAATTTCTTTATATTCAGGTCATTTGAGCCCTTTGCCTATTTTTATTTACTTTTAATTTGATTTTTTAAAATTTTGGTTTTGATGACTTTAGTTGCTCTAAACATTTCTGATGAGCCTAGTAAAATTCCAAGTTTTATCATAGTTATATTTTAATGGTATATAATCCAAAGAACTTGTTGCTGTGCATAAATGCTTGAACACTGTCTTCATTTAAAATATATTTATTGAGTATGCAAAAGAGGCTAGGCTGTGTTCTGGGCACTCAGTTTTCTGCTTTCATGTAGGTTACATGATTTCATTTAGATTTCAATGTGGCAAGCTAATAAGTAAATAGAATTGGTTTTAGTTAAAATCCAGTTGGAAAATGGAAAAAAGTCTAGGACTTTGATTTAACATGACTGATTGTTGTATTGTTGCTGGAAGAGTCAAATAGGGAAGTCAAATAGGATGTCAAGGAAATCTGGAGATTAGTAACAGTAAGAAACTGTTACTACCCCAAAGCCCAGAAGGACAATGTGAAGATTGGGAATGTTCTCTGCTGGGAGCTGAAGCCCTCGAGGGGGTTGCCCTTCAGTCACTGCCAGTGCTTGCCATCAATCAGCCATGAAGCTCGAGGGTGTGAGAGCCCAAGAAATAGAGGGGGCTGTGGGAATTAGTCAGTTGAGGGATGGTAGCTTTGACTTGAGATTTAGGATATAGTTTGTGACTAGTCCAATCAGGACTTCCTAATTTACTAGATGTGGAGTGCAAGGGAAAGAGTAGAGTCTGAATTGATGCCTAGGTTTGGGCATCAATTTTGGTTTCAGATGGAGCTGCCATTCACTGAGATGGTGAAGCCTGGCAGAAGGAGCAGATGTGGGCCAGCGAATCAAGAGTTCTGCTTTAGACATGCTAAATTTGAGTTGCTCTTTAGACTTGTCAATGAAGGTGCTGAGAAGGCAGTTGAAGCTCAAGATGAAGTCAGAAACATCAACATATGGGAGTCTGTTCAGCCATGGAACTGACCATCTGAGAAAGACTACAGAAAAGGAGGCTGAGGAGCAAACCCCACTGTAATTCAATAATTAGAAGTCAGAGAAAGGGTTTATTAAGGATAAGTTTTTTTCTATAGACGCTCAGGGAATAAAGTGTTCTAAGGAGGCAGGGGCATTCAGCCATGTCAAATTCCACTAAGATTTCAACTAAGTTGAGAACAGAGAATTGATTAATGCAAATGGCTGAAGAAAGGCCTTTCTGATCATTGTAAGACCTGGTTTAGTGGAGTGATGACAAAGGAAACCCATCTGAAATGAGTTTAGGAGAGAGGGTGAAGAAATATAAATGGTGATTTTAAACAAGTGTCACATGGAGTTTTGCAGTGAAGGAGTGTTTCAGATTAGAGTGTTATTTGGCATCTTAACTACTCACTGGGAGCTAGACAATAACAGGAGAAATGCCCCCAAAATTCCAGGGGAAGATAATTTCTAACCTTGAGTTCTGTGTGGAAGCAAACCATCAATTATGTATGAAGGTAGGATGAATATATTCCCAGATATGCCAGGACTGTGACTGTGCCTTGGAGGCACCCTGTCTCAGTCACCAAGGATATTCTTCACTGAAATGGAGTCATAGACTGAAAAAGAAGACCTGAGATCTGGGGGACAGGGGAAAGACCATAGAAATGTACAAGAGAAGGTTCTAGGACACTTATACAGCAGTTTTTGAGAGTAACTACAGCTGATTGGAGCAGGGGAATAGAGTTGAGGAGACAGAAGGTGCCATATGGGTAGGGGGTGGTAGAGAAGAACAGAATGGATCCACAGTCTAATGTGAAAGACCAAATGAACTACACAAAGAACTAAATGGAAAACAAAATTGAGGCATTTTCACAGATAAACTGGAATATTTGGAAAGGATTAGAGATGTAGACATTGAACTAAATGAAAAACAAGACAATTTTGAGGTTAAGTAAAGCACAAAGTTGAATGGAAATGAAATATAATCATAATACATCTGTTTAACACTGCTTATGCTTAGCAGTGAACACTGATGATCAACCTAAAACATTGTGAAATAACTATGCTGGGAAAATTTGAAAAGGAAAATGAGGTCATGGGATAAAGAGCTCAATCTTTATTTGCCATAAAAAGAATTAACAGATAAATTAGTAAATCAGGACACACTTTGACATTATTATTTAGAAACAGGGAGGTCCATATTATAATGTAGCCCGAAGAATTGGAAGTTGCTGCCCTGTGGTGTGAGACTCAGGGAGTGGGGCTACCAGGGCTATATTTTAAGCCTTTATCATCTACATGTGTATTTTATTTGTAATGAAAATATTAATTCTTAATTCTTTTCTTAAAAGTCTTTAAAATATCAAGAAGTATCCTAAAGAGATATTATTGATACAATATTTGGTTGACAGTTCTCACGACACGTATTATATGTTTATCTCATTTAATTCTTTCTTTATTTGTCTTACTTTCTTTATGAGACCAGAAGTTCTCAAGACTTCTGGTTTTCATGAATTGTTACCCACAACAGTGGAAAATAACTCTTTTGTGTTATTAGGTCATTGAAAATGAAACTCTTGTTGTTTCATTTCTATGGCATTCAGTGGGCACTCAAAGTTTATTTTTTGGTTGAATTTCACTGATTGATGATTTAAGTTGTTTTATGATATAAGGTAAAAAAAATTGCTTAAAATTAGATGTCCTGATTTTCACTAAACAAGGAGATGGATGACATGTTTTAGACTCTTTGGCCCTTTCTTTCTTAACCTTGTCTAAGATGAAGGCCATCTGAGCAAACTATTTCATTTCACAGGTGAATTGATTTTGTGGTCAGGGGTGCATTTGGTAGCTAAACTTCCTGGGGCCTGTGAAAGTGCATGGTGAGTTGTGGGATGATTGTTTTATAGAAGTAGTTGATTGATAATACCTGCCCTCAGCTTCTCCAGGAAAAGGTAGTATTTTTCATGCTTTGTATTGTCAGAGTCTACAGCTTTAATGACAAATTTGTCTGAGTGGCTGAACATACCTAATGCTCCTTCCTGAAGGCTGTGTGGTGCTGCTGGCAGGTATGCTCATGGTTATCCATGAGCACAAGGATGTGTCAGTCTAAACAACATTCATATTATCTACAGGTAGTTCTTTACTGTTTGGTAAAGAGTCGCACCTTTGGAAATTGCACGTTTATCCATTTGCTGTGTAAGCATTTGAGTCCTTTTTTTATATGCTTGGCCCTGTGCTGACTTCTGGGATTATGGAAAAGGAAGCAAAACATGCTCACATCTATTAAAGACAAATAAACCATGTGTAAGGAGCATGGTAATAGAAGCATCACAAAGGATGCTTGAAGAACATTTCTGCTTCAGTGCAATAGATCTCTAGCAGTAGAGTTTCAGGTTTCAGGTACCTTATAACTAGGAAGGAAAGATAACTCTGGTCAGGAGGGCTTCAAATCACATGTCCGTTTTGGTTACCAAAAGCAAATTGATACTTTAATCAACAATCTAAAGTGCCTGAACTTCAGAAAAAGGCCATGGATATCAATCTTGAGAACCTTTTTCAGTGGTTTCATCGTAAACTTTTTTCCTCCAGAATAGACTCAGTTCCAGTACTGGGTCAAATCCAGGTTTTAGAAACCTTCATGTATATCCTGTAATACTCTACTTCTGTGTAGAAATGCCTTCACAGAATCCAAATTTTAACATTAAGTTTGTGACTTTTTATCAAAGATGGGCTTGAAAAACACCCAGAAGCTTCTGGGTTTTTGTAAAACTGCATTTGAGGTCTAACTATTAACATTTTCTTTTTTATTCTATTAAAAATTCTACGTGAGAAATTTATTCAGATTTCAGGTTCCCGTTTAGCAGGATGGTACTTGGTCTCTTGTGAATGAGTGAGTGAATGAATAAATACTGAGTATTCTATGTGCCAGAGTCTGTGCTAGGTGCTTGACACATTATCTTATTGATTCCTCTGATAACACACTTGTATATTACAAAATCTATTAATAAAATAAAAACTCTGAAAATCATTATGCTTCCTTTTTTACCTTTATGCAAAAAAATATAATTCCTTTCTTATGCTAAGTTCAGAGGCACAGCTTATACCCTCTTCCAACACTGTGTTCCCTCTTCTCTATGCATCTGTATGCACACACATGCATACACACACATATCTCTATAGCTTTTCTTACTTGGCCTTATTTCCTTTTTTGGAAATATTTAGAGTATAAGTGATAAAGGGCTGGAGGATTCTGATTATACATTGCTGTCATGTACCTTTTATTCTTCTCTGGTTATTGTGATAAGGGATTGGTTTAGGAACAACTTTTTAAACCTTTAAAGGTCGTATTTTCACTATGTGTTGTTGAAATGTAAATATCTCTAAAATCAATACCATGCTTATGCTGTCTTTAAATATGAAGGAAATGCTATTAGTGGCCATGAGTATATGCATTATTTGCTCTTATGTCAACAATGACAGTGGTATCATACATGCCATTAGGTTGTGTTTTTTCAAATAATATTTAATTGTTTCACTCTGTCCATCTTAGAAATAGAAACAATGAGGGTGATCATGAAATATATAGATCCATTAAGTATAGCAATTTGCAAAAGGATTCCAAATTAAATTCAATCAGTTAGATCTTTTTTTCCCTCTTCAAGTCTACTGAACAGAGAAGCTGGGTTTTTCATGTGCTTTGAAGCTTTATAGTATTATTTTTCCTTCTTGTCGGAAATCTCTCTCGGATAGACTTCTTGCAATTTTGTTTATCCAAATTTAGATGCCTTAGTTCTAGAATTCTTAAAGTGACTTACATGGAGCAGATGGCTTCCTAAATACAAGAGAAGGAAATTTCACTGTACCTGCAAAACAATAAATTTGCCATAGTTGTGAATGGTGTCATATTTCAGATTGAAGATAGTTTGGATCCTGAGGTGCTGTTCTGAAAAGTAACTCAGTTTTCTCACTAGGAAGACCCTTTCATATTCTCACGGTAAATGATGGTTCCAGCATACCTCAGGAAACTTTCAGTGAATTCACAAGAGAGATTTTACAATGGAAAGCTGAAAAATAAAAACACGCAAGAGTTTAGAGCATCTTTACCTGCAATCTGTGAGACAATTTTAAAGAACTACAAATCCATATTAGTAGTCTTTTCAGAATTTTGGGGTTTGGGATTTGGGAGCAGCTTCAAATACTTTGGTCTTTATCTTTAATCACGTTCAGTGACACATTTAAAAATGCAAGCAATAATATTTGTCTTGAGTAATACTGTCCTGTGATTTGGGAGTGCAGGCAGGTAGGATGGGACTTTAGACAAAGGGCTCATCTTTTTCTGCTGGGGATTGATTTTGAAATTTGAAGTTCACAAATGCAAGCTCATGCCACAAGAGCTCCTTATGGCTTTAAAATATTAGCAATTTTCAGGGCTATATAAGCCAATAAGGAAGACCTTCCAAAAAAGTTTTGGGGATTCCCTGGTGATTCAGATGGTAAAGCCTCTACTTGCAATGCTGGAGACTCGGGTTCAATCCCTGGGTCAGGAAGATCCCCTGGAGAAGGAAATGACAAGCCACTCCAGTACTTTTGCCTATAAAATTCCATGGATGGAGGAGCCTGGTGGGCTACAGTCCATGGGTTCGAGCTGTACACAACTGAACGACTTCACTTTCACTTTTTTCAAAAAAGTTTATCTTTGACTAATCTATCTCCTAGGAAAATCAAGATAACTGCTTTTCCTTTATTTTATTGGATTCAAGCAACCATGTGAAAAGCTATGTAATCATCTAGTAAATATTGACCAGGTAATTACAGAGTAAATATTATGTTATGACACAATAAGCAGCAGATAGTTATTTCTGCTTCTTGAACTGCTATCTTCTGGTCCAGTCCTAACATTGCAAATTAAATGGTGATTATGTTTCTAGTATCTTTCAGTACTCTTTCTGAATATTCTACCTGAGAATCAAGTTGTATAGGTAGTAATGTATTCCATATTACTGTTATTTTATGTATCAACCTAATTTGATTTTCTATGGGTTTTTTTAATAATGCAACTAAAATAATACTTTTTGTAATGTTTCATAATTTTTGAAAGGACTTTCGCAATACCCTCTATTAGTAGCCAATAAATAGATGTTTCTTCCAGAATAAAGCCTAAAGTCCAGAAATACTGCCAGAGTTGTTTGTTTGTCCTGTTGAACCTGCCGGATGGGGGCTGATGCATAATTTTCCAATTCTTTGGCCAGTGTGATTTCCACTTACTCATGTTCCAGTTAATGTATATGGATCAACCTTTATTTATCAGGCATTGTACTGGAGGGGTGAAGATCTGCTGCAGCTTCAAATGTGGTGTTGTTTATGAGCCCAAAGGAAACAGTAGGAGAAATGGTGGGTTAGTACTCTCCTTACTGTAGGAATTCGGGGGTCAGGGCAAAACACCTGGAGTAGAGTGAAATATAGTATGGGAGGATTAGTTCACAAGATGATGTATGTCCATTTGCCATTCTGATTGGCCCTGTGTCTGTAGAATTATCAACTATAAAAGAGTAACCTCAGCCAGATAGAGTGAGAAGTCTGGAAGTCCAGAGTGCAGACTTCAGCAGTATAGTCAATGAAGCAGAGTCCTTCTCACTGCCAGTTCAACCATCTTTTCCAATGCTTGAAATTGTTTTGAGGACACGGACCTCTCTGCTACTTAGACCCACATCTTCCAGCCATTGCTTATAGCAATCACAGGTCAAGGTGCAGCAGACTGGGCTTTTTCATACAGGTGGGCCTCAGCACTGTGAGGCCCTTAGTGAAGCTAGACAGCAGGCTTCAGACAGAAGGCCCCTTCTTTAGCAAAGTGGTATTTCTCTCAATTTCTGTTTGCAGACTGCTGCCTCTACCCTGGTTCATCCCTCTCTGTTAGGATACAATCAGCAGATGCCAACTTTGTGGATAATTTCCTTGCATCTCTTCTATCACTATCTTGGGTGCTGCCTGCTCTGCATTCAGCAGGTGACTAGTGTGACCAAATGTCTCACCACTGCATTTTAAAGGCTAACAGATTCCCAGCCCTCAGTGAGCTAATTTCATAATTCTCACTTCCAGCTACCAGATTCTATGTTGTTTGGAACTAAGATGGCTGTGAATGGCATACATGTGACCGATGCCCTATAAAGGACTTGTCTCATATTCAAATAAAGAGAGTAAAGCAGAAGAGACAGCACTGCTTCTATTTTATCAGTCAGAACAGAGTTTCTAAGAAAGTGAGGTTTAGAATAGGCAATGAAAACCGAGTATCTGCCTCAGACATCAAGCATCTGAACCTCTTTCTATGTTTGCAATTTTCCTTGTGGAATCAGAGCTACCTCAAATCGGAACCACCCAACCAAGACATTGAACTGAACATTAGTGACATGAGATGAGGACAGTGGAGAAGCCATTCTGGTAAGGGTGGTGGTGACAATCATAGCAGGAATGCGAGTGATTTGTACCCATTTCCCAGAGACATCAGACAGAAGCAACGATTCTTGCAGGCAACAGCCAGGCCCAGCATTCTTGGTGTCTTCATGTGAGCTGTGTGTCTTCATGTGATTGTTACCCTAGATGGTGGCTAGTGCATCCTGCTAGGATAGGTGCTTAGCACAGTTTGGGGCACTGTTCCTGCTTCCCTGGCTTCATTCTCTGACCATTCTATGAATTTCCCCATCATTGTTAAATGAACTCTGATCCTGCTTAACTAGTTGGAGTTAATTCAACATTTTGCCATGTAGCATCCTGATTGAGAAAAGGGTACAATGTAACTTTACTGGCTGCTAGAATGTAAGAGGACCAGTGAGGACAGGGAAGAGTGAAACATGACCCTTGTTCCAAAGCCAGGTAACTACAAAAGTGATCAGTGTGATTAAGTTCTGATAAGGAGTAACATGGAGCAGAAGTTGTCAAGCTGAATGGGATTGTTGTGGGAAATATCTAGCAAGTTGGTGATGATAACTGTCAAGAGCTTGTAAGACGGGTTAGAGTTAAGTATATGAGGAACCTGAGCCAGACCAGACTCAGAAAGTTTATGCTGGGTTAGAATGTTGATGAGAATAATAAAGTGTGCTTAGCTTAAATGATCTTCACTTTGGGTTTTTACTGAAATAGCAAATAAGCAAAGGATATATGATATCAGGGTGCAGGAAAATCAGTGGACCCAGGTCCTAGATGATTTCTCACTTCCTTTTGGAGATGAGTCCATAATTTAGTGGTCAATAGACTCATTATGGAAAGAGAAATCTTCCACGTCAGAAAAGGCCAGAGCAGTATACTTCTTTTTGAAGCTGTGCGGCTGGTGGAGTGCTCAGTCGGTGTGCCACAGTCTGCCCACCACCGTATAAAGCCATTCTGGCTGTGCTGCAGTGATGTGCTTTTGTGTCCTGCTTCCTGCTGCATCTTTGGGCCTAGAGCAGGCCTGGCCCTGGTCCATCTGAAAAGTCTAAGCATTTTGTTTAGCTAAAGTAAACAGTTATCCTGACACTAGAAGATAAGGTGGCAGTAATCAGCTTTGAACCTCGTTGAGGCATTAAACATCCATTAATTACAAAGAGCACAAGAACCAGAGCAAAGAGCATCTCTATTAAGCTGTCAGGGTCTGTGGGTATTGGACAGCAGAAAAGAGATAGTTGCAGTGACCTTAGGGTTTAATTGTTAGGGATGATAGTTTTTCACTTTGATTCACTAGTGGCATATCTAACAGTGTTGCTTGAATTTGCTAAAGCAATACATTCTGCAGCTAAATACAATGTCAGGTAGAAAACATGGAAGAGGATGGCTAAGAGCATATTTTGAGTTGTCCCAACTGGGCGATGGGGTCAGCATACACATGGCAACATTGCTGGGTGAAATGTCTAGAGGCAGTAGCGTGAAGCTTCTTCCTTGCATATTCTAGTAATATTTGTATGCTTTCCAGAGATGTTTCTTGATTTAATCCCTGGAAAATTGCTTGCATCTTTCAGATCAGCAGAGCGAATTTGAATTAGGTTTCATATTTTGACAATGGGTATGGAGGAGCTTGGCTAATTATAGTTTGGGTCCACAGCTAGGCTGCAGTTCCCAGACTTCTTTGTAGTTAGATGTGGCTATGTGTATAAGTGATATGGGCTGTTTCTAGTCCTGACCCAGGAATGCTCTCACCCAAGCACCTCTGTGCTTGAGGAAGGAGCCTTCTCCCAAAATCATGCAAGGAGAAGCCTTGCTTACTGACCAAGACTATCTCTACTGGACTGTAGATGAGACATAAACTTCTCTTGTATTGAGCTGCTGAGATGTTTGGATTTATATGTTACCCTGATTAATGCATAATGTTATAAAAGCATCAGCAATTTAAGGCTTTGTTTGTATTTAACTTGACTCTATGAAGTTTAACCTGTGTTTAGTAAATCACCAAGCTCTAGTGACAAATCTAATTAATCACTCAAGTTCTTGTCAGAACTGTTTACATTTTTCTCTGACTGTTAGACTTCATTTTGCTGCAAAGTCTTTTATTTTACATCTTCAGGTCTATTGTTTACAATTCTGAAATATAAGAGAGAAATATGGACTAGACAGTTAATTGGTCAAGTTAACTGCCTGCACAATGCTTTTTAATTGTGAGTTTTTTTAGGAGCTTATACTCAGAGTGAAAGAAGAAACATCCAAGGGCTTGACTGAAGCAGATACTGTCAAAACACTATCTTTCCACACAGCTATTATCAAATTGCATAGATCGGTCCTAAACTGACGATATATCTGTTTTGCAGATACTTTCTGAACATATGACTTTGAACTCTGTGCTCCTTATACTTAGTTTCAAAGAACTAAAGATAGCAGTCGATAGATTCCATTAGACAGAAGATGTGCCAACTTTTTCTGGAAACAGCCAGAGAGTAAATATTTTGGATTTTGTAGGGCAAATGGTCTCTATTGCAACTACTCAATTATTGAAAGCAGCAATAGACCATATGTAGACAAATGGGGATTATGTCAAACCATCAAGGAGTATTTCTTTGTTCCCTCTGGAATCAGGTTTACTGAGTTGTACTTTGATCTTGTATACTCAACTTGTCCTAAAGGGCATGGTAAGAGGCAGTTGTCTGGACTG
This sequence comes from Antilocapra americana, assembly GCA_007570785.1. Lineage (NCBI taxonomy): Eukaryota > Metazoa > Chordata > Mammalia > Artiodactyla > Antilocapridae > Antilocapra > Antilocapra americana. The sequence goes on from ML662442.1 coordinate 42,411,120, forward strand.
GATATGATGTTTCTTGATCACAGGGAGCATAGTTGTCACAGAATGCAATGCCTCCTTTAGGGTGATCTTCTATTCTTCTAAAAGCAGTGACTCCCGGGACTATCTGTTCCTACCTATGGACAAAGTGAATCTTAGACACTATTATCACTTTGCTTTGCTGGCAGAGAAAGTCAAGGAGCTGCAGCCTTCCATTATTCATATATACTATCTGAGTACTGATGCCATCCTTACCTTTATCTTGAGCATCTGCCATGTGCAACATGATACATACTGGTTTACAGGGTAGGCGTGGCCCCTGCCTTTATAGAGCACATGTTCTTTTCAACTTTATTTTCCATTCTTTCTGGTTTAAACAAAACACTTATTTAAAAAACACTTTCAGTGAGGTACATGACATCCTCATTTGGAGTGAGGGCAGATATATATAGGCAAACAATCTGTTTTATGTGCCACAGAATGGAATAGACCCTGGTATACTACTTCTTGGTTGTGAAAGTTGTTTTTCTAGCATTACAGATTTATTATATTCTTGTGGCAGCTCTTCTCCTCTAAACTGTGGATCTGAGTCTCAAAACTTTATAATCCACATAGGAAGTAATAAGGGTATGTCATCACTCGTCTGTTATTCGCTAGTCAAGTATTCTATTCCGCCTATGTGAATGAGCAGAAAAATAAAATGGTGGGTACTGCAGCGGTGTCAGATTACTATGTAAATCTCTAAATGTGTACTCCTAGTTTCTGAAACTGGAGACTACTCTGGTACATAAACTGAAGGGAGAAAGAGTTAAGGATTACTCTGAGAGTTCTAGCTTGGCAGCTGATTAGATGATGATGACAAGATACAGTGTGTGAAAGAAGAAAATTTGGGTAGCAAAATAATGAGTTTTGTTGGGACATATGAACTTCAAAGTATTTGTATGACACTCATGTGACTATTTTGGGGCTTCCCTGGTGGCTCAGAAAGTAAACAATCCTCTTGCAATGTAGGAGACCCAGATTTGATCCCTGGGTCCAGAAGAAGCCCTGGAGAAAGAAATGGCAATCCACTCCAGTATTCTTGTTTGGAGAATTCCATGGACAGAGAAACCTACTGGGCTACAGTCCAAGGGGATCACAAAGAGTTGGACACAACTGAGTGACTAACACTTTTCATGTGGCTATTACTAAAGATTCAGCAGTTTTGCTTATGTGTTAGAAATCAGGCTATAGATACAAATACAGACCCCAAAATCATCAGGAATGGTTGAAGCCATGGGATACTACATGATGCTCCATTAGGAAACAGTGTCAATCGAGGACAGCAGAAGATTAAAGGTGGTATCCAAGGAATGCTGGTATTTAAGAAACTGAAATGAAGAAGAGACATTCACAGAAGCAGGAAGACAAAGCCTTGAATATTATAGAAGTTAAAGAAAAGCATTTCCAAAAGAGAAATGCAAGGTTCTACATAAAGGTCCAATGAGACATTCAAAAAGAGGTCACTGGATTTAGATAGTGCTACACAGATAGCAGTTTCTGACAGGCATTGGGGAAAGGAAGAAACCAATTTTAGAAATTTGAGGAGTAAATGGGAGGTGAACAAATGGGATTGGGGTAAAGAAAAGCCACTTTTTAAGAAAGTTGAGTAAAAAATGTTTTTATATAATGAAGGTAAAAATATGATATTTTCTCCTGAAGCTAGGCAAAGTTATGCAAAGAAAAAACAACTAGATGAGAAGACAAGAGAAATAGCAGCATTAGGTAGTTCACATGGCAAGAAGGGAGGGTAAGAACCGCGGGGCCCAGGTCAGCCTTGGCAAGATGACATTGGTGCCGGTCCCCTCTGGTGCTTTAGGCATGGTGACATCCTCTTCTGTTGATTTGCTGGATCTTCTCTGTACGGCTGTCAGCTGATTAGTTTGTGTCCTATCATCTGCGTATTTTTGCTGAACCTAAACATGAGGTCCAGAAATAACTCTTCTTATTTAATGTGTCTTAACAGCAACTGCTGGGCTTCCCCGTTGCCTCAGCCATTAACAAATCTGCCTGCCACACAGGAGCTGCAGGTTTGATTCCCGGATCAGGAAGACCTCTTGGAGAAGGAAGTGGCAACCTACTCCAGTTTTCTTGCCTGAGAAATCCCATGGACAGAGGCGCCTAGTGGGCTACTGTCCATAGGGTTGCCAGTGTCGGACACGACTTAGTGACTAAACCACCATCACCGACAGCAACTAAACTCAGTTCAGTTTGATGCAGTCTCTATGCGATATCAGAAATAATCAGTGTGAGACTTGGGTAGAGGCAAATAGGAGAAGGCGATAGCAGCCCATTGTTCCTAACCATTTGCACCATTTTTGGCATGTCTATTGACAGCAGTCACAGATGAAGCTAAAGATGGAGTAGGCTTGGAGCCTACGTTTCTTTTAGGCCCTGGTTGAAGCACAGTCTTTAAATCACACTCCAAAGTACAATTACCAAATGAATTTATCCATCATAAAGATGTAGGAAAGCAGAAAATTACTTTCAAAAGACAGAGCACTCTTCAGAGTAATCTATGTTACTCCTAGGAAGCCTTCCCTTTTCAGGAAGCTACTACTTGATTTCACCTCATTGCCTCTAGTTCCAACTTAGCTCACATAAACAGACCCCCCTTTTCTATGATGATTCCTCTAAGAATCAAAATATTGCTTTATTATTCTTTTTTGTCAGTTGGTTGAGGGGGCTATAGGTGTTAGGAGTAGACCTGTTCTCCAAAGGTCATTCTGGTTTCTTGTACTTCTAAACCCATTTGATTATAATCACAAAGGGAAATGCACTGTGTTGGTGCTGAAAAAAAACACTGAACAGACAGAAAGTCTTCTCCACAGTCAAACTGAGCTATAATGACTGCACTTCTCATTTATTCCAGGGAAGAGTAATATAATTGGTCCCTATAATACAATAACCTGTTTGTCCACTTTTTGCTCAGGAAAAGATTTATTTGAGAGCCAGGTCTCGCAGAATAAACTGGCTTTGGGATAAAGACTGGGAATAGATTAACTTCTAAACAAATCTTAATAAATACATCAATAAAATGAACACAGTAAGAGAAATAAATAAACATTTAAGAATATCTTAAGTATATTTACATACGATAATATAAGATGATAATTATATTAGAACACACCTTGGACTGATTTTCTCAAGTGCATCTATATGAAAAACAAACACTTGTGAATTAGAATTTCTGTCATGGAGTATAAACAAAAAGGAAGAACATGTTTTCAAATATACAGTAAAAAGATCGCCTGCTCCTGTAAAGACCTGACACTGACATTCTTTTTAGTACATAAAAGAGAAAATATGCTGAGGATGGTAATGCCGGAGCTATAACAATAGCTGGAGAGGTGACTCTGATTCTGCTGGAAGGCTTGTGTGTGAATTTGGCGGGAAAGCAATTTGCGGAATTAAGACAGCAGCGTTACTGTTGGGTTTTCTTATTTTAAAATGTTAACAGCTTTATGAACAGAGGGAAATTTGGGGGATTTTATTTTGCAGGAAGCCAAGGTAGTAGCTGCAAAAGTAATATCGCCAAAATGAAATGCGTTAGGGAGTGTGAGAGCACACGTGGGTACATTAGTCTCAGTCATTCAGCCAGTCCTGGAAAGGGTAATATCCCCTGTGAATGACAGGCAAAGGAATTCAGAAGGATAACGGTCATTGTTGTTGTTGTAGTCACTTGCTTGTCATTTGTTTTTAATAACCGTATTAAGCAGAGGCAGCTTTTAAAAACTTACTTTGAATATCGTTTTATGCAGTTGTAAGTCTGGATGCCTTCATTCGTTCATGGATTTTAAACGCTGTGCTCTGCATGACTAGCAGCTTGCTCAAAGCAGAGGAAAGTCGCCTGTGCTTTAACTAGTGAGCCTCTTGTAAGGCATCCTTGCACGTGAAGATGGAAAGATATATAAATAGCACTTGATAAAATTATAAGAACTTGTATTTAAATTTAATTTTCTCTGCAAGTGCAGTTAGCATTGTTTCCCCCCCCCCCCCACTGGTCTCTGACATACTATTTTTGAGAGAGAGGAAAAAAAAATGTTTTTGCTACCATGGCAACAATATCCTTCTCTTGCTTTCCATCACAAACCATAGTTTCTGAGCATAACTAGGAAAATTGAAATGTGGGAGGCTCAAAATGATAAGGCCAAGCATGGTAAGCATTCATCTAAGTGAATATTTGTGTCATTGTTCTTGTGCTCACGGTAAGGCTGGAACTTTCAAGGTCAACACATTTGTTCATAGTTTTCACAGTGGTACTCATAAAATATTACTGCCACTTACTGGGCAACTACTCTTTTCACTAAATGTCTGATTAGCATGATTTTCCAAAGATGATAGGAAATTAACACACTCCATAGTACAGTTTATTTTATTGTGTTGAGGAAATGTAATACAAAGAAAGGGCATACATTCTAGTGAATTTTAGAAAAGAAATGATCTGTTACTTGACCCAGAGTATGTGCTGGGGGAGGAAGAATTACAAAGGCTTAGAGAGAAGCTGATGGAGCTTATTCTATTATTTGTTTCAGAGGTGACCCTCAAACGATGCTTCTCTCTGTGATGCCCTTTCAATAACAATATTCTTTTTATTTTCCTTGATCTTTCACAGCCTGTGGATATTTCAGGTTGCAAGGTAAAATATGTTCTTCCTCCATGGCCAGCTTTTAAAATCCTCTCTAGCTCTGCTATGACACCAGATAAAAACAACAGAGCCTCTGTTGCCCTTTGGCTCTGTGTCACACCTCCTCTCTCTTCAGCTTTTCCTTAATCTCTGTCTATACTTACTTGAGATCTGAAACCTCTTTGCCTAACCCTCTGTGAATGGCAAGTCAGATTCCAAACCTACTAACTAGTTCTGACATGGTACTTGCCTCAAATGATTGCATCTGGGAGACATATACTGCTGGAGATGATCTTGGGGATATTGCAATATCCTGTCCAAGTCTTTGGGATGCCACTCTACTGGAGTCTCCTGGGTTCTCTGAGTTCTGCTTATCCATGGAGGAGGATAGAGAAATATCCTTTTGGGGCATGGACTGACCTGGACCCCATGGCAGGTTTGCTTTGCTAAGCAGGTGGCTGTATATTTTTTCCTTTTTGTCATGGACGCATCTTACTAGTTGTGGCAGATTTAAGGCTGCTTCACAGACCAAAGTGATGAACCAGTAGTAATAAACTAGAGTTTACTTTCTTGTCCTTCTTTATCCTCAAAGTTCAAAATAATAATTGTTTTACATAAGTATAATTACATGTCCAGGGAGATGTTTGTTGACCTTAACTTGAATTGATTCTCAGTGTCAGAATTAAAGGAGTGCAGGATGATGCTGGTCTGAGATTTTTGATCATATGGCAGCAGGAACTGGCTTTTTACATGGCTGCTTTAATGGGCCTCATTAGGTCTTTGTAGTGTCAAAACACCCTCAGCTTTGGGTCACACCAAAGCTTTAATTGCCATCACTGTCACTTACTGGGTATCTATCACTTTGGATAAATTATTAAGCTCCTTTAAAATGGAGTTAGAATGCTTATGCTGGGCTAATCTGAGATGCAAGTGACATAAATGCCCTTGAGCTGTATGTAGCATAGAGGACATACTCATTACATTGCTTTCTTCTCTCTAATAGGACTGACTGGGTGTTGAATGGAGTTGCAAAGGATTTGTGTTGATATACTTCTCTTCCTATTAGAGTATTCTCCAATAAAAACTTTACTTTAGCTAAGATGAGCCTTGCATGTAGAAGATGCTCAAATATTATCGGTTTGGTTAAAAATACTGAAACAAATTTTCTTAATTTTCATATCACAAGTACTTAGGCAGCTATGTATCTTAAAAAAAAATTAATGTGATATTAAAGCCCAAAAAAATGAACCGGGCAGGGACCTTGAATTCCTCTTCCATTGGCTTCATCACTCTGAGACAACACAGAGCATGTCTGGCCTATGGCACAGCCAATCTATTCCTTTCAGTCTTCTAAGAATTGATGTGAGTTGCAGCCAGATCAATTTGGCTGTGGCGATTGGTATCGATTGTATAGATGGGCAAAACAGAATGGATTTGGCATGTCACAGAATAGTTCATTTGCCTCCTGCAGATACTGTAGTAGTTCAGGGAAAACTGCACAGTGGCGAGGATCGTGATACATGGCCTCTTCTCCTGGTCCTTTCTTATCTTCATCTTGCACAGTGTGACCTCCAGAGGCTCCCATGGAGCAGTTGAACATATTCTTGGACTCATCTTTCTCTCTCTAAAATTACTTCCTACTCGTCTTTATGAAGCCAAGCAGAACCCTGTTTCCCTCTTGCTCCCAAGTACAAAGCCCACTCCATATCATCTGCTTCTTGTTTGTAGAAAAACCGAAATCTCCCAGGCCACCCTGAGTCACAAAAGAGCAGACTCAAGCAGTTAATGATCAGGACACTAGAGTCACAGATTCTTTCAGTGTCCCAAGCACTTTCCTGAGTTGTTTTGCAGACACTGTAACTGCCACCAGAGAGACAAAGCTAACTACATGGCATAGACTGCTTCAGCTTGAGCAGTAATGAAACTATGGTGAGCAGAGTTCCAAGAGGGGGCCCCAAGAGAATGCAATTGACACTATTGCTCATTGTAATCTATATCCTTGTGGGCATCAATGTAATTGCAGCTTGTTCTGTTGATAATATGTAAGCAGGCAACTAAAACTATCAGCAAAGAAAGGTTACAGACCCGTGTCAGCATCTTCCACTTTAAGAATACAGTGCTCTATGTTTGCATGAAGAAGTTACAGAAGATAGACCTTTGCCTCTAATCCCATAGAAATGGTGTGATGTCTGAAAGTGGGGATTTGTAAGTGACTCTTTGTCTGCAGGAGGTCTTTAGTCTTGTCACTTTAGCAAAGCTATGTTCTAACTAGCCTCTGGCCCAAGTATACCTTTCGAATCTTTTGATCATATACAATGCCTCTTCTAACCTGTTGATTCTTTCCTTAAATTAAAGAAGTAGAAATGAAGAATAAGTAACTAAGAGATGACCAAGTCATTTCTCCAGCTTCCCCTACAGCACTCTCATGAACAAACTGTGTGAACAAGATAGCATCTAAAGACAGATCATAGGGAGACAACAAATCTGCACACAATGGGAGATGGTGATAAATCTGACCCCCTACCTCAATAATTAACAGAGATTACTTCCCCCTTTTCCCTTTAAAAACTTTCACAGTCAAGCAGAATCTTCTGAATTAGTTCTGGGACACAAGTCCGCCTTCTCCCCAGGTTGCTGATCTCTTGAATAAAGCAATCTTTCTGTTCCTACTAGAACTCATCATTCGAATATTGGCTTTTGAGCTCTGAGCAGCCAAACCCAAGTTTGATATTACTTAGGGGTGCTATCATGTAAGTTTGACTATTTGACATTTTCTTTTACTTTCCTCTTTCCTTTGTCTGTCTTCTTTTTATTCTCCACCCCTATTTCCATTTGAATCATTGACTAATTTCATTTCTTACTTAGGACCGTATCTCAAATTCTTCCCAGGCTTTTCTATAGCCTATGCCAACATTCTTGTTTGTTCTAGAAAATATTTGTTTTACTTGCAGTCCTGTTGAACACCACTGCCTGTTTTCCCTCTTTAAATGCTGCTTTGATTATTTCATTCTCTGGCTTAGAATCTTCTCCATGTCTATATATTCTAGCATGTTACAGCACCTTGAAGAAACTCTCACTTAGGTGATGGAAAAGATGAGCATTTTACCTTCTGTACCTTCTTAGCAGTCTTGGTGTGACAGAGACAGAAAACAGTCCAACAAAATGTGTGTTCCTCCTTTGAAGCCTAGAATTTTCACTGAGAAATGACAGCTGAGGTGGGAGCTACATTTTTCCAATGGCTGCTTAAATCCACATCTGGTCATTATCTAATACTTATCAAAGCAGTGTGAGCAAAATTGGTGTATTTGTTCTAGGCAAGGTGCTTGAGAAGTGAGTAAATCTCTAGACTCGTTCTGTCCATCTGTTGCCTGGATGAGAAGACTCGGAGGCCTTGGGGAACAGTGGGACTCCAAGACAGGATGGCTCTAGTAACGTGAATTGCATATGGAGGAAAGACACCAAAGAGGAATATCAGACTGAACCATTACACGAGAAGGAAATAAATGTGATAGTTGTATACCACTGAAATTTTGGGGCTCCCTTCCACCATACCTTTACCTCTGTCTTTCCATCTTCCTAGAAAACCTTGTTCATTCTTCTCTACTAGTCTCGGTTTTACCACATTTATAGGTTAAATGCAAGCTTCATTGCTGTTAAGCCTTCCTTAATGATCCCAAACCAATTTGTTTTCTCCAGTGTCTGAATTTCTTCACTGCTTATTTTCCACACTGCTAGTTGGTTCTTCTATAGTAATTATCTTATTCTTTCTTCTTACAACAATTATAGAAATAAAGTCTACTATGTACCTATTGCTTGTAGAGCCCAAGTTGGAAAATGTATATGTCCTGTCTCCTCAAATTTAGCGTGAAGGCAACAAATATATATTCTACACTCCTGTAGTCTTCATAGTGTCTGGTGAGCAAGGTATTAGTATTTGATATTATTTTGGCTTTGTTTCTCAGAGTTGGGATTTAATTTTTTTGAGAATAAATGTGCTAATTCAATCAAGCACATTGGACATCTTAATAAGAGTCTGCAATGACTCTAAGGCTATGGTGTTCAGAATCAGTGAGGGTGCTGCATCTCAGCTTGAAAAGTTTGTTTGGATCACCTCTATGATGCAGGCTGGGTAAATTGCCAGAATTTCATCTCCTGACCAGATTTCTAGGTGGATTTTACTTAAAACCTACATGGCTAGGAAACAATGTAATTTGGCACTTCTCATCTTCACAAAAAAGATTCTGTTTTTTAATAACAGAAGATCCATATTTCTTCCCTGTAACTGGAGAGAGATATTATAACATGAATAAAAATTGAGCTCTTCTAACTTATACTTCTGAAATATCAAAATTTTTTAAACTATTATTAAAAATAAAGTAGGAAGAGTCTTGAGAATGTTGAAGACTAATGCTTGTTTTGTTTTAAATTTTATGATATTTGGACACCAATGCCCTTATATCAAAATGATTAGATAATGACTCACACTTTAATATCACTACTTCTTTCTTTTTTCCTTTTAATAGAGTTCTGTATTTTTGCTTTTGTTGTTGGTTGACATTGAAGAATAGTTTCTCTTTTAAAAAAGAACAATCTGAACTTTTGCGAATGCTAAGTATGTCAGGGAAAAAAGTGCTGTAATTTAATAATGCAGAGGCAGTGCCAAGTAATGTAAGACTGAACAATGATCTAGTTTGAATTTGGATAAACTACATCTGCAGGTAGAGCATTCTTTATTATAGAAATGTCAGGAAGATATGTTTACATTAAAATTGACTAATGGAGAAAGTAGAATATAAAATAAACAACTTCAGTGTAGCATATTGGTATAAAATTCTAATAAAAATGATCAAAGAGGTGACAACCCTGATTGATGGTTACAGCGTTAGAGTCAAAAGTAAACTTTAATTTCTCATATTTTCTTTTTAATCAGGATAACAGCATCATTATGGTTGGGAGAAAAGTCATTTTGTAGTGGTATGACCAAAAGAGTTTGTGATAGTATGTAATCTAATAAGGAATAGGATGTAAGAATCTTTGAAAAGACATCTAACTTCCATGCCTAAGAATTAGATGCATTATAAAATGAATTTTATCTGTGATGCAATAAGATGTGTTCCAAACAAAAATAGGAAAATTAAATTTGAGAAGAGCATTTTTTTTTCCTGAAATATGTTGGACTCAATTTAGTTTATGGGATGCTATAATCAGAATAGTAAAATCCTCAAAATATTGTTTACAAAGAATTTATCTGGGCTGGAGCCATATTGAATAAAATTGTTTTCTCTTTAACTTGTATCAGTTAAAAATTATTGTTGTTCAGTCACTAGTCATGTCGAACTCTCTGAGACCCCATGGATGTCATGTTTCCCTGTCCTTCACCGTCTCCTGGAGTTTGCTCATTTTCATATCCATCGAGTCAGTGATGCCATCCAACCATCTCATCCTCTGTCATCCCTTTCTCCTCTCACTCACAATCTTTCCCAGCATCAGGGTCTTTTCCAGTGAGTCAGCTCTTTGTATCAGATAGCCAAAGTATTGGAGCTTCAGCTTCAATTCTTCCAGTGAATATCCAGGGTTGATTTCCTTTAGGATTGACTGGTTTGATCTCCTTAGGAAATTAAAATTTTTAAAAATAAATTACAAAACAGTTGGAGAACAATTGTTACTGAGTTTAAGAAAAAGAATGTCTTAAATGTTGCCATCAAATTATAAACTCCTGAAAAAAGGACAAGTATAGAAAGGACTATGTTGGAACTATGTTGCTGCTGGTAAGATCTGAAACATCATTGTAGTTGAGTGGGAAGTTATTTCTCTTGATGGAAATCAAGCTGATGCCCCTAACTGATACCTGCAGCCATGAACCAATGTGCTCTGAAGGAAAAATAAAAGTTATAAATATTCAAAGCAGTATGTTGAAAATACAACTTTATTTCTTTTCATACTTTCTGTAACTTTTTGCTAAATGGCTGCACGTGCCTCATCTTCTAATTTTTACAACCTAATCATAATATAAGGCACCCAAAGAGCTCAGAATAGAAGATTCAGTCAACTGCAGTTTTTCTTGTTGACACTGATCTCCAATATCATGCAAATAGGCCCACCATTCATTCCTGATGAGTTGCTGTCCTTGTAGTTGAAATTTGCCTTTTGTTTTTGCATTCTCCAAAGGTCTTCCCTGGTGTCTCAGTGGTAAAGAGTCCATCCTCCACTGCAGGATATGTGGGTTCAATCTCTGGGTCAGGAAGATCCTCTGGAGAAGGAAATGGCAACGCATTCCTATAGTTTTGGCTTGGAAATCTCTTAGACAGAGGAGCCTAGAGGGCTATAGTCCATGGGGTCACAAAGAGTTGTACACGACTTAGCAACTAAACAACAATAATATCACTTGCCAAAGCCTCTTTTTCCTTAAAAGTTACTTGTTCAAATATTATTGCTCTAGCCTTTGGATCATGGGTATAATACGATTCCTGGGATCTCAGTTAATGTGAGAAGAGCAAGTCTTGAAAACCTCAGGAATCCTATTCAGCCTGAACACAAAATTATTTAATAGTTAAATGTCACTAAAATATTCAACAACAAAAACTTATTATATAGATGAGGTTTTTCAAAACCTTGTATTTTTCAAACCAAATTCTGTATCAGTCAGGTTTTAACCACAGAGCAGAATTTACGTCTATCTGTGTTATGTATATAAACACTGTATGGATACACATTTAAAAGTTTGTTTTTGTTTTTGTCACAGAGAACTGGCTTATGAATTTGTGGGTCTGGTTGAACAGCCTCTTTAAGGCTGTTGTCTTCACATCTGCTGCTGGGGCTTGACATCCTCAGACGAGGCAGTTAGGAAGGTGAGATCATGAGCAGGCTTGAACCCACAGGATGAACTCAAACCCTGTTGGCTCCTGTTGCTTCTGGCTTAACTGATTAGTCTGTCCTGCGGAAGCTGGGGCCCTTTGTCAGAGAGTTAATCCCAGGTACCTGGCCCAGGAGTTAAAGCCGCTGAAGGAGATCTAGGCAGGTAATTAATTTTGAGCCTGGATGTTTCTGCGTATCAGCCAGATGAGTAAGCAGATCAGCAACAACATGTGTCAGCTGCAAAATGGCTGCATCTTTCCTGCCCTTCCTTCGTTCATCCAAGGAGCTCAACTGGAGACCAAGTCCCTTCATAAGGAGCTGAAAGAACAGAATGAAGAAACTGGTCCTGGACCAAATAAGGAGGAATATGAGGTTCTTAATATAAAGGAATGTAGCAGTGTGTGGTTTATGTTCTTAACATAACATTTTCTGACATATCACTATGGTATGTTTAGTATTCAGCTCACATATCTTGCATAACTTTCATGCAGCCTTCCCCTTCATTTAGAGAATGCATTTTTGCTCATTACTGTTCTACCCATTGTTCTGCTTTGAATCTTGCCTCAACATTTCATCAGTGGCTAAAGCATGTGAATTCCAGTATATTCTTATGTCCTTTGGATGGAGTGGAGTGTGAAATAGCTGACAAAAATTACAACTCAGTAGTGGAAATGGATTAACTACTAATAAAAAAAATTCAGAGTTACCTTTTGTAATATGACTTAAATTTAGTGGCTAGTATTCAGAGAGAAAAAAAGGATGCAAATGGAATTATGAAAAGTAGATGGAATTGATTTTTTTAAGCATAAGGAATTGTGAGGAAAGACACAGCCATACTGATATAAATGCAGCTTCCAGTAAATCTCATTCCTCTTCTCTGTAATTATGAAAATCCTCTTGAGCATTTCAGTCTGTTGTGAGCTGCTCTGCTGTTTTTCACAACAGAGACAATTTCAGTTATCTTAGAAATCTGGAGCTGCCTTCAGCCTGATGCCCAGAAGACTCGCTGGTACTGTGCTCGGGGTCAATTGTTGCTTAAACTACTTTTAGAGTCTATTCAACATGACAAGCAGATCAATCTTTTCAATTCAGAACTGATGAAATTCTACATTTTAGAAAGCATTGCCTGGAGAGTATGAATTCAATAGATGTTTTTGAGGACCATTTGGTGTTTCTTTCAACTGTTTTACTTGGGCTTTTCTAAATGCAGAGTACTAAAGCCATTTGGATCTTTTAAACAGGCTTAGTTCTCTCAATATATACTTATTGTTCCACAGTAGAAGGAATTAATCTTAGAACATCATCTTGTCGTTTAACTAAGTATTGGCACTGATTTTAAGTAGTTGTGTAAAATAAGGAAATTAACATCATGGTTCTATTGATGCATTTTTTTTTTAAAACTTACAAATCACATGCTGAGGTATGCATAAATGAAAATGCTAGGGTAAAATATACTACTTCTAGGCTATCACAAGAAAGATGGAAACTCACATTATTTACCATTTATACTTACAATCAAAGAGCTTTCATACTTGAGTCTAACTAATTATACCCCAAAATAGATTGGCATAGGAGCAAATGGATCTTAGACAGAAAGTAGAAGGCAATAAATAGGCACCAGCTGGACAAATGACACCTGCAGTGTAATCAACCAGGATTAATTTTATGTAGTTAAAACACTCATCCTACTTAACAAAAGAAGTTGTGGAAATTTTTGAATTTTTTGTTAAACTCCCTGAAATTGTTTTTAATTGACTTTTTTTGTGGACAGATGGAGAAGATGGAAATTGAGTTATGATGCTGTGAAAAGGATGCCCCTCGACCCGTATTAAGGAGACAGACTTGGGTAGGGAGCAAAGGGCGTTGACCTGCAGTGCTGAAGTGAAGGATGACCTTGGTGAATAAAATTCCTTTTTCTATATTTACAGGTAACAGGTAACATTATATTATGTTGTTGGGAAATATGAAATAGTCCAACAAGAATTCCTTACTGAGGTGATCAATGCTTTCCACCAACATATGCTAAAATAAGGCTCAGTCCCTACCTAGTTGCTCTATTTGTCCAAATACTAAATCTTGATTTTTGCATTGATATTTCAAGTAAACAATTGTTGAATGGAATAACTATGAGATAAGCAGACAAAGATGGAAAACACCTTTGACTGGGCTACACAATGGGGACACAAAAGTGAACTTAGGGATACATAACTTGTAACTGGACTTGATTTTAAAAACCTCTGGTTTTAACATGAGGTATCTTGATTGTGAAGGCCATCAAACATTTTAATGTTTTTGACAGAAATGCTAGTGTTTGCTCTCCATTATATTTAAAGTGTGATTGGGAAAGGTTTAAGTTATGTGCCTAACTGTGGAGAGATCAGAGATGCACTACAAGCTGGCTGATAGCAGGAGAGAATGCCCTGAAACATTTTTATACTCTGCATTTTGATTGGTTGATGATTTGGTGTCTGAGGCTGCTGAGGCTGCAAAAGGAGTGAGGAAAATGAACCAGCCACTAAATTTTGAAACACTGAAGAGGTCAGAGAAGCTGGGATTATTATCATCTCTCAGCGAGCACATAAAGCATTAAACTTTTTCGGCCCCATTTTTGCGACAGAGATTTTGACAAGAACATAAAACGAAAACCTCACAAATTCATGCCGCTGACAATGATTATAACACGACCAGGGACTAGTATAAATGTCAACATTTCTTGAATCAATTTGAAGTTGGTGGTCTGGCAGTCCTCCGCAGACATTGCAAATGATTACATTAGAATTTCTCCACTTATGATTACAATACTGGAAAAGGTGAAGGAGTTTCTATGTCATGCATGACCAAAAAAGGATTTTAAAAACTCACCACCAAATTCTGAGAAGTAATAGATTTTCCCAGAATCATAAGACACGTTTCTGAAACTTCCTGAAAAGTATGTAAAACAAAGCTAAAAGTTTCTAGAGGTCCATATAATAACATTTAAATTCAAATTAACCTCATGGTTTTTGATGATTTAAAAATATATTACTAAATCTTTCTGTAGCAGCTACATAAATTATTTCAATTTTTTAGTTAGCCCCTTCTGACCAATGGCTTTTTGTGAAGTCATTTTTTAGTTATAGAATAACGCCTTTGTATAAAATATCCATACCTTTGTTGGTTATTGCAAAAAAAAGATTCTTTTTAACCATTTGATAGAACACTAAATTAATAGAAATCAGCATTTTGGGTTCAATTTGTACCAAGTGGAAATTAAATACAGCTTTTAAAAGCATGAAAAAGCAATGAGTGTACATTATCCTACGTTCATCTACATCTTAAAATTTCTTGAAAAGAAGGAACATTTTAAATTACTCTTTCTTGATCTTAGTGTTTTTTTTGAAGAGTCTAAGGAACCACTAGGTGTTGCTCTAAGACAACTTCCTATAGACAAATCAGCAAATTGCTTCATGGTCTCAAGATTTCATTGGTCATTGTAATTTTCTTCAAAATGCCAAGTTTAAATCTGTCTTATAAAATTAGCTTTAAATAGTACCGTGATCATCTATTACATGTATAATGCATGTACACATACCTCCGATATGCTTTGTAAATGAAAATTGAATATATATATACACACACACACATATATGTGTAATACCAATGGTTGTATTCATTTAACACCAAGATAATCAGTTTAAGTGTGGCAAATACAACTACCTTTTCTGTTTGCTTAAGCAGTCCCCAACAGTTGATTTGGTTGACATTTCTGAACTGAGGAATTGTTTAGTGTTAGGGGAATGGAACCTTTATTTTAGCTCAGGTTTCTTACCTTATCAAGGAGCTCCCTCAAAAGGACTTTTGGATCTGGGTAGTATGATACCCAGACTCTTTCCCTCTCTCCTGTATTCCCTCTCAGTTTATAATCCAGTAACCCATCAGGTATTCTGTGACATTTGGCACACACAGGAAATGAGTTTTCTTAGCTCGTTGATGTTTCTCCCATAGTTGAAAACTACTCTATGCCCTGGCTTGGCATATTTAGGCTGAATATTACAAAAGCCTGAATGAGAATGTTAGATATGTTGTAATATGAAAATGGAGTGAACTAGAAGAACTTCAGGGAAAATACTGAATAATACTTGGTTTCTGCACAAGAGTTTTTGTGGCTATCTATTTTACAGGGCTCTATAGTTTTGTGAAGGAGAAAAGGACAAAAATGCTTTGGTAAACAGAACATGGATAAAGCATAAGAAATGACCAGCAACCGTCTCTTTGAAACCAAATCATTCATGATTTCTTATCTTTTAATTTATATGAAGAGATATAAAATATTAAACTATAGTGAATTATCATTTTGCTTCCATTCCATTTTTTTATAAAAGCATTTTTGGTAGAATATTTCCAAAAGAGAAAAAAATCCTCTTGATGCTATTTTTGATTCTGCATTAACTAAGATAAACTAAAGTCAATGCATCAATGACTCAAACTAGATTTTGCCAAAGAAATAGGTGTTGATCTAGTACCTTATATATCATCAATGATTATGACAGATCATCTATTGATATAGTTTTCCTGGAAAATTATAGAAAGCTTGCAACTTCAGAAATATCAGAACTCTAAACAATGTCATATATTTTTTGTCATCTTGTGTATACAGTTATCCTTAAGTAAAATATTTAGACTGCATTCATATATACCAACTTTATTAATATATTTGGGCCAAATGTACAAGGTCTTAATTATCTTGGAATTTGCCTATGTTGGATACTTTTTATTTTTTTTTAATTCTTTTAACAAATTATTTATTTAGTAGATTTTTGGCTGCACTGGGTCTTTGTTGTGGGCCTGTGGGCTTTCTCTAGTTGCAGCAAGCAGGGGCTGCTCTCTAGCTGTGGTGCCCCGGCTTCTCATTGCTGTGGCTTCTCTTGTTGTGGAGCACAAGCTCCAGGGTCCATGGGCTTCAGAAGTCACTCTTGGAGAACTCAGTAGTTGCGGCACGCAGGCTCTTGAGCATAGGCTCAGTAATTGTGGCACACAGGCTTAGTTGCCCTGTGACATATGGGATCTTAATTCCTGGACTGGGGATTAAACCTGTGTCCCCTGCATTGGCAGGCAAATTCTATTTTTAATTTTATTTATTTATTTGGATTTTATTTTTTAATTTTTATTTTAAATTTATTTTCTTTACATTATTGTGTTGGTTTTCCCATATGTTGATATGAATCCACCATGGGTATACATATGTTCCCCTTACAGAACCCCCCTCCCACCTCCCTCCCGATTCCATCCCTCTGGGTCATCCTGGTGCACGAGCCCTGAGCATCCTGTATCATGCATCAAATCTGGGCTGGCGATTCATTTCACATATGATAATTTACATGTTTCAATGCCGTTCTCCCATATCATCCCACCCTTGTCCTCTCCCATAGAGTCCAAAAGACTGTTCTATACATCTGTGTCTCTTTTGCTGTCTCCCATACAGGATTATCATTACTATCTTTCTAAATTCCATATATATGCGTTAGTATACTGTGTTGTTGTTTTCCTTCTGGCTTACTTCACTCTGTATAATAGGCTCCAGTTTCGTCCACCTCAGTAGAACTGATTCAAATGTATTCTTTTTTATGGCTGAGTAATATTCCATTGTGTATATGTACCACAGCTTCCTTATCCATTCATCTGCTGATGGACATCTAGGTTGTTTCCATGTCCTGGCTATTGTAAACAGTGTGGCGATAAACACTGGGGTCCATGTGTCTCTTTCAATTCTGATTTCCTCGGTGTGTATGCCCAGCAGTGGATTGCTGGGTCATATGGCAGGTCTATTTGCAGTTTTTTAAGGAATCTCCACACTGTTTTCCATAGTGGCTGTACTAGTTTGCATTCCCGCCAACAGTGTAAGAGGGTTCCCTTTTCTCCACACCCTCTCCAGCATTTATTGCCTGTAGATTTTTGGAACACAGCCATTCTGACTGGCGTGAAATGGTACCTCATTGTGGTTTTGATTTGCATTTCTCTGATAATGAGTGATGCTGAGCATCTTTTCATGTGTTTGTTAGCCATTTGTATGTCTTCTTTGGAGAAATGTCTGTTGAGTTCTTTGGCCCACTTTTTGATTGGGTCGTTTATTTTTCTGGAATTGAGCTGCAGGAGTTGCTTGTATATTTTTGAGATTAGTTGTTTGTCCAATGCTTCATTTGCTATTATTTTCTCCCATTCTGTTGGATACTTTTTAAAAACCAGAATGTTTGTCACAGTAACATATTCATTAAGGAAACAGCTTTTTGGAACCAGGGAGCTTGAGTTTGAATCCTGTCATTTTCAAGCAGATTAACCCCTGTAAAGTTTCAGTTTCTTAGCCATTAAACTGGGAAAACTTCCCTGGTGGCTCAGTTGGTAGAGTCTGCTTGCAGTGTGGGAGACCTGGATTTGACCCCTGGGTCGGGAAGATGCCCTGGAGCAGGATATGGCAACCCACTCCAGTATTCTTGCCTGGAGAATCCCATGGACAGAGGAGCCTGGTGGGCTGTAGGCCACGGGGTCACACAGAGTCAGACACGACTGAAGTAATAGCACATACATGGTACTCAAGGTGTTGTTCTAAGGATTACAAGAAATAAAACATGTTAAGGACCTGGCTTACCATGTTTCTTGCATGACAGAAAATGTCCAATAAACATTGCACTGAACTCTGTCCTTCTGTGTTTCTATCGGGTCTCAAGGAGATTCAGTGTTCTCCAGAAGTGACTATGGCAAATTGCTGAAATTTATCCCCTTTAAAGTGCTGAATGCCTTTTCTGTTTTACTCTTTCATATGGAAATCTTTTGAAATATAATGCATATTTTCAATATTTGCTGACCTGACTATAGTGAGCATGGTTTAACCATTTCTAGATGGCTCAGGACCTAAAGAATGGAGAGGGCTTATAATAGTTTTGCTTTTGTAAGATTATCTCTAAGGCATTACTGCTCTGTGAGGGATCTTTAACTTTTCCCCAGGTGATATCATGTTGGTTTACTTTTTGGGTTCTTATATTTACAATATTTTTCTATCTTTTCTGTGGGTTATAATTGGAAATCAGAGACGGAAGAGAAGTGAGACATAGTATATAGCACATAATATAGCCTTGGAAAACAGTTTCTGTTTGAGATGTGGTGAAAGGGATGAGATTGGTGCATAAATTCTCATCTATACCACTGCTGCTTATCGACATTTTTTTTTGCTCACCTTCTGGATGTTGGCTGAGTTCTGGATGATGAAGGTTTAATAGGTGCTACTTCTGAGTCAATAATGTGTTACATCTTTTCTTGCTGAACCAAGTGAGACTTGACATGCCATGTACTAAATGAAAAGACATTGCTATTACCTAGAAATGCTGCATCTCTATCTTTAACACCAGTGTCCCATCCTTCATACGTAACCTCCATCACTCAACTAGCTCACTTCCCTTCATCCTATCTGCCTCTTCTCAAATACTTTTGAACTTCTAGGGCTTTAACCTTTTCAATTTTTCTTCATTATCATTTTATTTTGTGTTTACTACCTTCTCTAGTTAGAGCAGATGACATGATCTCATTGCTTATAATTATTAATGCATTATTTTTAAAACTTGGCTCTCTTTCTTATTCCCTCCATACTTTTATTTAATGCACCTAAAACATTTCAGCTGTGTATCATTGCAGCTGTTTTAGAGTTTGGCTGTGAGCAGTGTGGAGACAGGGAGCAGGGTTTCAGGAAACATGTAACAGATTTAGACAGTTCTACAGATTGGGAATAGTCAAACCATAAGACCTCTGCAAGGACTATTGATTTCCTTTTAGGTTGCTAGTCATCTGCCTCTCTTTTTCCTGTCACACTGTCACTATCTTCATTTGATTTCATATCCTTCCATAGCCTTCATTCCTAGCAAACCATTTCACTTTTTCCTTCCCGGTGTGTGTGTGCTCAGGTGCTCAATCATGTCCCCATGATTTTTTTGCGATCCTATGGACTGTAGCCCACCAGGCTCCTTTGTCCATGGAATTTTCCAGGCAAGAATACTGAAGTAGATTACTATTTCCTACTCCACTGTCCTTCCCAGAATAGAAGTTATTACAGACTTCTCAACTTCTTGAACACTGCCATTACCCATCTATCATCTTTCTTTTCCATGAGTTCAGTGGCTGAATTATCTCTTCTCTGGCTGAAAGCATCCTTCTTCCTATGCTCTTCCTACTATTTCCTTCTGCTCACCTCAGCCTGTCAACGGTGTACTCTCTTACCTCTCTTGTCAAACTTCTTCCCTGCTGAATCCCTAAGGAAACATTTCTTTCTCTTGGCTCCCACTGAGCTCAGGTATAAACCTGAGCATCAAAATAAATAATGGGAATAACTGAGTAACTTGTAGATCAAAATAATACCCATGAGTCCAAATGGATTTAAATAAATAACATGAAAAATAAAAAGGTAGTGGAGAAAAACGTCTTCCACATAGGGAAACAAATAGAAGACAGAATTGAATTAGAAAGTCACAATTTGGCAGCCGCCTATTAATGTTTCAGATAAGGATCATTTATGAAGGTAAAAATTAGTGGGTGAATATTTTTAGGACTAACAGGATGTTTATATAATCTTAAAAACTTTTCCTACAAAACACTTATTAATACAAAGAGATGATTAGCAACTTTACAGAGGAAAAAACTGGCGACACCACCTGAATTAGTGATCACAGTTAACGTCTCAGCAATGAGATGTCAAGATACCTGCACTTCCTAATATGAAGTGATGAGAAGACAACAACCTTATCTTTGTGGTTTTTCTGTTAAAAAAATGCATAACATGAGTCTGTTTGTGAGACAACCTTGGCCAAACCAAAATTAAGGAATTATCTACAAAAATCAATTAGTTTTCAAAAATATCAAGGTCACTAAAGAGAAAGACTGTGGAGCTTCTGGATTAAAGGAGAATGAAGAGACATGACACTATGTGATTCTAGCTTAGAGCCTGAAATAAATTTTTTTTTTCTTTTGCTAAAAGTACTCCAGTGAGACAACTGGAAAAAACTTGCATGAGGTTGGTTGATTAGATAGTAATATTAGTATTTTTCCCAGCTTTAATGAGATGTTATTGACATATAACATGTACAAGTTTAAGGTGTAAAATGTGGTGATTTGATACATGTATATATCGTGAAATGATTACCACAGTGAGATTAGTTAACACTTTCAATCCTACACATAAGGGTAATCATTTCACAATATATACATGTATCAAATCACCACATTTTACACCTTAAACTTGTACAGCAACCTAGATGTCCATCAGCAGACGAATGGATAAGAAAACTGTGGTACATATACACAATGGAATATTACTCAGCCATTAAAAAGAATGCATTTGAATCAGTTCTACTGAGGGGGATGACACTGGAGCCTATTATACAGAGTGAAGTAAGTCAAAAGTAAAAACAACAATACAGTATACTAGTGTATATATATGGAATTTAGAAAGATAGTAACAATAACCCTGTATGGGAGACAGCAAAAGATACGCAGATGTATAGAATAGTCTTTTGGACTCTATGGGAGAGGACAAGGGTGGGATGATATGGGAGAACAGCATTGAAACATGTAAATTACCATATGTGAAATGAATTGCCAGCCCAGGATTGATGCATGATACAGGATGCTCAGGGCTGGTGCACCAGGATGACCCAGAGGGATGGAATCGGGAGGGAGGTGGGAGGGGGGTTCTGTAAGGGGAACACATGTATACCCATGGCGGATTCATGTCAATGTATGGCAAAATCAAAACAACAATGTAAAGAAAATAGATAAATATATTTAAAAAATCTTTCAAATATATAATATAGTATTATTTATTATAGCCATGATTCTATACATTATATCTTCAGAATTTATTCATATTATGCCTGGAAGTTTGCAACTTTTGACCAATATCTCCCTCTTTTTTCCACTCACCAGTCTCTGGCAACCACCATTCCATACTCTATTTCCATGAGTTTGGCTTTTTAAGATTCTACATATAAGTGGAAACATACAGTATGTGTCTTTGTCTGATTACTTCACTTAGCATGAAGCTCTCAAGTTTATCCATGTTGTCACAAAAAGCAGAATTTCTTTTTGATGGGTGAATACTGTTTTATTCGCATTTTAAAAACTCTTTCATCTGTCCGTGAATACTTAGATTGTTTCTATGTCTTACCTGTTGTGACATGGAACATATCACATGGGTTACAGATATCTCTTCAAGGTTGCAACTTAATTTTCTTTGAATATAGGCCCAGAAGTGAGATTGCTGTGTTGTATAGTAGTTCTGTTTTTCCATGCTGTTTTCCATAATGGCTAACCAGTTTAGATTCTTACCAACAGTGCTTGTCCTGACCATCACTTGTTATGTCTTGTTTTTGATGATGGCCATTCCAGCAGCTGTGAAATGATATCTCATTGTGGTCTTCATTTGCATTTCCCCAATGATTAGTGATTAGTGGCCACCTCATGCAAAGAGTTGACTCATTGGAAAAGACCCTGATGCTGGGAAGGATTGGGGGCAGGAGGAGAAGGGGACAACAGAGGATGAGATGGCTGGATGGCATCACTGACTCGATGTACATGGGTTTAGGTAGACTCTGGAAGTTGGTAATGGACAGGGAGGCCTGCTGTGCTGGGATTCATGGGGTCGTAAAGAGTCGGACACGATTGAGTGACTGAACTGAACTGAACTGAATGATTAGTGATATTGAGTATCTTTTCATATATGTGTTGGAAATTTTTGTCTTTTTTGGAGAAAAGTCTATTCAGGCCTTTTGCCACATGAAAAGTTGGATTATTTATTTATTTTTGCTATTGAGTTTTATAAGTTCCTTCTATAGTTAGGATATTAACCCCTTATAATATATTTATATAGTTTACAAATATTTTCTCCCATTTTATAGGTTACATTTTCACTTTTTTGATGGTTTCCTTTGCTGTGAATATGCTTTTTAGTTTGTAATAATCCCACTTGCTTATTTTTATTCTTGATAATTGTATTTTAGGGGTCATATCCAACAAATTATTGTCAAGAGCATTAAAAGAGCTTTTTCTGTAAGTTTTCTTCTAGTAGCTTCATAATGTTGGGCCTTACATTTAAATCTTTAATTAATTTTGAATTAGTTTTTGTGAGTCATGTAACGATAGGAGTCCAGTTTCATTGATTTGTGTATGAATATCCACTTTTCCTAGCAGCACTTATTGAATGAACTATCCTTTTCTCATTGAGTATTCTTTTTTTTTTAAATTTTCTTTACTTTATTGTGTTGGTTTTGCCATACATTGACAACCGCCATGGGTTTACATATGCTCCCCCTCCTGAACCGCCTCCCTCCTCCCTCCCGATTCCCTCCCCCTGGGTCATCTCGGTACACCAGCCCTGAGCATCAGCCCTGGGCTGGCGATTGATTTCACATATGATAATTAACATGTTTCAATGCCATTCTCCCATATCATCCCACCCTTGCCCCCTTCCACAAAGTCCACGAGTCTGTTCTATACATCTGCGTTCCTTTTGCTGTCTCTCATGCAGAGTTCTCGTTACCATCATTCTAAATTCCATATATATGCATTAGTATACTGTATTGTTGTTTGTCCTTCTGGCTTACTTAACTCTGGATAATAGGCTCAAGCTCCGTCCACCTGAGTAGAACTGCCTCAAATGAATTTTTTTTTAATGCTGAGTAGTATTCCATTGTGTATATGTACCACAACTTTCTCCCCCCCTTTTTTTTTATTAGTTTTTCCATACAATGACACGATATCGCCATGGGTTTACATATGCTCACCCTCCAGAATCCCCCTCCCTCCTCCCTCCCTCCTCCCTCCCCCTGGGAAATCTCGATGCACCAGTCCCGAGCATCAATCCTGGGCTGGCGATTGATTAGACATATGATAATTAACATGTTTCAATGCCATTCTCCCATATCATCCCACCCTTGCCCTCATCCACAGAGTCCACAAGTCTGTTCTATACATCTGTGTTCCTTTTACTGTCTCGCATGCTGGGTTCTCGTTAACGTCTTTCTAAATTCCATATATATGCGTTAGTATACTGTATTGTTGTTTTTGCTTCTGGCTTACTTCACTCTGGATAATAGGCTCCAGTTCCGTCCACCTGAGTAGAACTGATTCAAATGAATTTTTTTTTAATGCTGAGTAATATTCCATTGTGTATATGTACCACAGCTTTCTTATTCATTCGTCAGTTGATGGGCATCTAGGTTGCTTCCATGTCCTGGCTATTGTAAACAATGTGGGGATGAACATTGGGGTACACGTGGCTCTTTCAATTCTGGTTTCCTTGGTGTGTATGCCCAGCAGTTGGATTGCTGGGTCATATGGCAGTTCTATTTGCAGTTTTTTAAGGAATCTCCACACTGTTTTCCATAGTGGCTGTACTAGTTTGCATTCCCACCAACAGTGTAAGAGGGTTCCCTTTTCTCCACATCCTCTCCAGCATTTATTGCTTGTAGATTTTTGGATTGCGGCCATTCTGACTGGTGTAAAGTGGTACCTGATTGTGGTTTTGATTTGCATTTCTCTGATAATGAGTGATGTTGAGCATATTTTCATGTGTTTGTTAGCCATTTGTATGTCTTATTTGGAGAAATGTCTGTTTAGTTCTTTGGCCCACTTTTTGATTGGGTCGTTTATTTTTCTAGAATGGAGCTGCAGGAGTTGCTTGTATATTTTTGAGACTAATTGTTTGTCCATTGCTTCATTGCCTATTATTTTCTCCCATTCTGAAGGCTGCCTTTTCACCTTGCTTATAGTTTCCTTTGTTGTGCAGAAGCTTTTAATTTTAATTAGGTCCCATTTGTTTATTCGTGCTTTTATTTCCGATATTCTGGGAGGTGGGTCATGGAGGATCCAGCTTTGGTTTATGTCGGAGAGTGTTTTGCCTATGTTTTCCTCTAGGAGTTTTATAGTTTCTGGTCTTATGCTTAGATCTTTGATCCATTTTGAGTTTATTTTTGTGTATGGTGTTAGAAAGTGTTCTAGTTTCATTCTTTTACAAGTGGCTGTCCAGTTTTCCCAGCACCACTTGTTAAAGAGACTGTCTTTTCTCCATTGTATATTCTTGCCTCTTTTGTCAAAGATAAGGTGTCCATAGATGCGTGGATTTATCTCTGGGCTTTCTATTCTGTTCCATTGATCTATATTTCTGTCTTTGTGCCAGTACCATACTGTCTTAATAACTGTGGATTTGTAGTATAGCCTAAAGTCAGGTAGGTTGATTCCTCCAGTTCCATTCTTTCTCAAGATTGCTTTGGCTATACGAGGTTTTTTGTATTTCCATACAAATTGTGAAATTGTTTGTTCTAATTCTCTGAAAAAGACCTCTGGTAGCTTGATAGGAATTGCATTGAATCTATAGATTGCTTTGGGTAGTATACTCATTTTCACTATATTGATTCTTCCAATCCATGAACACGGTATATTTCTCCATCTATTTGTGTCCTCTTTGATTTCTTTCATCAGGGTTTTATAGTTTTCTATATATAAGTCTTTTGTTTCTTTAGGTAGAAATACTCCTAAGTATTTTATTCTTTTTGTTTCAATGGTGAATAGAATTGTTTCCTTAATTTCTCTTTCTGTTTTCTCATTGTTAGTGTATAGGAATGCAAGGGATTTCTGTGTGTTGATTTTGTATCCTGAAACTTTGCTATATTTACTGATTAGCTCTAGTAATTTTCTGGTAGAGTCTTTAGGGTTTTCTATGTAGAGGATCACGTCCTCTGCAAACAGAGAGAGTTTTACTTCTTTTCCAATCTAGATCCCTTTTATTTCTTTATCTGCTCTGATTGCTGTGGCCAAGACTTCTGAAACTATGTTGAATAGTAGTGGTGAGAGTGGGCACCCTTGTCTTGTTCCTGACTTCAGGGGAAATGCTTTCAGTTTTTCACCATTGAGGATAATGTTTGCTGTGGGTTTGTCATATATAGCTTTTATTATGTTGAGGAATGTTCCTTCTATTCCTGCTTTTTGGAGGGTTTTTATCATAGATGGATGTTGAATTTTGTCAAAGGCTTTCTCTGCATCTATTGAGATAATCATGTGGCTTTTATTTTTCAATTTGTTAATGTGGTGTATTACATTGATTGATTTGCGAATATTGAAGAATCCTTGCATCCCTGGGATAAAGCCTACTTGATCATGATGTATGATCTTTTTAATGTGTTTTTGGATTCTGTTTGCTAGAATTTTGTTAAGGATTTTTGCATCTATGTTTATCAGTGATATTGGCCTGTAGTTTTCTTTTTTTTTGGCATCTTTGTCGGGTTTTGGAATTAGGGTGATGGTGGCCTCACAGAATGAGTTTGGAAGTTTACCTTCCTCTGCAATTTTCTGGAAGAGTTTGAGTAGAATAGGTGTTAGCTCTCTTTACCTATGTATATGTGGGTTTGTCTGGGCCCTTGATTTTGTTCCATTTTCTATGTGTCTATTTTTATGCTGTTATCATACTGTTTTGATTACTATGGCTTTGTGCTATTGTTTGAAATGATGGAGTGTGATTCTGTAAGATTCATTCTTGTTTTCTCAAGATTGATTTGGCTATGTGGATTCTTGTGATTGAGTACAAATTTTACAATTGCTTTTTCCTTTTACTATGAAAAATACTACTGGAATTTTGTTAGGGATTGCATTGACTCTAAACATGGCTTTGAACAGTATAGACATTTTAACAATATTAATTCCTCTGACCCATGAATAAAGGAGACCTTTTAATTTATTTTTGAATTCTTCAATTTCATTCGTCTTATATTTTCAGAGTATAGGTCTCTCACTGCTTGCTTAAATCTAATCCTAAGTATTATTTTTAATGCTACTAGAAGTAGGATTGTTTTTTTTTTTATTTCTTGTTTCAGATAGCTTACTGTTAGTGTATAAAATGCAAATGATTTTTGTGTGTTGATTTTGTACCTTCCAACTTTACTGAATTCATTTATTAGTTCTAAGAGCTTTTTATTTTTTAAGGATTTTCAATGTATAAGATCATATCATCAACAAACAGTTGTATTTCTTTCTGATTTGGGTGCCTTTTATTTCTTTTCCTTGTCTAATTTCTTTGGCTAGGATTTCCAGTATATGTTGAAAACAGTGGTCAGAATGGGTACCGTGTTTTTTGTTTGTGCTCTTAGCAGAAAAGCTTTAAGCATTTCACTGTTGACTATGATGCTAGCTGTGAGTTTGTCATATATAGTTTTATTATGTTGAAGTACATTCTTTCTAAATCAAATTTGCTGAGTTTTTTTTTATATGAATGGATGTTGAATTTGTCAATTGTTTCTTTTCCCACATATTTAGGTGATTAAAAGAATTTGATCCTTCATTGTATCAATGTGGTGTATCACACTTAACATGATATGTTTCTAGGAATTTATTTCTTTTAGGTTGTCAAATTCATTGGCATTCTCTGCCTTTTGATTAGATAAGTTAATCCACTTATATTTAAAATAACTATTTATAGGTAAGGCATCCCTTCCCATCACTTCATGGCAAATAATTGGGGGGCAGGGAAAGTGGAAACCATGATAAATTTTATTTTCTTGGGCTGCAAAATAACTGTGAACTGTGACTGTGGTCATGAAATTAAAAGATGCTTGCTCTTTGGAGGGAAAAATGACAAACCTAGACAGTATATTAAAAAGCAGAGATATCATTTTGCTGACAAAGATCTATATATTCAAAGCTATGGTTTTTCCAGTAGTCATGTACAGATGTGAGACATGGACCATGAAGAAGGCTGAGCACCAAATTGATAAACACCAATCAATCCTAAAGGAAATCAATCCATAACATTCACTGGAAGGACTGATGCTAAAGCTGAAGCTCCAATACTCTGGCCACCTGATGCAAAGAGCAAAGTCATTAGAAAAAACCCTGATGCTGGGAAAGATTGAAGGCAAAGGAAAAGGGGATGGTAGAGGATGAGATGGTTAGGACAGCATCACCAACTCAATGTACTTGAATCTGAGCAAACTCTAGGAGGTAATGAAGGACAGGGGAGCCTGGTGTGCTGCAGTCCATTGGTGGCAGAGTCAGACACAACTTAGCGATTGAGCCGAAAAGAATAGTAAGGACTTACTAATGACCTCTTATTGTTTTCTGGCTAGTCTGTAGTTCTCTTGTTCTTTTCTTCTTCTTTTGCTGTCTTTCTCTGTGAATTAATGGTTTTATGTAATGGTATATTTTGATTCCCTTCTCTTTATTGTAGGTTTTGCTTTTTGGTTACCATGAGGCTTACATAAAACATCTTGTAGGTATTATAGTATATTTACATGTGGTAACAGCTTAACTTTAACTGCTTGCACAAATTCTACTCTCTTACTATCTACCCTCCGCACATTTTATGTTTTTGATGTTTTAATTTACTTCTTTTTTTATTGCATGTGCATTAACAAATTATTGAAGTTGTAGTTATTTTTAATAGTTTGTCCTTTAAACTTTTGTAGTAGAGTTGTTAATACACCACTACTCTATTATAGTATTAGAGTATCTTGTATTTGACTATATACTTACCTTTATCAGTGTGGTAATGAAACATTATTTCCTTGTTACTAATTAGCATCCTTTTATTTCAGTTTAAAGAATTTCTTATAAAGCAGATCTAGTGGTGATAAAATACTCTAACTTTTGTTTGTTTGGGACTGTCTTTGCCTCTGTTTCATTCCTGAGAGACAACTTTGCTAGGTAAAGTGTTGTGGTTTGGAGGTTTTTTCTTTTAGCACTTTGAGTGACCTGACTCTCTCCTGACCTCCAAGGTTTCTGAAGGAGTCTGGTGGGTGCTGGGGTGGACCAGCTCTGATGCTCATGGTAAAGTTGGGCACTTACTTCCTTCTTCTATAGGGAGGGTATCTGTCTTAAATATCTGCATGGGGCATTTGGGTAACTGGATAGGGTGAATCATGTTTCGCACCCTTTTCAATGCATCTTTTCTTATTTCTGTGATTCACCTAAGTGCTTAATCCCTCACCTGGAATTCTTGGTAATTTTGAAGGTATTTTTGTGCATGGATAGTTGTTAAAGTGGTGTTTCTGGAGGAACCTGCTAGAAATTCAAATACCACCATTTTATTGAGGCCCCTCTCATCTGAGTTGTTTTACTGTTGATGTCCTGATTTTGATAATTATACTGTTTATAGTAAAATGTTATTGCTTTTTAGTAAAATACTGAAATATTTAGAATATTGGGGTTAAAGGGGCAGCATACTCTTCCATGATTCAGAAAACTTAAATATACACCCACAATAAAGCAAATACAGCAAGTTGTTAATATTTGGAGAATCTAGATGAAGAATATATGGGGATACTTGGTACTATTTCTACAGCTCTTTTGGATGATTTAACTTTAGAATGGACAATTAAAAAAGATCACAATTTTTTAATTCTATGTTTCTTTCTAGGTATTACACATTCAGTATGTTTTCTGTTTATAGCCAAAAATTGCTGAGAAATTAGCCTTCACTTCTTGTATCCACCTCTTTATTTTTCTACAGCCTGGATTGTACCTCTCAGCAAGTGAAATTCCTTTCTTTAAGGTAACCAGTGGTCTCCCAGTTGCAAATTCCAATGCAGCTTCTCAATTCAAATATTACTTTACCCTTAACAGTATTTACATCATTGGCCTTCTTCTTGATACTTTTCTTTTCTTTGTGAGCTACACTCCTATATCTAACTCTTAACCTCTTAACAAAGCCCTCCCACATTCAAATGTTCCAATATAAACATGTTACTTTATCTCTCCTGCTTTCCTCTTTACTTGCCTTAAATGTGCCCTTCTTCCCCTCTGTTCTGGGGAATGACACTACGACATACCTATTTGGATAAAAAACCAATCTGCCTTCAGTTCAGTTCAGTTGCTGAGTCATGTCCATTTGTAACCCTATGGACTGCAGCACGCCAGGCCTCCCTGGTCATCACCAACTCCCAGAGTTTACTCAAACTCATGTCCATTGAGTCGGTGATGCCATCCAACCATCTCATCCTCTGTCTATGCCTTCTCCTCCTGCCTTCAATCTTTCTGAGCATCAAGGTCTTTTCCAATTAGTCAATTCTTCACATCAGGTGGCCAAAGTTTTGGAGTTTCAGCTTCAGCATCAGTCCTTCCAATGGATATTCAGGACTGACTTCCTTTAGGATGGGCTGGTTGGATCTCCTTGCTGTCCAAGGGACTCTCAAGAGTATTCTCCAAAACCGCAGTTCAAAAGCATCAATTCTTCAGCACTTAGCTTTCTTTATAGTCCAGCTCTCGTATCCATACATGACTACTGGAAAAACCATAGCCTTGACTAGATGGACCTTTGTTGGAAAAGTAATGTCTCTGCTTTTTAATATGCTGTCTAGGTTGGTCATAACTTTCCTTCCAAGGAGTAAGCGTCTTTTAACTTCATGACTGCAATCACCATCTGCAGTGATTTTGGAGCCCCCCAAAATAAAGACAGCCACTGTTTTCACTGTTTCCCCATCTATCTGCCATGCAGTGGTGGGACCAGATGCCATGATCTTAGTTTTCTGAATGTTGAGCTTTCAGCCAACTTTTTCACTCTCCTCTTTCACTTTCATCAAGAGGCTCTTTAGTTCTTCTTTACTTTCTGCGATAAGGGTGGTGTCATCTGCATATCTGAGGTTATTGATATTTCTCCTGGCAATCCTGATTCCAGCTTGTGCTTCATCTAGCCCAGTGTTTCTCCTGATGTACTCTGCATGTAAGTTAAATGAGCAAGATAACAATATACAGCCTTGACATACTCCTTTTCTTCTTTGGAACCAGTCTGTTGTTCCATGTCCAGTTCCAACTGTTGCTTCCTGATAGCATACAGGTTTCTCAAGAGGCAGGTCAGGTCGTCTGGTATGCCCATCTCTTTCAAAATTTTCCACAGTTTATTGTGATCCACTCAGTCAAAGGCTACTCTATGTTAAATCTATCACAATTCCAATAATTCTATACATCTATCTCGTCTGTACTTTTATCTTTATTTCCATTCCTATGTCTATTGCTTTGGTTTAGGCCTGTGTTCTTTCTTGCTTATGTTACTTCACCATACTACACATGTGAAATGGCACCCCACCCCAGTACTCTTTGCCTGGAAAATCCCATGGACGGAGAACCTGGTACACTATAGTCCATGGGGTCGCAAAGAGTCAGACATGACTGAGCGACTTCACTTTCACTTTTTTCACACATGTGGGCCTCAGAGAATGTTGATTTATGTTTCCAAATGTGTAAAATCAAGTGGGTCATTCCTCTTTGTGATTTAATTTCCTCGTCTGCAAAATAGGCCTAATAATGTGTACATGGGAAATTTTTTTGGCAAGCATAGGCTAAGGCAAAATATCAGGCAGCTTTTGTTAGCTGTGGAGAATTATACCAAAGCTCGTTGCTTCATTCCCTAAAGTCGTCTACCTTTCTAGAAGTGCAATTACCGTACTTGCTTTGTACCAATTGCATGCTGCCAGTGGGGTCAGGAGAGAGCTATAGCATATATGGATGTAAGGGGTGAGAATATTCTGCTGGTCCAGATGAAATGTCTTTCCCTGAGCACAGGGATCTACAGATGTGCTCATATATACCTCTTGGCATTCAGCAGTCCATAGCATGTCAACTATACTTTATTTACAATGATGCATAGCATAAGACAGGACCTCCTTTCTTGGAGGTCACAAGACCTCTTTCTTGGTCTATTTTA
Organism: Antilocapra americana; assembly: GCA_007570785.1. Lineage (NCBI taxonomy): Eukaryota > Metazoa > Chordata > Mammalia > Artiodactyla > Antilocapridae > Antilocapra > Antilocapra americana. The sequence goes on from ML662442.1 coordinate 42,442,319, forward strand.
CAAAAGTAGCTCTCTGCTTTTTTCAGTAACTTCCTAAGGAACAAATATGCCTTGGTAGAGATTCAGTAAAATCAATTAGTTAGGCAAGCCTTTTAAGCAACAATGGAAACATGAGTCAGAATCTACGTTAATGCCTTGTCTTGGGCAGACAATGCTTAGCACTTGGTCATGTACTAAGAGTACAGTCACACGGGTCAGTATTATGTTTGCTGAAAGACTGAATGATTATTTTACTGAATGGAAGCTGCAGCTCTTGTGTTGGTTTTATATAGCTAACTTATTTGTTGCCAGTGGCAACAGCAGAGTCCATGTCAGCTGCTGATGCCATTTATGTTGCTGAAGCAGTCAGTGCCAGTGTTTCCATTAGAAATCGCTGTGTTTAAAAGAATACTGATTAAGTAAAGAAATAAATGGAAAGAGAGAAGCTTCATGAATTCTGAAGATATGTAGATTGGGTTGCTCCTATCTGAAAAAGAAAGACTCTACATTAATTTGTTCTTTCATTCAGCAAGTATTTACTGAACACCTACTGTGTCCTAGCTGGTGTGCATGATAGAAGTGGTCAGTGAAACATGTCTCAGGTCCCCTGGGGGTTACAGTCTAGAGTGGAAGACAAAAGATATGTAGATGACAAACAAGTAAATAAATGTTTACTAATTGTGTTTAAGTATGATGAGGGAAATAAACAGATGCTGTAAAATGTTTTAACTGAATGAGGGTATGGAAGTGATGTATACATAGGATTAGAGAAACCCTCTTTCAGAAAGAGAAGTTCAAACTGAAACGTGAAGGTTAAAAAGAAGTGGCTGGGCAAATTCTAGGCAGAGAGGCCTGTATATCCAAAATTCCTGATGCTAGAAGTGGTATGGAGTATTCAGTGATGTTGGCAGTTGGCTGGCTTGTTAGGGTGGATTGTTCCTTTTGGTCATCATGAATTTATATTGAAGACAACATATCCAGTTTTTTGTTCTTCTCTAGTGTCATTCAGTTGCACAGGTGTAGGTGTGAACAAGTTAGACAACTGCATTCATTCAGTTGTTTTCTTTTTCTCTTTTTTTAATTTTCTTTATTGTGTTGGTTTTGCCATACAATGACATGAATCTGCCATGGGTATACATATGCTCCCCCTCCAGAACCCCCCTCCCTCCTCCCTCCCGATTCCCTCTCTCTGGGTCATCCCAGTGCACCAGCCCTGAGCATCAAACCTGGGCTGGTGATTGATTTCACATATGATAATTAACATATTTCAATGCCATTCTCCCATATCATCCCACCCTTGCCCACTTCTACAGAGTCCACAAGACTGTTCCATACATCTGCGTTTCTTTTGCTGTCTCGCATGCAGGGTTCTCATTACCATCTTTCTAAATTCCATATATATGCATTAGTATACTGTATTGTTGTTTTTGCTTCTGGCTTACTTCACTCTGGATAATAGGCTCCAGTTCCGTCCACCTGAGTAGAACTGATTCAAATGAATTCTTTTTAATGGCTGAGTAATATTCCATTGTGTATATGTACCACAGCTTTCTTATCCATTCGTCTGTTGATGGACATCTAGGTTGCTTCCATGTCCTGACTATTGTTAATAATGCATTCAGTTGTTTTCTGTTTGCTTGTAAGTGTGATGCTGAAGAGTCTTGGGGAGTACAAAGTATTTCAAGACAGTATATTTACAAATCAATCTTAGGATCTAACAGGAATAAAAATGGAAGTATATACAGGTGGGATCATATAGGTAAAAAGTAAGCAGCACAGTAAAGGAGTTCATGGTCTGTAGCCAGAGATAGTATCCAAGGGGCAACTGTAAGTATGAGTATCTGAGTGTGTGTTAAAGACTTTCCACTGAGAGGGTTTAGAGGGAAGTGGTGGACATCCTTAGAAGTCTGCTTATACTGGTACCTTCATTTTCTCTAGATTTGTCTTTGTCATTCCATGTGTCCATCCACATATTTTACTTTTGAGAATACTGACCATGTCTCACTCCCTAATACATAGCTTCATCAGAGTCTGTCTTTTCAAACCCTAAAAACTTTTTGGGAAAAAAAAAAATCCATCTTCATTTAAATGTACTTGTTTTTCGATCCCATTCCTTGCTTTTTTTTTTTTTTTTTTTACCAGCTGACATGTTAGTTAACAAGAGAGACAAATTCAGTTAAATATTAATTGAGGATGATTATTTAATTTGTTATCCTAGATAACACACTTGCATTTTAGCAGAAGCTTTTAAGAAAAAATAGAAAAGAGTATCTAATGTAGAAATTCAAGCCAGATTTGGTATAGAACATTTATTTTTGCCTCTATGTCAAATCCTGGGGATAATCATTTAAGCTACCTATATGTCAAATCCTGGGCATAATCATTTAATTTACTTATATGTAGGGTCAGTCTATATATGAGAGTCATTGTTTTAAAGCTGTAACAGAAATGGAGAACTATTACTTGCTGTAGTTTGAAGTGAACTTAGAAACTTAGTACCATTTTCAACTTTTGGTGGTAAGGAAATGAGATCTAGAAAACAAAATTAGTTGCCTTATCTACTTAATTACTTAGCCAGTGGCTACGCAAACCCCAATATACCCTACCATATATGGTTTACCTGCTTACCTGGGAAATTAAAATGAAACCTTCTCAAATAGGTGAAAGAATGTGCTACTGTAAAAGACATCCAGAGGTGGAGATTCTATCATAGTCCAAAGTGCCTCATCCAGTATTCAGTAACCTTTATAACAGGAAATCATCTGTTATAATCCAGCATGGGCAGTAGAAAGAACACTGGGTTTGAAATGAGGCTTAAATTGTGGTTGTAGCTGTGGTAGGCAGCCTCTTAGATGGTCCCTACTTCCTCATATTTATACCTTTTTTGTAATCCTTTCCCCTTGAGTGTGGGCTTGACCTAGTGACTTGCTTTTGTTCTAATGAAGAGCATAAGTGGAAGAATATCACTTCCAGCAAAAGTGAAAGAATATCACTTCCAATATAAGGTTATGAAAAGACTGGCTCTCATTTTGGGAACTCTTTGCTCTCTGAGATCACTTTCTCAGGGGCAAGCCATTATGTGCTACAGAAGCCCATGTGGCAAGGAATCAAGGCCAGCCAGCAGCCACATGAGTGAATTTTGGAAGTGAATTGGACCTCTCTTCTGCATCCCCCAGACCCCTTGCCTATCTGAGCCCTCAAATGAGATTGCAGTCCTGGACAGGAGTTGAGCTAGTCTGTATCCTCATGACACACCCGGAGCCAAAGGTACCCAGACAAGTTGCAACCCTCTTCTTGACTCGCCAAAACTATGAGAGAAATAAAATGTCTGTTGTTTGTTTAGGTGCATACTTTTGTGCTAGTTCTAGCCTTTCTGGGTCTCAGTTTCTTCACTTGTATATGTTCAACAATTGAACCAAGTGATCTTTGAGGCCACATATTATACAGATCACTGTTAGGTATCTGAATTTCTCATATATTACCATAAGTCGATTCTAATTCTGTCTTCAGTAGTGATGAAGAATACTCAACTATTTTTCTTCTAAAAATAAACCATCAAATATTATGGCTGTAAGGAAGCTTGTTGCTTCCCTTCCAGTCCAACATCTGAAAATAAAATAAAACTTTTGATGTTTAAGGATTTGGTTTTATCTTATTACTTTCCAATGCTAACTTTACTTATCACTTTAAACAATAGTTCCACACTATTATCACGTAAATCTTATTCTTTACAAAGTCCTGCAAGAAAAGATGCATAAAAGCATGTTGTATGTATAATTTGACAAGGGTTTTGTGACGCTTTAATTTCAAAGAAGTAAATGTCATGATTGGTTCTTTTTTTTTTTTTTAATCTATTTATTTATTTTTTTATTGTTTTTGCCATACAGTGACATGATATCACCATGGGTTTACATATGCTTCCCCTCCAGCACCCCCCTCCCTCCTCCCTCCCCCCCGGGAAATCTCGCTGCACCAGCCCCGAGCATCAATCCTGGGCTGGCGATTGATTAGACATATGATAATTAACATGTTTCAATGCCATTCTCCCATATTATCCCACCCTTGCCCTCATCCACAGAGTCCACGAGTCTATTCTATACATCTGCGTTCCTTTTGCTGTCTCACATGTTGGGTTCTCGTTACCGTCTTTCTAAATTCCATATATATGCGTTAATATACTGTATTGTTGTTTTTGCTTCTGGCTTACTTCACTCTGGATAATAGGCTCCAGTTCCGTCCACCTGAGTAGAACTGATTCAAATGAATTTTTTTTTAATGCTGAGTAATATTCCATTGTGTATATGTACCACAGCTTTCTTATCCATTCGTCAGTTGATGGGCATCTAGGTTGCTTCCATGTCCTGGCTATTGTAAACAATGCAGCGATGAACATTGGGGTACATGATTGGTTCTTATTTGATAAAACAATTACAAAACCTCTGACTACTCTGGGTAAATTGAGAACACCAGGCTTTATATCAGATATGTGTCTTCTATACCTATTTGAACAAGGTATATCTGACACAGGGATGATTATGTAGTCAGAAAATATTTCCTCGAAATATGTAGCAAAGGTCTTTGCTGGATGTCAGTTAGATGTCCAACATGTTCTTATGGATTCATTGATCTAGGTCCCAGCATCTGTTTTCCAAACAGAACAGAAACTACTCTGTTGGCATGCTGGAGGACTGAAGCCAATTAGCCCTCAGAGAATCCTGGACTCCATTCAGTTGTGGTAGTTCTATACAGCAACTCATTAAAAATAATATGAAAGCTATGTAAAACCTTTTCTGGGTATTGATGCCTGCTTCTCAATATGTTGTATTTGAATCAGAGCCCTTATTTTCTTCAAATCATAGGCTATTGCCTCTCCTGTGAAGCCAAAGAAATGTGTTTGTTTGGCTTGATTCGGTGTATGTGTGTATGGATTTCGTGGCGTGGTGGCTGACTTCCAAAGGAATGACTGTAATGTCTCATATTAACTTTTTCACCTCTTGGGGTTCTTAAGCTACAGAAGTTAGTTAGGGGTGGAACCCACATTGTCAACAAAGATTTATAATCATTACTTCCAGCATGGTCTAAAAACAGATATTTAGAAGGCTCCAGTACAAAAGCAGTCTGTTTCTAAGCAGAATGTAGATTGTTCTTACTTTCCTGTCTTGTGAGTTGCCTTCTTTGTCCATATTTTTTGAAATATGTTAAGGATGCTGGGCCTTAGCCACTAAGGTTCCAAATCTTCAGTTATCCAAGAATGCAATTCAGACTAATGAGTGGCAGTGAGGGTGTGTGTGTGTGTGTGTGTGTGTGTGTGTGTGTGTGTGTGTGTTTGTGTGTATGTGTGTGTGTGTGTGTGTGTGTGTGTGCGCGCGCGCGCGCGCGCGCGCGCGCACGTGCGCTTGCTGGCAGTGCCCTGGGGCTGTTCCCACTCCGTCTGCCTCACTTGTCCTTGACAGAGGCCACGTACCCAGTGTGCTAACTGTGTGCTGTGATAGCTCGGCTGGCGCTGAGGTGACCTGTGGCTCTAGGCTCAGGGAAGACCACCAACTGCTTTCTGCTAGGTCAGTGACCAGCTGTCAGCTGGGGAGAGTCTCCTGTCACTGCCAGCCTGCGGGAGATTCAAAGGGCTGACCTGGAGGGGAAAGGGCACAGCTTCTCGGAACTTGTCCTATTTGCATTATAAAGACAGAGAATGAGGTGACTTTGGGAGGCAGCCCTTGCCCCCAGACCTCCTGCAAACAAGCAGATGCATTTAAAGGGATGGAAGCATGGGGCAAGATAGAATTCTCCCTCGTTGTTGATTCACTGCCTGATTTTAATGCTGCTTTAAATGCAGAGGCTTTCCTCTATTAGGAAATGTGCTTTAGACTAGGGCTTAATGCTGCATCTCTTGGTGGTTTTTTTTTTTTTTTTTAACTTGGTCTCATGAATCCTTCAACCTGATGTAAGGTAATTTGAAAATAAGAAAATAAATAACTTAGGTTTCTTTGCAAGGATATAAAGTGGCTTTTAATCCTATAATGTTTTCCTCTGTCATCACCAAGCTTAGTGAAGAGAACAGTCTTAAAAACAGAAAGCTTTCAATGATTCTGCAGTGGTGGCATGTGCTGGGAGAGACTGCCTGAGAGCATCATAAAAACGAGGGGAGAGGCGCATAAATATGCGGGTGGTTATTTATTACAAAATAAATTATGTATTGACATGAAGAATTACACCATAATTTTCTGTTTGAGATGGTACCAAAGTAAATTGGTTTCTATCTAAAAGGTCACAGGGAATGCTGGCTTTGTGTTCCTGTCATGACATTTGCCTTATTGGCATTCAGGAGCATTCCCTCTGCTTCATGCAATCACTGTCTCCTTTCACTGTGTTTACAGATAATCCAGAGACTTTGCAGGCCAAATGGCTTTCTGAATATGAGCCCACAAAGCATCAAATCAGACAGCCTCCTGCTTAGAGAGTTTTTAGTGCAGTTCAGCCATAAGGCAAACATCAATAATTGCTTTAGAAGGGAAAGTGACAGGAAATTGTTCATAATTTGCCATCACAATAATTAAGAGTGCCTAGGACTATTGCAACCACTATTTAATTTCCCCTTCTTTAAAATTAACTCTGTTATTGTCACCAACTGCTTTGTGGTGAGAGCGATTAGCGCTGTCTGAGGGCTTCTATTCCTAGGAACAAATCATTCACTCACCTCCGTATGGAACCCATGTTGCATTTTGATCCAATCTATTTTACATTTGCAGTGAAGACATGTGTGAGTTTGAAAAAGACTGGGCCAACTGCTAAACTGTTGCTGGGTGGGCTTCACAGGCCTCTCCTGAAACTTATTGTACTACCTGTGGCTTAGAAAGAATAACCAAATGCCTTAAACTTGGGGAAAAAAGAGGGAAAATAATAAGTGTCTTAACCATTGTTCAGTGGTTTTCATGCCTGATTTGGTAGGTAAAGGTTATCAGAAAAGTCAGCTCAAGTGTGCTTAGAAAGTTTAATGACATCTCTCCCCTCCTGTGGCAGGCATCTCATGAGGGGAAAGGTTACTAGAGACCAAAATTAGAAACCTTGTCTTTGGTAAATGAACTGATGGGTGTCGTCCGTGTCCAAGCTGCCCACAGCTAGAGGGGCTAGAGCTGCCTTCCTGGGTGTCATGCTTCAAATATCTTCCTAAGACTCCAAAGTTGCGTTGCTCTCTGTGGTCTTCTCTGGCCTCAGCACAGCCTGCCTCCTACTGCACTTATCTGCATGTTGACTTCATCTCTTCTGCTGGGCCTTATGCCCTTTGAAGTCAGTATTGTGAATGCTCACCATCCTTGGCAGGAAGCATACTGCCAAGGAAGTTGCTGAGTGACTATTTGTTGATGGATGAACTGAGTGATGGATGATTGACAGTCCTTACACAGAAGTAGGGGGAACGTCTCCATGGTAGACCAGGGGCTGTTACTAACTGTGCCAGCCCAGGAGCAAACTGGCTACCAAAGAGCAAATCAGATTGTATTAAAAGAAAGAGGAGTTCTTTGTGCTACTGTGAGGTGCAGGTTTTGCTAAGCTCCTTATTTATTCATTCCACATGAAGTGTTGAGTGCTTTGCCTATGCCAGGCTCTGTTTTAAGCTCTTATGATTTATTGGTGAGCAAAACAATCTGTGCACTTGTGGAGTCTGTATCCTGGTGCAGGAAGTCAGACAGTTAATAAGCATAGTAAGTAAACCATGTATGGTAAAATGTGATACATACAGTGAAAATAGTGAGGCAGAGTAAACAAGATTGGAGTGCTCAGGGTGGAGATGAGGCCTGGCTGGGTCTCAGTTTTAAATAAGGCCTCGTTGCAATGAAAGAGTTGAAGTTAGTGTAGGAGTTCCAGTGTGGCTGCTAGAAGAGGAGCAGTCAAAGCCCAAGAGCTGCCTGAGCCAACACCCCAGGTTGGGAGTGTGCCCGGGGGTCCTGTGAGGAGCACTCTAAGGCAGGATTGGGATAAATGACACAAGCGTTGTAGGAAGTGAGATCAAGAGAAAACAGAGCTCCTGATCCAGGGCTTGTAGCCACTGTGAGGCCTTTGGCTTTTATTCCTGAGTGACAGAGTTAATCTAACACACTTCCTTCTTCATGCTTGGAACCTCAGTTTCACACTTGTATCTATTTCAGCCAGTAACACTTCACATTAAACCGTTTGCGTTTTCTTCTTTGCTAGACTCTTCGGTTCTAAATGCTGTTTTAAAATCTCATTCTTCTCTGTGCATTCAGAAGAATGAATGCACATGGTAAATGCTTGATTATTGCTTGTTGAATTGAATTATGACAACAAACAAATCATAGGAGCAGAAATTCCTTAATATTATAAAAGGAACTTGGACCACAGTTTCTAGGGCAGAGGAGTTTGTTTAAGAATGTATCATACACTTTGAGCTCTTGGTTGCTGTTTTTATGCTGAAGTCCACTGTTCTTTCCTTTCTGTGCAGTTTTCTCATCACCCTCTAATGTTTGCTCCCCAAAAGTCAGCTGCAGTGCTAAATCTGATACCACCTCCCTCCCTAGGGAACCTCTGGTGGGTATGCTGCTGGTTTCATGAGCTAAGGCTCTGTATCTCAACCATAGCTGAATGCTGGAATCCTTGGGGAACTTTTATAAACTATTATGCCTTGACTTCCTCACAGAGCAGTTGTACTAGAAGTTCTGAAGGTGGGGCTCAGGCATGGTTATCTTTTAAATGCTCCCAGATGATGCTAATGTTCAGCCAGGGTAGAGAGCCACAGATCTGGAGCTCTTTCAAGACCTTCAGAGGTGGCCCACATTCCCAATGAACATTTGAGCTCCAAGAAAGGGAATCCCTCAGAGATACTGCAGAGAAGGCAATGGCAACCCACTCCACTACTCTTGCCTGGAAAATCCCATGGACAGAGGAGCCTGGTGGGCTGTAGTCCATGGGGTCGCTAGGAGTCGGACACGACTGAGCAACTTAACTTTCATGCATTAGAGAAGGAAATGGCAACCCACTCCAGTGTTCTTGCCTGGAGAATCCCAGGAACAGGGGAGCTTGGTGGGCTGCCGTCTATGGGGTTGCACAGAGTCGAACACAACTGAAGCGACTTAGCAGCAGCAGCAGCAGCAGCAGTAGAGATATTATAGGTTTGGTTCCAGAACAGTGCAATAAAGTGAATATCACAATTAGTCAAGTCACATGTCTATTTTGGTTTCCCAGTGCATATAAAAGTTATGTTTATACTATATTGTAGTCTATTAAGACTGCAATAGTATTGTTTTTTAAAAGCTACAAACTTTAATTAAAAATACTTTATCACTAAAAATGTTAACTATCACCTGAGCCTTTAGCAACTCATGTTCTTTTTCAGTAGTAACATCAAAGGTCACTGATCACAGATCACCATAATAAATATAATAATAATAATGAAAATGTTTGAAATATTATAAGAATTACGAAAACATGATACAGAGATGGGAAATGAGCACACGTTGTTGGAAAATGATGTCAATAGACTTGCTTCATGCAAGGTTGCCACAAACCTTCAATTTCTAAAAAATACAGTACCTGTGAAGTTCAATAAAACAAGTAATGCCTAAATATAAATTTGGTCAATTTCCCAATCCCATCAATTCCTGGCAGCAGTGTGGCTTTGCATCAAGGTGGCAGCTCAAGGGGGGTCTTATTAGGTCTGCATGTTTGTATGGGTGCAAGTGTGGTAGTGAGAGGGGAGGGCTTTGAAAAAGATTTCCTTTCTCTATGAAATTGGACCTGTTTGTAAATCAACCCACAATTGATACTCACAGAAGATAAATCTGGAGCTCATTCCTGGGTCTTCTCTCAGAAGAACATATGCCTGGTCTTGTCAAGGTGAACTTCCATCCTGGGAAGCAGTGGTACTGACCACTTAGCACCCCGAGTTGGCATCTGCCACTGGTTGAGTGCACATGTGCTAAGTCACTTCATTTGTGCCCAATTCTTTGGGACCCCAGGAGTGGGTTGCCATGCCCTCCTCCAGGGACTCTTCCTGACCAAGGGGTCAAACCTGGGTCTCCTGCATTGCTGGCAGATTCTTTTTTTTTTTTTTTTAGATTTTCTTTACTTTATTGTGTTGGTTTTGCCATACATTGACATGAATCTGCCATGGGTATACATATGTTCCCCCTCCAGAACCCCCCTCCCTCCCCCCTCCCTCCTTATTCCCTCCCCCTGGGTCATCCCGGTGCACCAGCCCTGAGCATCAAACCTGGGCTGGTGATTGATTTCACATATGATAATGAACATGTTTCAATGCCATTCTCCCATATCAAACATCTCAGCCACCAGAAAAGCCCACAGTTGAGTATTCTTCCTCAGTGGTTTAGCAGATACTAATCTAAGGATTGGGAAAGCATGCCTGTGGCCTTCAACTTAAATAATCTATGCAGTACCCAATCACCTTGAGCTTGGGTGTCAAGTGGCAACCACTCAGGGGTCACTGGTCCTCAGCAGCCTGATGATCCTGCTGTGAGGCCTGGTGGTGTACATGACCAACCGTGGTCATGTATACATTTTCCTCCTCACAAAATGTTAAAGTAGGCCTTTCAACATACTTGGTATAAAGTCTTGTCTTCTTAATATACTCAATGTTCAGACAATTCTCATTGCCAGAGTAGGGCCATGTGTCACCAGGCTTTATGAATGTGTTAAGAATTTAATTTATATCTTCATTTTCCCTTTTATTTATGTGTCACTAAATACTTCTGGAGAATTTACTAGGTACTATGTTACATCATGGGAGTGCAAGGTGGTTATGGCACCCTTCCTTCAACTCTCATTCTAGAAAGGAGGTGAACATACAAACAGAAAGTAAGAAAATAATACAGGAGTTCTTCAGTCACAGAGGGAGATAGGAGTTGATGGGACTCTTTCAGATTATAGGTTCTGTGAATTGAAAGGCAAGGAGTTGGGAGACTGCATTAAGATTTGGAGAGCAAAATTATTCCTAAGATAGAGGGAGTAGAAAGGATGATGGTGAAGTTGAGGCTGAAGGCATAGATTTGTTTCAGATTGCAGAGTACTTATGCAAAGTTACTTCCCTGGTGGCTCAGACATTAAAGCGTCTGCCTACAATGAGGAAGACCTGGGTTCAACCGCTGGGTTGGAAAAATCTCCTGGAGAAGGAAATGACAACCCACTCCAGTATTCTTGCCTGGAAAATCCAGTGGACAAAGGAGCCTGGTAGGCTATAGTCCATGGGATCGCAGAGTTGGACATGACGGAATGACTTCACTTTCACTTTCAGGGAATTTGCACTTGATTCTGAAAAATCAAGGTGGTACAAATGAATAAAAGAGAAAACTAAACTTTGTAGTCGGAAAAATATGATTAAATTTTGGCTCAGCTACTTACTAGTTATATAGTATTGTGCTAATTATGGGAAATAGTTCAGTCTCTATTTCCTCATCTATAAAAATGGATATGATAGAACTTGTCTCACAGTGTTAGTTTGAGAGCTAAATGAAGCAATGTTCATGAAAGTAAGGGCAGCTGTGTGGTAGGTTCTAGAGCTATTCCATTCAATACCCAAGCCACTAGTCACATGTGGTTACTTAGTTAAAAGTAAATAAAACCATTTGTTTTTGAGGTGCACAATAGCCACTTGTGGCTAGTGGCTGTCATATCGGAAAGCACTGGTGTGGAACATTTCCATCATCACAGAGCATTCTGTTGGGCAGTGCTACTCTGGAAATTCTCCTTGCCTTCCGTAGTTAATGTGTTGATAATACAGGTTATAGTGTATTAAAAAAGGTAGTTTTTCTTTAACATAAAGTTTGGAAATGGCTTCAGATCAAGATTATGTTCCCCTCAGATGTCAATCAAGAGGTTGCATGCAGCCCTGTGCTGACATGCAACTGCTGCCCCTACTCTTGCAGCCTGGCTGCCTTCCCTGCCCCTAGGCTTGGAATTATACTCTGTTCTCTTGGAAATGGCCAGAGTGACAAGCAAACTGCTCTGGATCTGAGGTACATGTTTCCCCGGGGACTTACCCTAGGATCCAAACTGTCTTCTCTATGAGGTTGCCTATTGGACTGACTCATGCCATTTCAAATAACAGCTTAATTTATCCTGTTCCCTTTAGCAAGGTTTGGTTAACACAGAACATCAGGGATGATGGGCATTTCCAGTGACAGGTAGATGCCTGTACTGAACTCTCAATTCACTTCAACTTAGGCCACTTACCCAGAAAGAGTGTATTAACTTCCAATTTCTACTGAGCTCTGGTTTCACTTAGAGAGTTAAAGTTACAAAGCACACATCTATTTTATACATGGAATGGTTATTTTCAGGATTAAGAAAATTTAGAAGGAGTATTGAGAGAATGGAATGTATAAAGCTTGGTTGGTAAATTAAAAAAAATTAAAGCTTTTTTTAATCAACTTGGGAAGAAACAGTTCTTAATGACAATTGTATCATGGTATTTTATTGTCACATAATTTATTTTGTACACATAATTGACTTTTACTTGGGAAGCAAGAAAGCCCATACAGAAATGTTAAAAAGAAGTCAAGTGAGAGACCAGCTGGGAGAAATTAAATCCATCTGTGTGTAAATATAATAAGGTGAAAGGAGTTTGGCATTTATTGAGGAGTATATGCAAATGTAGTGAGTTGCTAGAAGGGAAGTTCTCTGGGGCCTGCAATGACTTCGAGCATTTTGAAGAATTGGCAGAGATTCAGCTGGGCATGAAAGATGGTTGGGATTATGGTGAGAAATGGGGAGGGATTTTCAGACAGAGGGAGGATATGCAAAATTGTACAGTGGGAAAAGCACTTTTTTTTGTACTGGGAGGTGACCAAACGCTCGTGTATTATATAGAAATAAATGAGAAGTAAGTTTTGATATTGTTCAGCCCAGACTAGGTAGAAAGGGACAGATCTTGAATAATACAGGCATAATAAAGGTTTTTTTTTTTTTTAATTTTTTACTACATATTGAGTCAGGCAATGAGCTAAAACATTTTAAATGTACATTTAAAATTTTAATTTTGACAACAGACCAATAAGGAAGGTTGTGCTGGTCACACTTTACAGATGAAGCAGGGTAAATTTAGAGAGCATAAGTAATTTGTCCAGGGCCCGGTATGCCTGGCTCCTTGTGCTTGGTGCTTTCCTGGTGGCTCAGTCAGTAAAGAGTCTGCCTGCAATGTGGGAAACTTGGGTTCGATCCCTGGGTTGGGAAGATCCCCTAGAGAAGGAAATGGCAAACCCACTCCAGTATTCTTGCCTGGAGAATTCCATGGACAGAGGAGCCTGGTGACTATAGTCCTTGGGGTCATAAAGAGTCAGACACAACTGAGTGACTAATGCTTTTACACTTCCACAAAGTATTGGGAGACAATACTCCATAGGTCTCCTGAACCTCTGTACATCTATATTGCAGAGCCTCTGGCTGCCTCTGTTCTGGATTAACCTTTCCTGGATGTTTTCATAGCTAACAGCTTTGAAAGATAGAACTAGGGTCTCCTGGAACAAAGGGCAGGTTTACTTATTGTCTGGTGCGATAAAAATAAATGTCTTCCTCTGGGGCAAAGGTTGAACAGGTTTATTACCCATGATAAAAGATTTGGATTCCCTAGGCTCAGAGTTTCTCTCCTGGAGTGTGTGTGTAGGAAGCACTTGATCCCTTCAGATTGCCATGTGGAAACTGGGGCTTGGGGAAGTGGAGTGTTAATAGCACTTGGCTACTTAATGCTAAGTGCTCTGAGTCATATATGTGTTTTTAATTAAGTACACTTATTTATTTTTAATTACTTTTAAAAATTATTTATTTAATTTACTTGTCTTTGACCCAGAAGTTTTGGGTTTTCTTTCAACATATATGAAACTGTGGCAGACTAACTTGTTAGCTTGCAAGGACCTAAACATCTGGTAAGTAGTGGAACGACCTTAGAGGGCTTTGGAATTCAAATATTAGGTGAAAAAGGCCTGTGCTAGAGTATTGTGAAAGGAAGAAATAGATGCCAGAAATAAAGAAACAAGGTTAGGAAAGAATCTGTTGGGAGTGTGCTGTGAAGGGTGGTCAGAATATATAAAAGGTCAAAAGAGATACTAAAAGATCAAAAGAGATATTCTGAACTTATAATGCAAAATTAATAAAGAGAGGAGGAACTTTATTCTTGAAGGAACAGAAGCAGCTTGTTTTCTGCTTTCAGAGTTTTACTTCTCTGAGGTTAAGAGCTGGTATTTAAAAACTTTGCATAGGATCTAGAAGAGGAAGCGAAGATAAAACATATCAACTGGATCTCCCTTCTTACCTCCTCTAAAATTTGATTAGGTTAAACTGCTGAGGTGGTAATAGTGGTAAAGAACCCCCCACCAATGCAGGATATGTAAGAGATGCAGTTCGATCCCTGGGTTGGGAAGATCCCCTGGAGGAGGGCATGGCAACTCACTCCAATATTCTACCCTGGGAAATCCTGTGGACAGAGAAGCCGGGCAGTCTATGAACCATCGAGTTGCAGAGTTGGACTTGACTGAGCCAACTTAGAATGCATGCACGCAAGCTGTTGACAGCAACTGGGAGGTACCTGCTGACCTTTGGCATCCTTCTGTGTGTGAGGTAGTGGGGGAAGAGGAGCAACTGGCTTGAGTGATGGCCCCACTGCTTTTGAGGCCATTCAGACAGTCTCTGGCTGTCTTCAGGCTGTGTTTTTCTCCAAGGAAAAGCTTTTTGCCATTTTGCCAGAGCTGCCCTGAAGCAGTGTTTCTTGGAACCCCCACCTGCTAGCACCCACTCTAGCTCCAGCTAGCCTACCATAACCGCTTGGCACATGCAGTCTACACAGGGGATGCCTCAACACAAGGCCACACTCAAGACTTGGGAGATGCAGTGGTTTTACCTAATTCATAGAAACAAGCACCATTAAACAAAATTAGGAGACAGAGGAATGTGCCCCCAAAGAAAGAACAAGAAAATAAATCCCAGAAAAACCTTTGTGAAGTAGAAGTAATTTACTTCATTTAGAGTTCAAAGTAATGGGCATAAAAATCCTCAGTAAACTTGGGAGAAGATGGAGGAACACAGTGAGAACTTCAAGAGTTAAGAAATATAAGCAAACAAAGCAGAGCTGAAGAATATGATAATTGAAATGAAAAAAAAGTGTGCTAGAGGGAATCAGCAGCAGATTAGATGTTACAGAAGAACTGAGCAGTGATCTGGAAGATCACTGCCCAATCAAAATATCAAAAAGAAAAAATAATTTAAAGATAGGATGGTTTAAAATATTTCTGGGACAACATCAGCCATACCAACTATTTCATTGTAGGGGTCCCAGAAGGAGGAAAGAGAGGGAGAAAGGGGCACAAAACATACTTGAAGAAATAATGTCTGAAAACCCACCCAGTTTGAATGAGGAAAACAAATATCCAGGTCTAGGAGGTATAAAGTCCCAAACAAGATGAACCTAAAGAGATCCACATTGACACGTATCATAATTAAAATGGAATATTACTCAGCATTAAAAAAAAATTCATTTGAATCAATTCTACTCAGATGGACGAAACTGGAGCCCATTATCCAGAGTGAAGTAAGCCAGAAGCAAAAACAACAATACAGTATATTAACACATATATATGGAATTTAGAAAGACAGTAACGAGAACCCAACATGCGAGACAGCAAAAGGAACGCAGATGTATGAAATAGACTCGTGGACTCTGTGGATGAGGGCAAGGGTGGGATGATATGGGAGAATGGCATTGAAACATGTTAATTATCATATGTCTAATCAATCGCCAGCCCAGGATTGATGCTCAGGGCTGGTGCATCGAGATTTCCCAGGGGGGAGGGAGAAGGGAGGGGGGAGGGAGGGGTTTCTGGAGGGGGAGCATATGTAAACCCATGGTGATATCATGACATTGTATGTCAAAAACAATAAAAGGGAGAGAAAAAAAAAATAAAATGGCCAAAGTTAAAGAGAGAATTTTAAAGGCAGTCAGAAAAAAACAAAGAGTCATGTGCCAAGGAGCCTCTATAAAACTATGAGATGAGTTTTCAGCAGAAACTTCGCAGGCCAGAAGGGAATAGGAAGATAAATTTAAAGTGCTGAAGTAGAAGCTTATAATCAAGAATACCTATCTAACAAATTTATCATTCAGAAATGAAGGAAAGATAAGTTTCCCCAGAGAAGCAAAAACAAAGGAGCATATCACTGTTAAACTGGACTTACAAGAAATTTTAAAAGATCTTCTTTAAGTGTAAAAGAAAAGACCACAACTATAAATAAGAGGATATCTGAAAGAAAAACTCATTGGTAAAGGCAAACATATAGTAATGTCAAAGGATTAGCTATTTAGAAAGCTAGTATGAAGGTAAAAATGTGAAAGTCATAAAACCAACTATAATTAAGGGATACACAAAATAAAAGGATTAAAGTATGATATAAAACCAAAAATGAAATAGGAGAGTAAAATGTAGTGCTTTTATAATGTGTTCAAATTTAAGTGACTATCAGTTTAAAATAAACTGCTGAAATATATGAACATTATGGTAACTTCAAACCAAAAACCTATAATAGACACAGAAAAAAAGAGAAAGGAATCCACAAACCTTCAATTTGTAAAGAACGCAATATCTATGAAGTGCAATAAAATGAAGCACAATGAGATATGCCTGTACATTAAACTAAGAAGCTTTTGCTCAGAGAAGAAAACCATCAACAAAATTAACAAGCAACCTCATGAATGAGATAAGATATTTGCTAATGACATGTCCAAGAAGGGGTTATTGTTCAAAACATATAAAGAACTCATCAAATTCAATTTCAAGAAAAGGAAATGATCCAATTAAAAAAAGAGCAAAAAAAAAAAAAAAAAAAGAGCAGAAGACCTAGATAGATATTTTTTCAAAGGAGACAAATAGAAGACCAACAGACACTTGAAAAGATGTTCAACATCACTAACCAACAGGGAAATGCAAGTTCAAATAACAATGAAATATCACCTCACACCTGTCATGTTATGGCCCTTTAATAGGCCGGGGCTTGGGGGTACAGAGTCGACGATAAGAAAATAAAGGAAGAGAGAAAGGAGAGAAAGAGAGAAATGAAGAGAGACATGGGGACCAAGACTCTGATGGAGTAAAGGCATTTATTCAGCATAATGTGGGCATATATATACACTGTCTTACAAGATAGCCTTTTCAGCAAAGATAAAAATCTTGCAACTTATCCAGGAAACATAGGGCTAGAATCCATCTCAAAGAGAGGGGGTTGTAAAAACTCACTTTCCATATCAGAGAGGGAAGAAGGCTATAAATGGTTACTTTACTTTAAGAATGTATGCATTTCTTTTGTCCCCGGGAAAGGTGTGCCTCTCCACTCATCTCTGAATATTCAGGGACTGATAAGGGACATCAGAAAACAGCACACAGGAAGCCTCCTGCCAAATGTTCCCTGACACTGTCAGAATGGCTACTATCAAAAAGAAGTAAAAAGTATCAAAGAGGATGCAGTAAAAATAAACCCTTGTATATTTTTGGTAGGATTGTAATTTAATTGGTACAACCACTATAGAAAACAGTATGGAGTTTCCTCAAAAATTAAAAACAACTACTGTGGGATTCAACAATTGCACTTCTGGGTATTTATCCAAAGAAAATAACACCAATTTGAAAAGATATATGCATTTGTCTGTTCATTGCAGCATGATTTAAATAGCCAAGAAATGGAAACAACCGAAGTATCCATGAATAGGTGAATAGATGAAGAAGTGGCACACACACACACACACACACACACACACACACACACATACTGGAATATTATTCAGCCATAAAAATAACGAAATCTTGCCATTTGTGACAATATGGACAGACCTTCAGTTCAGTTGAGTTCAGTTCAGTCCCTCAGTCATGTCCAACTTATTGCGAACCTATGGACTGCAGCACGCCAGGTTTCCCTGTCCATCAGCAACTCTTGGAGGTTATTCAGACTCATGTCCATTGAGTCACTGATGCCATCCAACCATCTCATCCTCTGTCGTCCCCTTCTCCCCCTGCCTTCAATCTTTCCCAGCATCAGGGTCTTTTCAAATGAATAAGTTCTTCGCATCAGGTAGCCAAAGTATTGGAGTTTCAGCTTCAGCATCAGTTCTTCCAATGAATATTCAGGACTGGTTTGATCTCCTTGCAGTCCAAGGGACCCCCAAGAATCTTCTCCAACACCACAGTTGGAAAGCATCAATTCTTCGGCACTCAGCTTTCTTTATAGTCTAACCCTCACATCTACACATGACTACTGGAAAAACCATAGCTTTAACTAGATGGACCTTTGTTGGCAAACTAATGCCTCTGCTTTTTAAATGCAGTCTAGGTTGGTCATAGCTTTTCTACCAAGGAGCAAATGTCTTTTACTTCCATGGCTGTAGTCGTCATCTGCAGTGATTTTGGAGCCCAAGAAAATAGTCTGTCACTGTTTCCATTGTTTCTCCATCTATTTGCCATGAAGTGATGTGACCGGATGCCATGATCTTAGTTTTTTGATTGTTGAATTTTAAGCCAACTTTTTCACTTTCCTCTTTCACTTCCATCAAGAGGTTCTTTAGATCCTCTTCACTTTCTGCCGTAAGGATGTTGTCATCTGCATATCTCAGGTTATTGATATTTGTCCCTGTACTCTTGATTTCAGCCTGTGCTTCATCCATTCTGGCATATGGCATGATGTACTCTGCATATATGTTAATTAAGCAGGGTGACAATATACAGCCTTGACATACTCCTTTCCCAGTTTGAGCCAGTCTTTTTCCATTTTAAATGTCATTTACAGTGGCACAATTTAAAATATTTTCCCTTTGTTTTCTTTATAATAATTTTTGGGTTTCCTAAGAAGCATTGAAAGATAAAGGAATGGTGTATAAAATCTATCAATTTGTATTCATCATATCCTGGGCCCCTCTGCCTTGATCAAGAGTAAGTTCAGAAAACCTTAGCAGATTATATTTTCAAAATAAGAAGACCATAGCATTGAAACATATATTATCATATGTAAAATTAGATAGCCAGTGGAAATTTGCTGTATGATGCAGGGAGTTCAGATTTGATACTCTGTGACATCCTAGAGGGGAGGTGAGAGGGACATTCAAGAGAGAGAGGACATACATATATTAATATCTATGGCTGATTCATGTTGATATATAGCAGAAACCAGCATAATATTGTAAAGCAATTATCTGCCAATTAAAAATAAATAAATTTAAATAAAAAAAGAAACAAAAAGAGAAGTCCTCCAAGAAGAAGCCGAGTCACTGGAACTCGTGAGGCATACTCACAATGCTCAGTGTTTTGTATTCCTTATATGAGAAGAAAATCACTTACTTTTCTCTTTCTAAATCGGTTGCCAATGTTTGGTTAACTTTATCATCTGCTGCACATTCCCTTATTGAGTGGCAAATTATGTGATAACAAGATTATATTGCTGTGCTTCCCAGGAAGTCCATGGAGGCAACACTTCATGCTTCTCTGAGTGGAGCCCAGGTGATTTGGGAATGGAATGCTATCATTTAGTGGTAAAAAAAAAAAAATATCTTTACAAAATGTGGCTTGATCTTAGATGATTTTAGGAGTCATAGATTAGCTGACCATAAATGTACTGTGTAGGCATGAACCACATTTTTTCCCCCTCACTCTCTTTATTTTTTTTGTATGTATCATTTTTAACATCTCCTGAATCCATGGATAACAGGTTCTTAGGTGAAGTGCTGAGTATGTCACTGAAAGCCCAGTGGAGTTAAGTGTGCAAAGTCAGTCTGAACATATGCTGTAATGGATTTGACCTCAAAGGGCACTGCAAAGAGAAATTGCAGATAACCATCTGAACTGACTTCTGAAGCTTGTAGTTCTGACTCCCAAGATATAAAAAGAAAAGTGAGACCAAACAGATTGGAACGAACAACTCTGAGATAGCAGGAATGTATATGAGTCTGATTTTGAAAAGTAAATAAAGCCAAATGAAAAATGATTTATTCTCTAGCCCTTTTAAATATTCTTTCTTTCATTCCCCCCAAATATTCTTGAAGTACAGTAAATAATTTGTAATTTTTATTATACTTTTCTTGATCACATTGATGCTCTGTTAAAATGAATGTTTGATTAATATGTAAATATATATATGTAATATGAAATGACTGGAACTTTAGACTCTAGGCAAGCGACAGCACTATAGTGGTAACCTAGTTTTACTCACTACCTAGACAAAAAGAGCCTTAACAACAGTGATTTAGGACAAGACTTGAATGTGTCCTATGATGGTTATCTCACTAATTTATGGTTGGTTTTTAGTGCTACAAAACATAAAATTGCAGATACTACGCAATGTTATAGCAAACATAATTTTTTTTTTTACTATTTTGCCATTTTAACACACCATTAATAGAACATATACTTCTTCAGCTACTGAGATCAGTTTGTATGTTTGCAGACCCTCAGTTACAGAAACACAAACATGTACACACAGCTGTCCATGTTTGGACTGTTATTCAAATGGTGCTAGAAAATGGACTATAGAAATCATATGAGTTATATAATTTCAGGTTTCTTTATTGTAATCTGTACAAACATAAACACACTCTATATAATAAGAGACAAGGGAAATATCAGAGCAAAAAGTCCAGGTACCACAGAATACAGAGTTGTGCCAAATAAGACAGAGATATATTAACCATATATATTGATTGAACTTGAGGCTACAGTGATTTTTGACTTTTTCTTTCATTTAGAATCATTTTCTTTTTTTCGGTAGTAGAATCACTGAGTTTCCATGTGGAACATTTTTGAGAACATTTGCTACCTAGAGAAATGTTGCAGCAATGCATTCTTATAAGTGTCAGATGATGTGCTAGTGATTACGGCTGCTATGCTGAAAAGTTATTTCTAAACAATGCTTGCAAAATACTCTGCTGTGTAATTCCTTGGTGTAGTTATAGACCTACTGATGGCACTCTTTAGAAAAATGTTTCTTTACCGTTAACTCCCATGGTGAAGATGGAACATATGACTTCCAAGTTGTCTTTCTTAATATTGTTTTTTTCTTTTCTGCTACTTGGGTTTTTCCCTCCTGGTGTTTAAAATCTGAGACTAGTATAAATATAAGATCATTGTAAGAAATATGGTAGCTATGAGGAGCCACAGTTACTGATATTCAGAATGTCAAGCTATAAACCAGCAAGTTTGCATGTTTGTTCAATAATAAAGTTTAGCTAAAACACCGGGCATGCTGTTGTTTAACACCTGAACTTGTTCTTGCTAAAATGAACAGATGAAATAAACGGTAACCTGGAATAAAGGGAATGTTTGATATAAGTACATTCAGAAATATCCCATACTATAAGGCAAACATATTTACCACTAACATTATTTGGAAAGTCTCTGTGTTTCTCCCTCTAGTTTTGGAGACTCAGAGCAAAGAATAGACAGTATGTAGAGAAGCATCTCAAAATGATGGTTTGTGGTTTCTCTTTGCCTGTCCGAGAATAAAGCAGCTCAGTTCCAATCATTATCATGTTGCTGGTTTTTAAAAGTGCTTTCTGCTGTTTTATGGAACACACCAAGCTGAGTGCAGCAGCCTGCATAACGCTGTGCCATGGGGTGCGAAGTTGAAGCCATCGAGCACTCTGAATTTCCCCAGTGTGTCTCAGTGGAAGAACCCCTTGTGGTAAATGCATGTGAGCCATTGCACTGAGAGAATGCAATGTTCAATTGCTCTCTGAGTTTCTCATTTTATACCTATGGAGAAAAGACTCAGTGGCTGCCTGTAGTGTTTCATTGTGAAGTACACACAGATGGTCTAGTTCAAGGTTCTTTAAAAGGCACACAGGAAGAAGTTATGTTTCTGCTTATTTTTCCTATATATATGTATTTCTTCCTCTTTAAAATGTATTTTTTGCATAATTAGTCAAATATGATATTATTCTAATTTTAATGTAGGTAGAATACATGAAAGCTGTCAATTATTCTGAAGAAACAGACATGAGGACTGCCCTATGCCAGTCTCTCAAGCAATGTATATACAGTAACTTGTATTTTTGTAGTCTCTTTTAGGTAAATGCTGAGTTTGGTTCATATCTAAGCTTATAATAAGAACATTAGACAGAAAGTTGCAGCTTGCACTATAAGCATTTTCTAAATGCTTGTTTCTGTGGACTGATTAAATTCACCCTCTTTTAAAAATTAAATTGAAGTATAGTTGATTTACAAGGTTGTGCCAATCTCTGCTGTATGGCAAAGTGACTTGGTTTTACATATACATGCATTCTTTTTTAAATATTCTTTTCCATTATGGTTTATCCCAGGAAATTGGATATAATTCCTTGTGCTATACAGAAGGGCCTTGATGTTTATCCATCCTATATATAATAGTCTACCAACCCCACATGCCCAGTCCATCCCTCTCCCTCCTCACCCTCCTTGGCAACCACAAGTCTGATCTCTTATGTCTGTGAGTCTGTTTCTGTTTTCTAGATAGATTTATTTATGCCATATTTTAGATTCCATATATTTAGGCTGAAAAAGTAATTGCTGTTTCAGACTATGAATTTTAATTCTTTATAAATAGACTCAAACACATCTTTATTAATCAAAATAGGAACCATTACAATCAACACATTTTGCCAACAAGAAATAAGTTTGTTTCTTCCTGCAGTGTAAAAATCCATGCCTCTGGATTTGATGAACTCTTGGAAAGCATTTCTGCCTCCTTCTGGTTGTGGAAGCATTTTCCCTGAAAAAAATGTTGTCAATATTCTTGAAGGTAAGGTGAATATGGATGAGGCAAAATTTCAATTCATTCAACTTTTGAAGCATTGGCTGGGCAATGTAGGATCAGACATTGTCCTGGCCGGCTTTCAGTTGACCAGTGCCAGCTGCAGGTGTTGCAGTTTTTGGTGTATTTTGTCGATTTGCTGAACATACTTCTCAGATCTGGTGGTTTTATTGGGATTCAGAGAGCTGTAGTGGGTCAAAAGGGAACAGACCACCAAACAGTGACCATGACATTCTTTTGGTGCAAGTTTGGCTTTGGAAAGTGCTTTGGAGCTTCTTGGTCCAGTCACTGAGCTATTTGTCACCAGTTGTCATGTAAAATCCACCCTTTGTCATGTATCACAATCCGATCGAGAAATGGTTCATTGTTTTTGCTTACAATAAGAGAAGATAATGGGAAATAGATGGGGAAACAGTGGGAAAAGTGTCAGACTTTATTTTTTTGGGCTCCAAAATCACTGCAGGTGATGATTGCAGCCATGAAATCAAAAGACACCTACTCCTTGGAAGGAAAGTTATGGCCAACCTGGATAGCATATTGAAAAGCAGAGACATTACTTAGCCAACAAAGATCCGTCTAGTCAAGGCTATGGTTTTTCCAGTAGTCATGTATGGATGTGAGAGTTGGACAGTGAATTGAAAAAGGCTGAGCACCAAAGAATTGATGCTTTTGAACTATGGTGTTGGAGAAGACTCTTGAGAGTCCCTTGGACTGCAAGGAGATCCAAAGAGTCCACCCTAAAGGAGATCAGTCCTGGGTGTTCATTGCAAGGACTGATGTTAAAGCTGAAATTCCAGTACTTTGGCCACCTCATGTGAAGAGTTGACTCATTGGAAAAGACCCTGATGTTGGGAAGGATTGGGGGCAGGAGGAGAAGGGGAAGACAGAGGATGAGATGGCTGAATGGCATGACCGACTCGATGGACATGGGTTTGGATGGACTCCGGAAGTTGGTGATGGACAGGGAGGCCTGGAGTGCTGTGGTTCATGGGGTCGCAAAGAGTCGGACACAAATGAGCGACTGAACTAAACTGAATACTGAAAAATGATGATTTTTTTTTTTTTGATTTGTGGTCAACTCATGAGTCACCCACTTATTGAGCCTTTTCACCTTTCTAATTTGCTTCAAATACCAAATGACCACCACAGAATGATCAACTTCAAGTTCTTGGGCAACTTCTACTGTAGTTTTGAGAGTATCAGCTTCAGTGATCCTCTCAATTAGTTGTTGTCAACTTACAATGGCCGGCCACTTTACTCCTCACTTTAAGACTCACATTTCCTTTGTAAAACTTCTTGAACCACCACTGTACTGTATGTTTATCAGCAGTTCCTGAGTCAAAGTGTTGTTGATAGTGCGAGTTATCTCTGCTGCTTTACAACCTATTTTGAACTCGAATAAGAAAATTGTTCAAATTTACTTTTTGTCTAGCATCATTTCTTTAGTCTAAAATAAATATAAAATAACAGCAAGTAATGTCATTAGCAAAAATACATAAAGAGAGAGGTGCACATTAAAATGATATATAACATAACCACATTTATGTTATACAATTAAGAGTGTATTCCAGTATCAAACAGCAAATTTCAACAATGCAAAACTGCAATTACTTTTGCACAAACCTATATATAAGTGATTTCATATGGTATTTATCTTTCTCTTTCTGAATTGCTTCACTTAGTATAATAATTTAATTTACTCTCTCAAGAAATTTTTAGTGAATACCTCATTTTGTGAAATGTAAAATTGAGGAACTAGGAGCTTCTCTGGTGGCTCAGACTGTAAAGAATCTGCCTGCAGTGTGGGAGACCTGGGTTTGATCTCTGGATTGGGAAAATCCCCTTAAGGAGGGCATGGCAACCCACTCCAGTATTCTTTATAGAATACTGTACATATTATTACAAATACTGTACATATTATTTAAATAACAGTTATGTTTCTGCTGAGTGACTAAGCACAGCACAGCACAGCAGAAAGATAACTATTATTTAAATAATATGTACAATATTTTTAAATCCTTCAAAACATTAGGAAAAGTCTTTGGAATAATCAGATAGCTTACATTTCATAGCATATCTGTTAAATGAACAACTATTGAATGGAAAAATATCCCTGATTCTTTGTAAGCTGTCTTTTTGGCAAATGAAATGGCTGTTTTCCTATAATTATACCTGTGTTCAGCCTTTTACATTATTTTCAGTGTATTTTTGAAATGAATTTCAAAATGAAATGTGGTAAAATGAATTTGTTTTAATTAGGTGGAAAAATGTTCTTAGCTGGAAGCAGAGAAATTGCATGTAGATAACTAGTTTTCTTACAAGAAAAGTGTGAATGGGTATACATTATTGGATATATAAGTGGAATGTTCTTCTGAATGTAAACTATGATACTAACTGCATTACTTTCATTTGCTTGAAAATAAAATCATAACAACTAAGACTGAAGATAGAAGAGGAGAAATGAATGTACAAACATTGTAAAAGTGGAAACAGTCTTAAATGGGGAGCCCTAATTGTGGTAAAGCAAGTAATTTCACTAAATCCATTCTTTTTAGAAAAATAAGCTTCTATTCCTTATGTAATTATTAAAATGGAAAAGTAGAATAAGAAAGGTGAAAAAGGCAGGTTAGACTTAGACCATCTATGTCAACACAAAGCAAACATACTTCCCCTTGGCCCAGATTTTGATAAATAAATTACTAGTTAGAAGGTTGCGTGCATGCCTACTTAGTTACTTCAGTCATGTCAGACTCTTTGTGACCCAGTGGACTGTAGCTCACCAGGCTCCTCTATCCTTGGGGTTCTCCAGGCAAGAATACTGGAGTGTGTTGCCATGCCCTCCTCCAGGGGACCTTCAGGAATCAGGATTGAACCTGGGTCTTTAATTCTCCTGCACTGACAGGTGGGCTCTTGACCAATAGCACCACCTGGGAAGCCTAGTTAGAGGGATAGTTTTTTTAATTTAAAGTTATTTATTTTTAATTGGAGAATAATTACTTTACAATATTGTGTTGGTTTCTTCCACATATCAACATAATCATCCATAGGTATGCATATGTCCCCTTCTAGAGGGATAGTTTTGAATTCACTAAACTGTTATTTTTGCATTGTTCAGACAATAAATTCTATTTAAATGGGGAATACAGATAAGTTTTTACACAAAGTACTTGGCAATATTTTGAAAATATATCACAAAACATAAAGAGAGTAGGTTTTTCCTCTTTTTGGAGAAGAATGTTCCAAAATAAAAAAAATGATGAGAGTGAGATTCTTACCTGGAGAAGAAATTTAACTTGAAACTCTCCTCAAGTAAAGTTGAGATGTGGGTATATTCATATGGAAATTTCCTTGATGCCAGTTGCAGAGATATTAACCACAATTTTAGTCATCATTTATGAAGTGAATGATAATGTGCTAATAGATTATTTTTAGGCTAAGATTTGTTAAGAAAGAAAGAACACTTCTAATAATGTTGAATTGAAAAAATGACCATATGAAAATTGAATGATATTTTCTTAGTAAAAGTAGAAGGTAATAGACTCAAGGAAATAAAAATAAAATAAAAATCCAGGTTGCCTGAATAGCAATGAGCTTTATAGAAAAAATTGGGTGTCAGAGTTGACAAAAAGTATTTTCAGATGTATAAATATGTTTGACTCCTTTTGGATTGACCTGATTATTAAATAAAACAATTAAATAGACTTCTTAATAGAAGTACAAATTATACTCATTATTGTGGAGCTATTGTCAGAAAAAAAATTGCCAGCATATTCCTAGGTTATGTTAAGAATAGATGTGAAAAGAATAGAATGGAAAAAAATCTTTCTCGATATTAATGAGACAGTTATTGGGATATGATTCTACAACTTGTTTTCTGTGCTTTGAAAGTTAATTGAGACAAAGAAGATTAAGTTTTTAAAAGCATTCCATTGTTTAAGGTTAGAAAAGGGTCAAGTGAATTGGAATAAGTGATGTACCGTTTTTATGAGGTATATGTATGATAATTGTTTCTGACATTCATACAGTGGACTACTCATTAGTCAATAGAACATTTATGGAAGCCTAACATACTGGTACTTTGCCAGCTATTGCCTATTGTATAGGATCCAGAAAAGTCTTAACAGTTCCTGCTGTAGAAGGAATTTGCAATATAGTCATGGGCTTCCCTGGTGGGTCAGGTGGTAAAGAATCTGCCTGCATTGTTGGAAACCTGGGTTCAATCCCTGGGCTGGAAAGGTCCCCTTGAGAAGAGATGGAAACCCATTCCAGTAGTCTTGCTGGGAGAATCCCATGGACAGAGGAGCCTGGCAGGTTACAGTCCATGGTAGCAAAGAGTCAGACACAACTGAGCAACTAACACTTTCACTTTCACACTTTACCTCATGAAAGACCAATATAATAGGCATAGGTAATTAACAAGGCAAAATATAGCTGTGCATTATTGATGATAAGGGCGGTTGAATTTAAGAAGGGATATCAGTGTCATCTGCAGGAGGGGGCTTCTTGAAATTATGAAAATTTGTTTGAGGTTGCAAAATGAGCAAGATTTAGAAAGGGCAGCAAGGCGAGAATGTTTTGTTGAGAGACACAGGCAGGGTGAGAATGAGAAAGGCAAAGGAGCAGTGGGATGGCAGGAGTGCAAAATGTTTATGTTGGTTTCAGCCTGATGTAGATACAGTTCTTAATTCTGAACACTTCATATTTGTTTCACTGGAAATCAAAACATTGTGCTGTTAATAGAAATGTTAACGATGTTGAAGTTTAAAGGAGGCAAATCCTGGTTTTAGTATTTCAAAATTGGAAATTACCTTAAATACTGTGAGTCAGATTCTTATTTTACATATTAATCTTAGAGAATTGTTAGTTGGCAATGGTGATGGTGATGATCACCCACCTTGTTAGTTCTAGGATGAGGACTAACAGCCTGATATCCTGATTGAGGTTAGTGTTCTTTCTGCTAAACCCTGCTGGGCTTTCTTGTATAAAATGAAAGGAAAACTTTGATCTTGTTTTTAAGGCTTCTTTGATAATTTTTGAACAAAAGTGAGGTTTGATTCCAAGCCTTGGAAAATGTTTCTGATGAAATATGCAAGCAATTGCTTATCATGGGTGTTCATGCATTTGATCCATTGAGACTGCTGAGGGGTGAAAGTTCCTATGTGGTTAGTGATAATCTTAATCAGTCTGAGAGCTGTCATCAGAGCAAAGAGAAACGACTTTTAGATTTTTCTTCATTGATACACGTTGACCTTTTAACCCTACTGATTGACAAAGCCACCCAAAGGCGCCTTCTTTCCTGTGTGGCTCCCGGCCCTGGCTGTGTTCCACAATTCTGTCAAGGGGGCTCTAAAATTCTGCTGCAACTGCCACTTTTTGTCAGCCAGCAATATGCTTGTCTGCCCATTAATGCTTCAGAAAGTGATTAATAAACTCCCCCACCCCTCCCTGAAAGAAAGGAGGAGGTCCAAATCATTCATAATGCACAAGGATGAAATACCAAGAGACCTCTTCTGGTCCAGTAGCCCCATGGGCACCTACCCCCAGCTAAAATGTTAGACTGAGTTGTTCTCATGATTGTGGAAACCTTGCAAGTATAAAAGAAATTGCAAAATTTCATGTCACTTATTAGTGTCTGCACTTACAATTTTAATGTTATTTTTTATCATTCAGATTCTATTTGTGTTAATAATGTCGAACATTATACTAAGACTCATTCCCTCTTGAGACTGTCCATCTATTATATTGTCAGAATGACCTTGTTTTTTCTTCACTTGTAGAATTTTTTCCCTTGGTTGAATTAAAAAAAAAAAAAGAATAAAGCAGCCTTTTGCCTTCTTTCATTTCAAGTGACTAAGGAAGAACTTCAATTTCATATGCATAGGTAGAGAATGGTTTTTCTCATAGCACATGCCATACATTAATTGATACTTCAGGCTACCCAGGGCATTACAAATGTTGTATTAAAAGGGATGAAAATGAGATCTCATCCTTGTGAAAAGACACAGAGTGAATGGATGAAGGAATAATTTTAAAAATATTTAAAAATTTTAAGAGATCAGAGTAGCCATATTTTTAAATGTCTACAAGATATTGTTTCCTTTTTAATAAGATCAAGTAGTTTGAAATCTTTTAATACTGAACTATGTAAGAATGTGAGAATTGCTAATTTTTAAAAATTCATTTCAGTTGACTAAATACTTGTCTGCTTTATATTCTCAGTAAGTGTGATAAAGCCATAATTATTTAAAGTAAAAATCAAAAGCCTGTTAAATAGATGAGATGGTGTCATGTAAAAGTTACTGATTAAAGATAAAATAGCATACATGAAAAAGCTTTTGCAATTTAAATACATTTAACTTACTGGTATTATATGTATATAAGTTAGATTCGGTTTCAGAACATTTTTCTAATCATTCTTTTCCTCTGATGTTTTAAGACCACCTTGTAATAATTTTTCTTTGCAATGACCATATGTTTCTTCTTCTTCCTTTCATCTGCTTTTCTTCCTGTCTTTGGCATTATTTTTACCTTTTAAAGCTATGAGTGTTTATTCTCTGTGAATTGTTCTACTGCTTATGGGGTCTTTACCCTCTTACCAAACTAAGTATTACCACCAGTATCCTAAAGAATGATTTTAATCTCTTTGAGTAAGGTTGGCATGTTTTAATTTAAAATTTTGTCTTTAAGATATCATTTTGTAATAGGCATTTTGACTTCATTTGTGAATATCCATTGAATTTCACTAAAGTGATGTGTACCACCGGAGAAGGGGAATATGTTTTGGTGAATTTGAACATCTAGAAAATTATATTAGACATATATTTAACAAAATATATTTTAGATTTTGAAGAATAGAATTGATTTTTAGTAAAGCTGTGAAATTAGGACATCCTAGAAGGTCTGGCAATGCCAAAGAATGCTCAAACTACCACACATGCACTCATCTTACACGCAAGTAAAGTAATGCTCAAAATTATCCAAGCCAGGCTTCAACAATACATGAACCCTGAACTACCAGATGTTCAAGCTGGTTTTAAAAAGACAGAGAACCAGAGATCAAATTGCCAACATCCTCTGTATCATTGAAAAAGCAAGAGAGTCCCAGAAAAACATGTATTTCTGCTTTATTGACTATGCCAAAGCTTTTGACTGTGTGGATCACAATAAACTGTGGAAAATTCTTAAAGAAATGGGAATACCAGACCACCTGACCTGCCTCTTGAGAAATCTGTATGCAGGTCAGGAAGCAACAGTTAGAATTGGACAAGAGAAAACAGACTGGTTCCAAACAGGCAAAGGAGTACGTCAAGGCTGTATCTTGTCACCCTGCTTACTTAACTTATATGCAGAGTACATCATGAGAAATGCTGGGCTGGAAGAGGCACAAGGTGGAATCAAGATTGCTGGGAGAAATATCAATAACTTCAGATATGCAGATGACACCACTCTTATGGCAGAAAGTGAAGAAGAACTAAAGAACTTCTTGATTAAAGTGAAAGAGGAGTGAAAAAGTTGGCTTAAAGCTCAACATTCAAAAAACTAAGATCATGGCATCTGGTCCCATCACTTCATGGCAGATAGATGGAGAAACAATGGAAACAGTGAGAGACTTTATTTTTTGGGGCTTCAAAATCACTGCAGATGGTGACTGCAGCCATGAAATTTAAAGATGCTTACTCCTTGGAAGGAAAGTTATGACCAACCTAGACAACATATTAAAAAGCAGAGACATTACTTTGCCAACAAAGGTCTGTCTCATCAAGCCTATGGTTTTTCCAGTAGTCATATATGGATGTGAGAGTTGGACTATAAGGAAAGCTGAGCACCAAAGAACTTATGCTTTTGAACTGTGGTGTTGGAGAAGACTCTTGAGAGTCCCTTGGATTTTTAGTAAGTAGATCCATCAGTCCATCCTAAAGGACATTAGTCCTGAATTTTCTTTGGAAGGACTGATGTTGAAGCTGAAACTCCAATACTTTGCCACCTAATGCGAAGAGCTGACTCATTTGAAAAGGTCTTTTGCTGGGAAAGATTGAAGGCAGGAGGAGAAGGGGACAACAGAGAATGAGATGGTTGGATGGCATCACCAACTCAATGGACATGAGTTTGAGTAAACTCTGGAAGTTGGTGATGAATATGAAGGCGTGGCATGCTGCAGTGCATGGGTTCGCAAAGTGTCAGACACAACTGAGCGACTGAACTGTATTGAACTGGAAGGCTGGATATCAGAGGCGATTCTAGAGGTTCTGGTTCTTTTGTAACCCATAAGTGATTTTGTGTATGGTACAAACTCAGTTCTTATTGTCTGTCTCCCTCATTTAAAAATGATCTTTGATCTAACTTGTAGTGGAATTAAAGATGAGTGTGCTGTCTGACTCATGTAGGAGAGTTAGTAAAGAACAAGAAAGAAAATTAAATAGACATTGATTTTCATGTCACCTCTTTGCTAACTTTGTGTACTAAATTGAGTAGTTTTATTTGTGAAGAGCTGTTGTAGTGACATTGTTTCATGCATTCTTCTAGTTGTTTATTAATGTAAAATATTTATTGTGGACCTACTATAAATAAATCACTGTTCAGGTGCTAGCAATATCTGACAGGACTGTCCATATTCTTGCTCCTTTGGGTTTAGGTCATGAGGGCTAGGGAGATGATGAGGATTAAATTGTTACAGTGGATCATTTTTATCCAAAACTGCGACAAATTCTATGGAACCACCCATTTAGTATGCTAGATTTATTTCATGATTTTAGTAATTACTATGTTAAATTTACTTTTTCCCTTGTCTGGCTATATTGTCAACCACAGATTCCTGAAACTTCAAATATAAATGTACTACAGTTTGAAATTTTAATATATTATATGGAATCACATATGAGATTATTTCTATTATATTTAGTTTATGGAGAAGAAATTGTTTTTCATTGCTGGAAAAGTTACAAACAATCATGACTAAAGTGTTCTGGCAGTGGATAAAGAGAATTACTTGAATTTGTTGATGCATTTAGAATCCACTATAAGGTTGAATTTTGATGATTTTTAGTTTCCCTCAAAAACTTTATTTATTTATTTTTTGATACTGAGGTTTTATAAAAAATTATTTATTTTAATTGGGGACTAGTTACTTTACAATATTGTAGTGGATTTTTGCCATACATTGACTGAATCTGGCATGGGTGTACATGTATTCTCCATCTTGAACCCCCATCCCACCACCCTCCCCATCCCATCGCATCCCTCAAGGTCATCCCAGTGCACCAGCCTTGAGTACCTTGTCTCATGCATAGAACCTGGACTGGCGATCTGTTTCACATATGTTAATATACATGTTTCAATGCTATTCTCTCAAATCATCCCACCCTCGCCTTCCCCCAGAGTCCAAAAGATTGTTTTATACATCTGTGTTTCTTTTGCTGTCTCGCATATAGAGTCATCATTACAACCTTTCTAAAGTCCATATATATGTGTTAGTATACTATATTGATGTTTTTTGTTCTGATTTACTTCACTCTGTATAATAGGCTCCAGTTTCATCCACTTCATTAGAACTGGTTCAAATGTATTCTTTTTTAATGGCTGAGTAATATCCCATTGTGTATATGTATCAAAGCTTTCTTATCCATTCATCTGCTGATGGACATATAGGTTGCTTCCATATAGGTTTATAATGTCCTGGCTATTATAAACAGTGCTGTGGGGAACGTTGGGGTGCATGTGTCTCTTTCAATCCTGGTTTCCTCGGTGTGTATGCCCAGCAGTGGGATTGCTGGGTCATATGGCAGTTCTATTTCCAGTTTTTTAAGGTATCTCCACACTGTTCTGCATAGTGGCTGTACTAGTTTGCATTCCCACCAACAGTGTAAGAGGGTTCCCTTTTCTCCACACCCTCTCCAGCATTTATTGCTTGTAGACTTTTGGATAACAGCCATTCTGACTGGCGTGAGATGGTACCTCGTTGTGGTTTTGATTTGCATTTCTCTGAAAAAGAGTGATGTTGAGCATCTTTTCATGTTTTGTTAACCATCTGTATGTCTTCTTTGGAGAAATGTCTGTTTAGTTCTTTGGCCCACTTTTTGATTGGGTCATTTATTTTTCTGGAATGGAGCTGCAGGAGTTGCTTGTATATTTTTGAGATTAATTCTTTGTCAGTTGCTTCATTTGCTATTATTTTCTCCCATTCTGAAGGCTGCCTTTTCACCTTGCTTATAGTTTCCTTCGTGGTGCAAAAGCTTTTAAGTTTAGTTAGGTCCCATTTGTTTATTTTTGCTTTTATTTCCATTACTCTGGGAGGTGGGTCATAGAGGATCCTGCTGTGATTTATGTCAGAGAAGGTTTTGCCTATGTTTTCCTCTAGGAGTTTTATCATTTCTGGTCTTATATTTAGATCTTTGATCCATTTTGACTTTATTTTTGTGTATGGTGTTATAAAGTATTCTAGTTTTATCCTTTTACAAGTGATTGACCAGTTTTCCCAGCACCACTTGTTAAAGAGATTGTCTTTTTTCCATTCTATATTCTTGTCTCCTTTGTCAAAGATAAGGTGTCCATAGGTACGTGGATTTATCTCTGGGCTTTCTATTTTGTTCTGTTGATATATTATATTTCTGTCTTTGTGCTAGTACCATACTGTCTTTATGACTGTGGCTTTGTAGTATAGCCTAAAGTCAGGCAAGTTGATTCCTCCAGGTCCATTCTTCTTTCTCAAGATTGCTTTGGCTATTCGAAGTTTTTTGTATTTCTACAAGTTACAAATTTCTATAATTTCAAATTGTGAAATTATTTGTTCTAGCTCTGTGAAAAATACCATTGGTAGCTTGATAGGGATTGCATTGAATCTATAGATTAGTTTAGGTAGTATACTCATTTTCACTACATTGATTCTTCCAATCCATGAACATGGTATATTTCTCCATCTATTTATGTCCTCTTTGATTTCTTTCATCAGTATTTTATAGTTTTCTATATATAGGTCTTTTGTCTCATTAGGTAGATTTATTCCTAAGTATTTTATTCTTTTTGTTGCAATGATGAATGGGATTGTTTCCTTAATTTCTCTTTCTGTTTTCTCATTGTTAGTGTATAGGAATGCAAGGGATTTCTGTGTGTTAATTTTATATCCTGCAACTTTACTATATTCACTGATTAGCTCTAGTAATTTTCTGGTGGCATCTTTAGGATTTTCTATGTAGAAGATCATGTCATCTGCAAACAGTGAGAGTTTTACTTCTTTTCCAATCTGGATTCCTTTTATTTCTTTTTCTGCTCTGATTGCTGTGGCCAAAACTTCCAAAACTATGTTGAATAGTAGTGGTGAGAGTGGGCACCCTTGTCTTGTTCCTGACTTTAGGGGAAATGCTTTCAACTTTTCACCATTGAGGATAATGTTTTCTGTGGGTTTGTCATATGTAGCTTTTATTATGTTGAGGTATGTTCCTTCTATTCCTGCTTTTTCGAGGATTTTTATCATAAATGGATGTTGAATGTTGTCAAAGGCTTTCTCTGCATCTATTGAGATAATCATATGGTTTTTATCTTTCAATTTGTGAATGTAGTTTATTACATTGATTGATTTGTGGATATTAAAGAATCCTTACATCCCTGGGATAAAGCCCACTTGGTCATGATGTATGATCTTTTTAATATATTGCTGGATTCTTTTTGCTAGAATTTTGTTAAGGATTTTTGCATGTATGTTCATCAGTGATATTGGCCTGTAGTTTCCTTTTTTTGTGGCATCTTTGGTTTTAGTATTAGGGTGATGGTGGCCTCATAGAATGAGTTTGGAAGTTTACCTTCCTCTGCAATTTTCTGGAAGAGTTTGAGTAGGATAGGTGTTAGCTCTTCTCTAAATTGTTGGTAAAACTCAGCTGTGAAGCCGCCTGGTCCTGGGCTTTTGTTTTTTGGAAGATTTCTGATTACAGTTTTGATGCCCGTGCTTGTGATAGGTCTGTTAACATTTTTTATTTCTTCCTGGTTCACTTTTGGAAATTAATACTTTTCTAAGAATTTGTCCATTTTTTTCTAAGTTTTCCATTTTATTGGCATATAATTGCTGATAGTAGTCACTTATGATCTTTTATATTTCTGTGTTGTCTGTTGTGATTTCTCCATTTTCATTTTTAATTTTGTTGACTTGATTCTTCTCCTTTTGTTTCTTGATGAGTCTGGCTAATGGTTTGTCAGTTTTATTTATCTTCTCAAATAACCAGCTTTTAGCTTTGTTGATTTTTGCTATGGTCTCTTTTGTTTCTTTTGCATTTATTTCTGCCCTAATTTTTAAGATTTCTTTCCTTCTACTAACCCTGGGGTTCTTAATTTCTTTCTTTTCTAGTCGCTTTAGATATAGAGTTAGGTCATTTATTTGACTTTTTTCTTGTTTCTTGAGGTAAGCCTGTAGTGCTATGAACCTTCCCCTTAGCACTGCTTTTACAAGGTCCCATAGGTTTTGGGTTGTTTCATTTTCATTTTCATTCATTCTCTGCATATTTTTATTTCTTTTTTGATTTCTTCTGTGATTTGTTGGTTATTCAGAAGCATGTTGTTTAGCCTCCATATATTGGAATTTTTAATAGTTTTTTTTTTTTTCCTGTAAATGACATCTAATCTTACTACATTGTGATCGGAAAAGATGCTTGGAATGATTTCAGTTGTTTTGAATTTACCAAGGCTAGATTTATGGCCCAGGATGTGATCTATCCTGGAGAAGGTTCCATGTGCACTTGAGGAAAAGGTGAAATTCATTGTTTTGGGGTGATATGTCCTATAGGTATCAATTAGATCTAACTGGTCCATTGTATCATTTAAAGTTTGTGTTTCCTTGCTAATTTTTCTGTTTAGTTGATCTATCCATAGGTGTGTGTGGGGTATTAAAGTCTCCCACTATTATTGTGTTATTGTTTATTTCCCCTTTCATACTTGCTGGCATTTGCCTTACATATTGTGGTGCTCCTATATTGGGTGCATATATATTTATAATTGTTATATCTTCTTCTTGTATTGTTCCTTTGATCATTATGTAGTGTCCTTCTTTGTCTCTTTTCTCAGCCTTTATTTCAAAGTCAATTTACCTGATATGAATATTGCTCCTCCTCCTTTTTTTTGGTCTTTATTTGCATAGAATATCTTTTTCCAGCCCTTCACTGTCAGTCTGTATGTGCCCCTTGTTTTGAGGTGGGTCTCTTGTAGACAGTATATTTAGGGGTCTTATTTTTGTATCCATTCAGCCAGCCTTTGTCTTTGGGTTGGGGCATTCAACCCATTTACATTTAAGGTAATTATTGATAGGTATGATCCCGTTGACACTTACTTTGTTGTTTTGGGTTCAAGTTTATACACATTTTCTGTGTTTTCTGTCTAGAGAAGATCCTTTAGCATTTGTTGAAGAGCTGGTTTGGTGGTGCTGAGTTCTCTCAGCTTTTGCTTGTCTGTAAAGCCTTTGATTTCTCCTTCATATTTGAATGAGATCCTTGCTGGGTATGGTAATCTGGGTTGTAGGTTTTTCTCTTTCATCACTTTAAGTATGTCCTGCCATCCCTTCTGGCCTGAAGGGTTTTTATTGAAAGATCAGCTGTTATCCTTATGGGAATCTCCTTGTGTGTTATTTGTTGTTTTTCCCTTGCTGCTTTTAATATTTGTTCTTTGTGTTTGATCTTTGTTAATTTGATTAATATGTGTCTTGGGGTATTTCACTTTGGGTTTACGCTGTTTGGGACTCTCTGGGTTTCTTGGACTTGAGTGATTGTTTCCTTCCCCGTTTTAGGGAAGTTTTCAACTATTATCTCCTCAAGTATTTTCTAATGGTTTTTCTTTTTGTCTTCCTCTTCTGGGACTCCTATGATTCGAATGTTGGTGCGTTTAACATTGTTCCAGAGGTCTCTGAGGTTGTCCTCATTTCTTTTAATTCTTTTTTCTTTTTTCCTGTCTGTTTCATTTATTTCTACCATTCTATCTTCTACCTCACTTATCCTATCTTCTGCCTCAGTTGTTCTACTGTTGGTTCCCTCCAGAGTGCTTTTGATCTCATTTATTGCATTATTCATTATTGATTGATACTTTTGTATTTCTTCTAGGTCCTTGTTAAACATTTCTTGCATCTTCTCAATCCTTTTCGCCAGACTATTTATCTGTAACTCAATTTTGTTTTCAAGATTTTGGATCATTTTTACTGTCATTATTCTGAATTCTTATTCAGGTAGACTCCCTATCGCCTCCTCTTTTGTTTGATTTGGTGGGCATTTATCATGTTCCTTTACCTGCTGAGTATTTCTCTGCCTTTTCATCTTGTTTAGATTGCTGTGTTTGGCGTGGCCTTTCTGTATTCTGGCAGTTTGTGGTTCCTCTTTATGGGGGAGGTTCCTCCCTTTGGATGGGGTTGGATCAGTAGCTTGTCAAGGTTTCCTGGTTAGGGAAACTTGTGTGGTGTTCTGGTGGGTGGAGCTGGATTTCTTCTTTCTGGAGTGCAAAGAAGTGTCAGGTAGTGAGTTTTGAGATGTCTGTGGGTTTGGTGTGACTTTGGGCAGCCTGTATATTGAAGCTCAGGGCTATGTTCCTACATTACTGGAGAATTTGTGTGGTATGTCTTGCTATGGAACTTGTTGGATCTTGGGTGGAGCTTGGTTTCAGTGTAGGTATGGAGGATTTTGGTTGAACTCTTATCAATTAATGTTTCCAGGAGTCAGGAATTCTCTGTTGTTCTCAGGTTTTGGACTTAAGCCTCCTGCCTCTGGTTTTCAGTAGCCTCAAGACTTCTCCATCCATACAGCACTGAAGATAAAACATCTAGGTTAATGGAGAAAAGATTCTTCACAATGAGGGACACCCAGAAAGGTTCACTGAGTTACATGGAGAAGAGAAGAGGGAGGAGGGAGATAGAGGTGACCAGGAGAAGAAGAAGAGAAGCAGTGAAGCAGTGAAGTAGCTCAATTGTGTCTGACTCTTTGTGACCCCATGGACTGTAGCCTACAAGGCTCCTTTGTCCATGGAATTTTCTAGGCAAGAGTACTGGAGTGGGTTGCCATTTCCTTCTCCAGGGGATCATCCCAACCCAGGGATCAAACCCGGTTCTCCTGCATTGCAGGCACTTTACCATCTGAGTCATCAGGGAAGCATGGGGAAATCAAAAGGGGAGAGAGCAGTCTAGCCAGTAATCATATCCCTATGTGCTCTCCACAGCCTGGAATACCCAGAGAGGTTCACGGAGTTACATAGAGAAGAGAAGAGGGAGGAAGGAGATAGAGGTGACCAGGAGGAGAAGAGAGGGTGTAGAAAGGAGCGAGACCTAGCCAGTAATCAGTTCCCTAAGTGTTCTCCCCAGCCTGGAATACCCAAAGAGATTCACAGAATTGGGTAGAGAAGAGAAGGGGGAGGGAGGAAATAGAGGTGACCTAGGGGAGAAAAAGGAGAGTAAAAGGAGGAGAGGGCAATCAAGCCAGTAATCACACTCCTAAGTAAAAATGGGTACTGAAGATTGGATTCTTAAAGGTACAAAATTGATAGCAAATACCAAAAATCAAAGATTAAAAATCTAGAGTAGAGTTTAGACTCTCAAAAATACAATATTAAAAAAAACAAAACAAAATCACAAAGATTATAAAAAATATATTTAAAGTTTGTTTTAAAAATAGGGTCTTTTTTTTCAAGGGAATAGTAGGTTATAAAAATGAAAATTAAAGGAGTAATAGAGGACTTAATATTAAAAAAGTGAAAAATAAAAAAAAATTTAAAAGATGATTATAGTAAAAACATATCTAGGAATTTCTCTGGAGCTGTTGTGGGCAGTGTGGGATCAGTTGTTTCAGATATTTTCTTGTTCCAGCTTATATTTCTCAAGATCTATAGGCCCCTTCCAGTGTAGCTGGCGCTAACTACAGGATTTTAATCTGTTGCACCTGTCACTTCCAAAGTGGTTCCGTCTGTTCATTTTGGCTTATTCTGTTTGCAAGTCTCTTCAGTGTCCAATTTTTGCCCTGACACAAGGGAACAAATGTGGTCACTTATTTAGGCTCACTTGTTCAGTCGTGCTTGTGGGGAGGAAGGAATACTGCAAATTAATATCACTGGTGTGTGTGGGGAGTGCTCACAGTGTCTCGGCCACACTGGGTTTGCCTCTGCTCATGGCGTGTGTGCTTTCCCAGTATACACTGCTTAGGTTCCAGGTTGTTCTGCAGGGGGACTGTCTAAAGCGGGCCCTGGGTTGCGTGCACTTCCCAGGTCTAAGCCACTCAGGTTCAGGTTCTCAGGTACTCCCAAAGGCACAGACTTGGTTGGGCCTGCGTTTTGTGCCCTTCCCAGGTGCAGGCAGCTCAGGCGACCAGGTGCTTGGCGAGAGCACTCTCCTTAGGTGCGGTGCGTCTTATCACCTCCCCCATCCCAGCCACTCGGTTTCCTGGTATGCCGTCTCAGGTGTGCTGTGTGGCTCTATTGGGGAGCTGACCTCTGGCTTCAACTCTCCTGGCAGATGTCATCTCTCCAGGATCCCAGCAAGGCTTGGTTGGCCACTGAGAGCCTGCTCGAGTTTGCTGGAGGATGCCATCTCTGGGGCTGAGTTTGCCCCTTTCCAGCTCTGGCTGCCACCTGCCTGCCTCCCTGCCTCTGTCAAGGGGATGCTGGTCCACAGCGGGCTAGCTCTCCTCTGGTATTCACTCAGTCCTTTGTTCTGTGGGTGGGCCGGCAGTGCCTTCGGTTAGGGATTTTCGTGGAAAAGTTCTCTCTCTCTCTGGCTATCCCACAGTTTGGGTTGCTGTCTCACTTAGCTCCCTCATATTGCCCTCAAGGCACTCAGTCCCAGTCCTTACCCTAGGCAGTGTGGCCCACGCCTCCCTGTTCAGCCCCAGCTTGCTGGTGGTAGATGCGAGCCTCTGGACTATTTCTCCACTGGGAATTGCCCTTAGGCATGTAAGCTGTGGGTTTTATTTATTTATTTATTTATGTTTCCTCCCAGTTATGTTGCCCTCTGAGATCCCAAAACTCTCCACAGACCAACCTGTTATTTGCAAACTTCTCCTCTTTTATGACTCCCTCCCAGGGATGGATCTCTATCCCTAACTCTTTTGTCTCTCTTTTAATCTTCTATATTTTGTCCTACTTCCTTTCAAAGACAATGGGTTGCCTTTCTGGGTGCCTGGTGTCCTCTGCCAGCGTTCAGAGGTTGTTTTGTGGAATTTGCTCAGCGTTCAAATGTTCTTTCGATGAATTTGTGGGAGAGAAAGTGGTCTCCCCGTCCTATTCCTTTGCCATCTTAGGACTGCTGTTTCCCCCCAAAACTTTAATAATTCACTTATCTATTTGTAATTTTTCCAGATTTAGTGAGAACTAGCTTACATATGAAATTGTGGAAGTTTAAGGTATACAGCGTGTGAGTTTGTTACAAATATATTGCAATACGATTAGCTAACACTGCCATTGTCACATGATTACCGTTTCTTTTTTATGTGAAAACATTTATGATCTACTCTTTTAGCAACTTTCAAGTATATAATGCAATATTATATACTTGAATATTATAATGCAATAATATTGTGCATTAGGTCCCCAGAAAGTATTCATTTTCTAACTGAAAGTTTGTACTCTTTGGCCAACATCTCCCCATTTCCTTTACCTTGCCCCACCCCTCCAACCCCTAGCAACTACCACTCAACTTTGTTTCTACAGTTCAGCTCTTGTATTCCACATACAACTGATATTATACAGTACTTATTTTTTTCTCTCTGACTTTTTTTCATGTAACGTAATGCCCTGAAGGTCTATCCATGTTTTCTCAAATGGTAGGATTTCCTTCTTTCTCATGGCTGAAAAATATTTCATTATATATGTATCTATACACTACATTTTCTTCATTCTTTCAGCCATTGATGGACACTAGGTGATTTCCATACCTTGGATATTGTGAATAATGCTGCATTGAACATGGGAATGCAAATATCTCTTCAAGATCCGGTTTTCATTTTCTTGAGATATATATCCAGTAGAGGAATGGCTGGATCATGTGGTAGTTCTATTTTTAGTGCTAGCTACTTCACAGAACCATCTCAGTGAATCTTAGAAATAGGACACCAGTGAAAATGAAATAATATCTTGAGGATCGGATTTGGGATTATATCCTACTATTTAGTAAACATTAGAATATCTTCATTATCACTACTTAAATTTTGAACAAGAGCATTATCAATGCCATTTAATATATCTTTTTGTTACTAATCTGACTTCATTACTTCCCTCTCAGAGGTAACTGCTTTCCTGAATTGTGTGCATATCATGTCTTTCCTATTTAAAAACGTTTTTCTACATATATATATTTCCCTAAATAAGATATTCAGTGTTCTTGTTCTGAATTTTATAAATATTGTATAACACTATGTGCATTTATCTTTGACTTATCATTTTCACTGTGCCCTATTTCTAGATGCACTAAATAGATCTGTGAAGTAGCTCATTCTCTTTCATAGTGCTTTTCAATGCCACTTCATAAATCATATCTGCATGTATCTAGGAGTCTATTTCTGGCCTGTCTTTTCTGTTACATTGGGTCAAATTTTCTTTTGAAATTTCCTGTACCAACACCACATTGTTGTAATTGTCCTTTACAATAGTATTGATATCTAATAAAAGAAAGTTCCCATTTTGTGCTTCATTCTCAGGAGTATCTTGGCAATTCTTGAGCTTTCATCTGTAAAATTTTTATTTATTTATTTATTTTTCAAATCAAGAGTTTTTATTGTCTCTTTAAAATATCACAACTGAGTCCATAGAACCATCTGATATCTTGTCATTTCTGCAGCGGGATCACTGAGATATTACTCATCAGCCTGCTGAACTGTTCCTTTTTCAGAAACATAGATACCACCCAAAAATTTTCTGATATCCTTGTTTTTAACTGTGGTGGCTTGCTGAATCAAAGCAGCTGAATTTGACACAAGTTCAATGTCATTTCCTTCAAGAATCAACTCATCTTTCTGGGCTTGAGATACTGAACAGGCAACCCCTGGCCTCATTCGAACCCTGCGTATGTATTTTTCACCCAAAAAATTTCGGATTTCCCCAAGAGAACCATTCTCCTGAATAACAATATTGATGGGGAAGTGGGCATACACCGATCTCATCTTGTAACGGAAGCCCAGTGTAACACCCTTGATCATGTTCTGTACATGACTACAGATTGTGCAAACAGTGGCCAGTTCCTTTCTGTTTCCCCACCATTTGTCAACACGGAGCCTCTTCTTTTTCTTTCCAAGAAGACTGAGTTCTACATTGATGTGATTGAAGTCCCTCCGCAGGGTGCTTCTGGGGCCCTTCACAATAACTGTCCGTCCCTTCAAGGTAATGTTGATATTTTCTGGGATGTCGACAGTCTGATTGCTGAGAATGGTCTTCATTCTCGCAGTAGATGCGGCAAAGAGCTGTAAAATTTTTAGAGTCAGTTTTTCAAGTAACTTGAAAAATGTTGGAACTTGATTAAAACTGTAATCGCTCCAAAAATAACTTGGGTAAAAATTGATGCTTTATAAAATTCAGTCTTCTTTGTACCAGTCATTGTTCAATCAAAAAAATGGAACAAGCAGGAAATATTTATTGAGAGATTTATTGCAAGGAGTAGACTCACACCATTCTAGGGCTGGCTGGGCAAGTCTAAATCTCTAAGGCAGGCAGTGAGGAAGGGCAGGCAGGGATTCTTGGATGCACCAAAGCTGCTGTCTATTGAGGGAGTTTCTTCTTCTTCAGGGAACTCTCAGCTTTGTTCTAAGTCCTTTCAACTGGTGGAATCAGACCCATCCAGATTATTTTGGTTAATATCCCTTACTCAAAGTTAATGAATTACAGACCTTGGAAAATGCCTTCACAGCAGCATCTAGATTAGTGTTTGATTGAATAACTGAGGATTGCAGACTAGTCATTTTGATACATAAAACTGACCATCACACTTGTCACAAACATGGTGAATTTCTCCATTTATTTATATTTATTTTTCCATTTTTAATGCCCTTTTCTAAACTAAATTTCTCTTTTCAAGTGGTCTTTAAATTTTTAAGTATTTGTTATTTTTAATGATTGCATTTTTGTATTTATTGGTTTAATTTTGGCTGCCCTGGGTCTTGGTTGCTGTGCACAGGCTTTCTTTAGTAGAGGTGAGTGGTGGTTTCTCTTGTTTCAGAGCATGAGTTCTAGGTGCACGGACTTCAGTGCTTATGGCACAAAGGCTTTGCTGTTCTGTGGCATATGGGATCTTCCTGAACCAGGGATCAAAGCTGTGTCCCCTGAGTTAGTAGGTGTATTTTTAACCACTGGACCACCAGGGAAGTCTTTGTACAAGACTTTTTAAAAATTTACATTATCTAACAGTAACATCTCTTGCTGTAGAGAAATGCAATTGATTTTTCTATGTGGGTCTTCTCTTTATCTAACGTGCTAAATTCTCTTGTTATTTCTAGTAATTTGGGGGAGATCTTTTTGGGTATTTTATGTGTATGATTATATAACTTGTGAGAATAGCAGTTTTATAGCTATTCTTCCTATTCAGTGCTCATGTTTTTTAAAATCAATTTTTAAATTACATATGATAAAATTTATTCTTTGCGGTACACAGTTCTGTGTCTTTTGGCTAATGCACAAAGTCAATTATCCACCACTATAATCAAAATTAAGAACAGTTTCATCAGCTCCCTAAACTTCTCTGTGCCATGATTCTGTAATCATTTTTCCTCTTTTTCACAAACCCTGGAAACTAGTGGTCTGTTTTTTATATCTAAATTTTGCCTTTTCAAGAATGTTGCACAAATGGGATCTCATTGTATGTGAATAAAAGTTATGCTTCTCTTAGGAAAATATCTGTGAGTATATGTTTACCTTTATAGGAAGGTATAGAAAACAGCCAAACATTCTCCCCAGAGTTCCAGTTATGTTTCCACCTTTGTTAGCACTTGGTATTCTAAGTTTTTAAATTTATTTCCTCTTCTTGACTTCTGAAAGTTTAACATGTTCTGGATACCAGTCTTTTGTCAGATATGTAATTTGCAAATGTTTTCTTCCATTTCAAGGCATTTCTTTCTTAACAGTGTGTTTGTAGAGCAAAACGTTTAAAATTTTCATTAAGTTTGCATTACTAATATTTTCCCTTTTGTTTCTTGCTTTTGGAGTAAAATCTAAGAAATCTTTCCCTGATTCAGTGTCACAAAGATTTTCTCCTGTTTTCTTCTAAATGCTTTATTGA
Source organism: Antilocapra americana (assembly GCA_007570785.1). NCBI lineage: Eukaryota > Metazoa > Chordata > Mammalia > Artiodactyla > Antilocapridae > Antilocapra > Antilocapra americana. The sequence goes on from ML662442.1 coordinate 42,486,270, forward strand.
TTTACACTTTATACCTATGATATATTTTGAATTGATATTTCATACCAAATGTAAAAATATAGACTCAAATGTATTTTTTATACGTAGCTATGCACCTAATTGTTCCAGGATAGCATGTGTTTGTGTGTGTGCATGCTTGCACACATAAGTGTGTGTTTGAAAATAAAAGATGAACATGCTTGCTTCTATTAGCCAAATGGAATTTGATTCTTTTTGGTCAGGAGTTAAAAAATAGAACCTATATGTTTTATTCACCTCACAATGGAAGTTTAGCAGCACAAACACATGTGCCATAAATTCCCCTGTTACAATAGTGTAACGGCATATGTCTCTGATGCCCTGGCTCTTGCTGGAGGGAAGCAACAGAAGGAAATTTTATATGGAAGTAGCATAATTTTCTATTTTGTATTACCTTTTAGTAGATTGTGTGATTTTAGAATAGTTAATTATTTTAGCAAATTTTCTAGGAAAAAAAAGGATTTTTTTCTGCATATTGATCAGATGAGGCTGTCAGGTGAAGGGATCAGAGATGTAGAGTTCTTGTTTCCCTGACAGGGCGTTAGTCAGTCTGTGGACTGACTGCTGGATTCTACCTATGGTTCAGAATCACACTGCACATAAATCAGGCATCCACAGGCAAAACCTTTTCTCCTAATGTGTTTAGTGATAATTTTTTGTATCAAGACACAGTGTCACGTAGTGACTAAGGTTTTGTTGAATTGTAGCACAGAACCTAGTGTTTTACCTGTTTCCTAATTCAATTTAGCTTCACATATGTCTGGTGGGTATGAGTGTCCCATTTCCATAGTAGAGGAAACTGAAACTTAAGAGAATGAAGAGCTTGTGCACAATCACACACCTGGAAAACAAAGGAGCCAGGTATCAAACACAATATGCCTTCAAAGTCTGGAGTGAAATCCAAGAATAATTCGACCCCATAAATCTTAAAGTCCCTTTTTATTAACAACATTCTCATTGTTGCTGAGGAATGACCTGTTTTTCGCTTTAGCAAACTTGTTGTTTAGTCCAGAGTCCCCAGGATTGAAGTCCTTTGGCTGCAGCTTTCTGGTGGGCCTAGGTGAAGGTGAGCTCTTCTTTGTCCTGTTGTGGTCTCTTCTAACCATTAGAGCTGTGCTAGGCCATGGAGCCATATAGCCTTGGCACTGAAGGAATTGAAGAAAAATAATGAACTCTCTGTCTCCATCATAAGGGAGGAAAGGAACGGCCAACCTGACTCCATCTTGAAAAAGAAGGAAACTCCGTCTTGCACTTTCAGTGAGCTTTGGACTATGTGCCAGGTAGCCATGGGGATAACACACACACAGCTGAACTGGCCTCCCAGACTGATAAACACCAGATTCCATACCAACATTTCTCGCCACCAAAAAGAATGTAATAATCCCCTATGTAGTTAAACACCTTTGTAATCTTTATGGCACTCATTGGTGTAGGCTACAGTGTATACCCAGGTGACCCCTCTGATTATGAATTACGGCTGTAACCTGATTATATCTCCCTTTAACATTTTCCAGGCTAGGTTTAAGGGGATGTGGGCTTGAACAGTACAGTTAAGCTATATAAGGTTTTCACAAAAGTCGGTCAGGGTCGTTGACTAAGAGGAGACTCTTCCTTGGACCTGCCAGTGTAATAAACTGCACTCCACTATCTACATTGTCCTTCAGAGTGAGTTTGTTTCTTGAAATGCATGGCTACAACAGTTAGACACAGAGGGATCTTCTACCTTAGAGAGTGCTATAAAGGGACAGACAAAATCAAACAGCTAAAAACTGGTGCCCATTTATGTTCAGTGAAGAGGACTTTTTAGTTCAGTTCAGTCACTCAGTCCTGTCTGACTCTGTGACCCCATGGACTGCAGCACGCCAGGCTCCCCTGTCCATCATCATCTCCTGAAGCTTGCTCAGACTTATGTCCATTGAGACGGTGATGCCATCCAACCATCTCATCATCTGTCATCCTCTTCTCTTCCTGCCTTCAGTCTTTCCCAGCATCAAAGTCTTTTCCAGTGAGTCAGTTCTTCACATCAGGTGGCCAAAGTATTGGAGTTTCAGCTTCAGTATCAGTCCTTCCAGTGGATATTCAGGACTGGTTTGATTTCCTTGTAGTCCAAGGGACTCTCAAGAGTCTTCTACAACACCATAGTTCAAAAGCATCAATTCTTCAGCACTCAGCTTCCCTTGTGGCTCAGCTGCTAAAGAATCCGCCTGCAGTACAGGAAACCTGGGCTCAATCCCTGGGTTGGGAAGATCCCCTAGAGAAGGGAAAGGCTATCCATTCCAGTATTCTGGTCTGGAGAATTCAATGGACTGTATAGTCTATGGGGTCGCATAGACTGAACAACTTTCCCTTTCCCTTTCCGCTTTCTTTATAGTCCAACTCTCACATCCATACATGACTAATGGAAAAACCATAGCCTTGATTAGATGGACCTTTGTTGGCAAACTAATATCTCTGCTTTTGAATATGCTGTCTAGGTTGGTCATAGCTTTTCTACCAAGGAGCAAACGTCTTTTTCTTTCATAGCTGCAGTCACCATCTGCAGTGATTTTGAAGCCCAATAAAGTCTCTCACTGTTTCCACTGTTTCCCCATCTATCTGCCATGAAGTGATGGGACCAGATGCCATGATCTTAGTTTTCTGAATGTTGAGCTTTAAGCCAACTTTTTCACTCTCTTCTTTCACTTTCATCAAGAGGCTCTTTAGTTCTTCTTCACTTTCTGCCATAAGGGTGGCGTCATCTGCATATCTGAGGTTATTAATATTTCTCCCGGCAATCTTGATTCCAGCTTGTGCTTCATCAAGCCCAGCGTTTCTCATGATGTATTCTGCATATAAGTTAAATAAGTAGGATGATAATATACAACCTTGACATATTCCTTTTCCTATTTGGAACCAGTCTGTTGTTCCATGTCCAGTTCCAACTGTTGCTTCCTGACCTGCATACAGGTTTTTCAAGAGACATGTCAGGTGGTCTGGTATTCCCATCTCTTTAAGAATTTTCCACAGTTTATTGTGATCTACACAGTCAAAGGCTTTGGCATAGTCAATAAAGCAGAAGTAGATGTTTTTTCTGGAACTCTCTTGCTTTCTCAATGATCCAACAGATGTTGGCAATTTGATCTCTGGTTCCTTTGCCTTTTTTAAATCCAGCTTGAACATCTGGGGGTTCACAGTTTACGTACTATTGAATCCTGGCTTGGAGAATTCTGAACATTACTAGTGTGTGAGATGAGTGTAATTGTGTGGTAGTTTGAACATTCTTCGGCATTTCCTTTCCTTCTTTGGACAATTAATTTACCTAATTTAACCTTTAAAAATGTCACCTTCACCTCTAACCTCAGTAATAAATATACTTTATTTGATTTAATTTTAGAAGCTTCCATATTTACCCTCAGTCACTGCTGCCCTTTAGCATTGAGTTGGGTTAGGGAAGGAGAAAAGAAAGCTAGCTAAAAAAGCTTTTAGAAATGATCTTTTCTTTGATTTTTACTGGAATTAACTTCCAGGATAATTTGATCTGTTAAGTATACATAAGCATATTCTTCTTTATGGAGGATGGAATGGTAGGGCTGAGGGAGAATAGTAAATCAATGGTAAGTTAATGAAACCAAACCCTATGAAGAGTATCCAGCAAAGGAGTACTTCCTATGATTAAAATAAATGATTTCAGAAGCTGTTGCTGATGGAAATACATGTCTTTTGCTTTGAAGTTACCTGATACCAGTGACTGTGCACTACCCCTGTACTCAGCTCTCTAGCACCTTGCTGGAGATCAGGGCTGCTCAAGTTTTTATGTGCATTCAGATCACCTGAGAGTCTTGCTTGACTGGAGATAGGATTCATCTAGCCTGGGGTGGGGCTTGGGATTGTGCCTTTCTGAGAGCTTCCAGGTGATGCTGATAGTGTCAGTCCTTAGGTCTGCATTTTGAGTAGCAAGACTGTTGAAATTTGATTCCTGAAAATATAATCTTTTAAGGACTTTATATGGAAAACATTTCCCATGTTTACATTTTACTATACCTATATAAAAAGAAACTTTTAGGTTAATTTTTTAATGAAAGACTTAGACTAAGTATTAATATATAAGGAAAGCAAAATGAAGGGTAACATCTAGAAATCATGACTTAGTCCATGCTAGGTATTGTGCTAAGGATTTTACATATGTTATCAGTTCTCACATCCTGGATGAGAGATCTAGATTATCATTTACATTTGTAGATGGATAAATCAAGGTGACTCAATAGTAAAGAATCCACCTACCAATGTGGGAGCTGTGGTAGGTTCAGTCCCTTGGTTGGAAAGATCCCCTGGCAGAGGAAGTGGCAACCCACTCCAATATTCTTGCCTGTGAATCCCCATAGACAGAGGGGCCTGGTAGGCTACAGGCAATGAGGTCACAAAGAGTTGGATGTGACTTAATGACTACATTCACACAAACCAAGGTGTAAAGCAATCTTTACATAATGCCCTGAGGCCACACAGCTAACCTTAGAGGCTGTATTCAGACTTTGGTTGTTGGCCTCTAAAACCTGTGTTGTTACCAACTGCTCTATTATTAAATTCTGGATAGTAGTTAAAATGATGGTTAAATGCAATCTAAAGATGGAGGGCATGAACATTACAGTCAAATGTGGATTTGAGTCCAAGTCTTCCATTTACTGCCTGTTTGACCTTGAGAAAAATCTTGCAGTTCCATTTTCTCTATTTGAAAGTGAAGATGAAACCTGCTCTGCTTTTCTCTCCACTTTGAAGGAGTGAAGATCAATCAGATCATGATGTGATGTGTTTTGTAAATTGCAAGACAGCACACACAGGTAGTTTTCTCTTCTTTCCAAATATTTCTTATCCACTTGCATGTTAAGAATAGGCATGATGTCTTAAAAAATTAAATATCTGGCTTGGTCTCATTTGATGCTTGCAGTTAGGAGAAGTTTCAAGGAAATAGGAAGTTGGCTGCAAGGTCACAGTACGGAGTTAAAACATGTATAATTCAGGGCAGTCAGTAGCTTCTTGGCTAGCTCTGGGTCTCCTTCCTTCTCTTCCATTTGAAGAAGGTAGAGCACATGATCTCTAAATTCCTTCCCAGATCTAACCTAACAGCTGAGTTTTTGTATGTTTGCATTTGTCTTTTTAAAAATTTTATTTTTATTGAAGTACAGTAGAATTATAATGTGTTAATGACTGCTGTACAGCAAAGTATTAATAACTTAGATATACACATTCTTTTTCATATTCTTTCCTAATATTAAAGGATATTGAATATAGTTCCCTGTGCTATACAGTAGAACCTTGTTTATCCATTGCATATGTACTAGTTTGCGTTTGCTCATTCCAAACTACTAATTCAACCCGATTCTGCCCCCTTCCCCTTGGCAACCACAAGTCTATTCTCTATGTCCCTGATTCTAACAGCTGAGTTTTTGATTTTCACTTTCAGTTTTTATCCCCCAATTGGTCAGGTGTCATTGCAGGATATGGATGATCATGATGATGATATTGACACTTTGCCTCTGTTCATTTATGAATAACTTTTCTCAGATTCTAGTAAAGGGATTTCTCTTCTTAGAAGCTGCAAGTGGTTTTCATTCTAGGTACATTCAAAAGTAGGAAAGAACTTACAGAGATGATAAAATAAGGTAGCTTTGCAGGCTGGGATTTGAGGGAATTACTGGTCAGTACTCAGTATTTAAGATAGCTGGCTGTTTTAGGGAAATGTGACATGCATCCTAGTTTTAGTAGATATTACAAATCTCAGAGCCCAGGAGCCGGAGCAGAGTTATATGCTTTGCTCTTATGGAGTCAAGGGAAAACCATGAACAGAATAAATTCCTAAACTCCATGGGTAAAGTGTAGAAGTGAAATTTTGCCATGACTGAGGAGACCCAGGAGCCAGACAAGTGCTCCAGGAGACAAATGAACAGCTCAGATGCCTGTAACACAGTGGGAAAAATAGAAGGAGTGTGCTTTTTACCAATAATACTGTTGCTACTACTAAGTCACTTCAGTAGTGTCTAGCTCTTTGTGACCTTACGGACTATAGCCCACCAGGCTCCTCTGTCCATGGGATTCTCCAGGCAGTAGTACTGAAGTGGTTGACAGACCCTCCTCCAGGGGATCTTCCCAACCAAGGAATTGAAGCCGAGTCTCCTGTGTCTCTTGTATTGCAGGTGGATTCTTTACCTCTGATCCACTGGGGAAGCCCACAAATAATAAATGCTCTTTAATGCTTTTCAACTTATACATTGCCATTAAGGATAACACTGCATTGCATTATTCTGACAATATTCCTTTATGTTAGAAATATGAATCTCCATTCTACAAGTGAAGAAATGAAGCAGTGAAGCCTTAAAGAGGTTAATTTATTTACCCCTGAAGTAGAGAAACAAGAAACTCTAAATTCCAAGCATTTCCCACTATGTACTATAGCTTCTTTTGAGTCAAAGTTATTGGAATGCATTCATTCCACAAAGCAGTAAAACTGTCTATTAAAAATTATTTCATATATTTATTCTTCTTGTTCCAAAAATGAATTCTCTCCACTTATATTATGTTAGCTTCAGTTCCCACAGCTGCTCTCAGAGAATTCAGAATCCTTTCCTCCTGGCATCTGTATTGCTGTCCTCCAAACTCCCACATCTGTACTGTATGTACACTGGTCCAGGCAGTGTACGAGGAAAGAACTTTGTCTTCTTTCTGGGGGAGGAAGAAACATCACGTCTTCCAGAAGGCATGTGGATCTTTATAGATATTCTCTGCAATTTCTAGAGTGTCTAGAGGTTAACAATGGTAAAAATGAAGCTCCTGTAGATTGACTAAAATTTCAAATGTATGAAAACAATATTTGCAAAGACAATAAAAAGACAAAGACCCCATAGCTATCATAAAGGAAATCATTACCTTGTTGAGGATGTTATGTTTCCTTGTGCCCACGGCAGTTTCTTTTTCATGATTTTCCACTCAACTCTAGACTAACATTTACAAGTCACTCAGATCTGTAGACTATTTTTATTGCTTCCTCTGCTTACTTGACACCTTAGCTTAAATATGGTGAAAATCAGTAGATAGGTATCTTAAAGGAGAGCTTCCGAGTGTTAGTGTCTTATAGCAATTGTCTTTCTGCTCAAGTGACTGTCACTGGATTGCTGACATCCCCAGGCTGAGGCTCCTCCATCCCCTGGGTCTACCCATGCTTCCCCTCGAGAGGAAGAGGGAAGTACCCTGGGCCAAGTCTGACCCTGATTAGGAGGCAGTTTCACAGCTGCAGCCTTCAAGTTTCTGACTGAAAATCTCATGGTGCAAGGATTGTCTATGTTTTAATGTTAAAAAGACAATGTTCTTCATATTCTAAACATGTTGAAGAGTTTAGAGAAATAACACTTTTCAGAAATAATCAGTACAATAAAAGAGCAATGGGTACATTTTACAACTGAAGCCCTTGGGCTCAGGTGTCCTTTTCATGCTCATATACCGTTATTCTGCATTTGGTTTGTGCTCTTAGGATCAGGCAAGTATAAACTCTCCCAGGACTGTCAATTCTTGCCAATATTTGGCCCCTAGTTAATGCATTGGCTCATTCGCTTGCTTTTGCTTTCTCTGTCTCTATGCATTGGACTTGGCCTTCTGGGCTGCTTGCTTGCTAGCTTATTCTAAAAAGAGAAAGAGGGGCAAATAGCATAAAGTCCTATTTTTAAAAGGGGAAAACTCCAAACTGAAATTAGGACCTAATGCTTCCTTGCAACATGTGTATCTTCTTCCCCAAACACATTATCAATGGAAACTGGCCTCATAGTGGTAAGAAAGAAAGAAACAAGCACATTTTCTAAATGGAGATTTAGCTATCTATATATGCAAGATTCCTAGTAATTGTAGGGAAACCTTTGTTCTTACCAACTTCTGATCTGCTGGAAGTAATATATTTGTGTTTGTAAACCAGTGCTTTCTTGAATATGTTATAGTATTTTTATTTGGGGAAAAAAACTGATGTCAACTTTGATTTAATCAGTTATTTGCTTTATTGTTTTTTTTCTATCTGTAAATGAAAAATCACATCCCATCTATAACAGAACAATGTAATGTGGAAAGGAAAATTTGAATTCAATTAGAAAAAGAGTCATAGGAATAACAGATAGAAATTATTATATTAAGATTAGTTTTATGTGTAACTCATATTCTGACATCGTATATTTTTCACAGGTAAGTGTTTTGGATTTAGAAACATTCATCTTAATATATAGCACATGAAAACTTTGCTGTTCCATAATTTCCACTTGTTAGCAGGAGATATGTTTTTTAGGTTGTTACAGCAACTTTATTATATCTATTAATAAATCCAATTAATTTTAGAATGATAAAAGTTTTCATTAATCTTTGAAATGAGATACTATTAAAGTATTCCTCATAATGGCAAAACTAAACTATGGTAATGATGTCAGGATAGTACCTTCCTCTGGGGGAAAGTATGGATTGGGAAGAGACACAAGTGAACTTTCTGAATGCTAGAAATGTTCTATGTCTTGATCCATCGGGTGGCTACATAATGTGAGCTTATCTAAAATGTACTTGGTGTTTGTATACTTTACTGTATGTATATATATACATATATGCCAAAGCCTTTGACTGTGTGGATCACAATAAACTGTGGAACATTCTGAAAGAGATGGGAATACCAGACCATCTGACTTGTCTATTGAGAAATCTGTATGCAGGTTAGGAAGCAACAGTGAGAACTGGACATGGAACAACAGACTGGTTCCAAATAGGAAAAGGAGTTCATCAAGGCTGTATACTGTTACCCTGCTTATTTAACTTACATGCAGAGTACATCATGAGAAATGCTGGGCTGGAAGACGCACAAGCTGTAATCAAGATTGCCGGGAGAAATATCAATAACCTCAGATATGCAGATGGCACAACCCTTATGGCAGAAAGTGAAGAGGAACTAAAGAGCCTCTTGATGAAAGTGAAAGAGGAGTGAAAAAGTTGGCTTAAGGCTCAACATTCAGAAAACTAAGATCATGGCATCTGGTCCCATCACTTCATGGGAAATAGATGGGGAAACAGTGGAGAAAGTGTCAGACTTTATTTTTCTGGGCTCCAAAATCACTGCAGATGGTGATTGCAGCCATGAAATCAAAAGACGCCTACTCCTTGGAAGGAAAGTTATGGCCAACCTGGATAGCATATTGAAAAGCTGAGACATTACTTTGTCAACAAAGGTCTGTCTAGTCAAGGCTATGGTTTTTCCAGTAGTCATGTATGGTTGTGAGAGTTGGAGAGTGAAAAAGGCTGAGCGCCAAAGAATTGATGCTTTTGAACTGTGGTGTTGGAGAAGACTCTCTTGAGAGTCCCTTGGACTGCAAGGAAGGAGATCCAACAAGTCCATCCTAAAGGAGATCAGTCCTGGGTGTTCATTGGAAGGACTGATGTTGAAGCTGAAATTCCAATACTTTGGCCACCTCATGCTAAGAGTTGACTCATTGAAAAAGACCCTGATGCTGGAAAGGATTGGGGGCAGGAGGAGAAGGGGAAGACAGAGGAGGAGATGGCGGACGGCATCACTGACTCGATGGACATGGGTTTGGGTGGACTCTGGGAATTGGTGATGGACAGTGAGGCCTGGCATGCTGCGGTTCATGGGGTCACAAAGAGTCCGACACAACTGAGCGACTGAACTGATACTGATATATATATATATACACACAATCCCTCAGCCAACACAAAGGAGAGGAGGAGAAAGATGTCTCTAGAGATATAATGTTTAAAATAATGTGAAATTGTTGGTCTTAAGTAAGCAAATAATCAGCTTTGTCTATTCTTGCTTAGTTTCTTTCACTGCAACCCCCAACCCTACAAAAAAGTTTAATAACAAAATGAAAAGGCACATCAGAGAATATTCCCAGGTAATATGAGGAAGACCTTATACAATTTAAGTTCAAATAGGTAATAAAAACTAATTAGATATGTATAATACTCTAAAATTTAAATAGGAAAAGGACAGGAAATGAAATCTCTGAAAGAGGGAATTCAGTGATTGAAAAACAAATGTAAAGGATGTTTAAACTCATTAAAAATTAAAGCACTTCACATTAGAGCAGGATGATTTTGTCTAAATTAGGAGAGACGATTGATTTTATTATTATTAAAAAGACAATATTTTATACCTCCCATATTTTAAAAAATATAATCTGTGGGAAAAAAACCTGAATTACTTTGCTGTACACCTGAAACTAACACAATACTGTTAATCAACTCAGCTTCAATAGACATAAAAAGTTTAGAGAAATATTCTTTTTAGAAACAAAATATAATAGGTACTTTGGAGTCTAATTAAAAGTAAACTCTGAGATCAGTTATCATTTCTCAACATTTGGCATCCAGTTTTACTTCTTAGTTTGATATATTTAAGAGTCTTAAATTCTCATAAGTTATAGATTTTATTTTATCTTTTATTACTGTTGTGAGCTTCCTCTAATTATTCAGAAACCTGAAAGCTGAGGGATAGAGGGCCCATTTCTCCTGGGTTGCTGGGCTCAGATACTGTATACCAGAATGTGATAACATGCCAGCTGCCAAGAAACCTTGTGAAATCAGAGTTCTCAGGGCTAAGTCCTTATGTGAATTCTGAAAATGAGGCATTGGAATGATATATTTGCTTTTTAAAAAATACCTTTGTCCACATCTAGAGAACAGTGAGTGGCATGGACCCCTCCCTGGTCCAGACCACCCCTGCAGTTCCCCAACCTCTGTGCCCATCTCATCTGTGAAGTGAGTGCCAACTCTCACATGCCATAGAGGTGAATAGAGGCAGGGAGGCTTAAACACACACACACACACACACATACAGAAACATATTCATGATCAGCACATCCAGGGAACTAGAGGTATCTAGTATCAGGAACACTTCAGGCTCAGAGATAGTAGATGTTGTTAATGGAGTTGTAGTCACAATAGACCCATTGTCTTCTGACTGTCTTTCCTGAAGTATCTTAACTGTGCATGTTCTAGAATATGGGCCCAGCCTGTTCCCTCAGTCCTTTCCCCTGTTGCCCGTGAGGTGAACTAATCTTTTATGAGTCTGCTGAAATACCTGATATTCGTCTTGAAGCTTACAGAACTTTCCTTCTGGAACTGCCCCCATGGGCTCCCACCTGCCCACTCCACACAATGCCATGGATATTTGCATACAAGACCCTCGGCATGAACCATGTATTATTAGTAGATGGTGCATTATTCAAATGCCAACAGTTTTATTTCCATTGCCTAGAGGCTGAATAAATTAATGTATATTTATGGAATGGGTGAGAATAATTATAACCACACAGGGAGACTGTGTGGCAGAGCAGAAAGCACCTTGAAAGGATGAGACAGACTGGCTGCATATGACCTGGGAAGCCACTTCTCTGATCACCAATTTCCATGTATTCAAATGAGGATAATAACTCCTACCAATTTAAATTATGGAAATGAAACATAGGAATTATTTGAGAGAACAGAGGTGAAACAGTGGACATTTCCATCTTGTTCCTCCTAAACACACACACACACACACACACACATATACACATCTGTGTGTGTGTATGTCTCTGTGTGTGTGTGTATATATATACACATTATAATATACATTAATATAATAATGTTTATATATATATATAAACATTATTAAAAGGGTTCAGGGTAAAAACAATCTCTGTATCTTGGAGAGAAGGAGCACTTTTCAACATACTCTCTTTTACAGAGATTATTTTTACCCTGAATCCTTTTAATAACATTTAGAAAAATAGTTCAACATTAACTTATTGAAAAAATCAATTGTTGTCAATTGCTTTTAGTCCATTTTGGGATGCAAAATGATTTTGGGGAGTCATCACTAATTATTTTGAAAATTCTATTTTGAATATTTGCCCCACATATACCTTTCTTACAGAACATGCTGTCATAATGTTCTTGCCAATAAGCCATTCTTCATTTTAGCATTTTCATTATGCATTCTGATTTTAACCTTGGAGATTTTTAATGGCGCTATATAAATTTGCCTCAAGATGACATGAAATATTGCTAGATCTTTTTCTATATATGTCCTTCTCACCTAAGCATACATTAGTTTTGGTGAAATCTAGGAATATATTACCCAAGTTAAGTCAACTCAATACATATACTGTTTGGTATACATTTTTTCTGTTCTGTTTCTGGCATTGTAATTATGCTAAGTGGGAACAGTTATTATTCATGACTAAGAATTTAGTTATTAAAGATGCTGGCTGCTTTGCTGAACCTTTGTATACTTTTTCATGGTGAAAAAGTAAGCTTATTTAAAAACTTCTCAATCTCATCAATTCATGATAAGCTATCGTTCAACCAGGTCATAACAGTGCTTTTAGTTGAAATTTTGTTGTCAAGGTCTTATACACAGAAATATAGTTCTTTCTGATTGCAAAATATAGTCTTCTTAATGTTTCTCTTTCATTTCCCCTCATCCTGCTTTTAATTTTTATAATTAATTTTTATGAGTATAGTTGCTTTACAATGTTGTATTAGTTTCTACTGTATAGAAAAGTGAATTAGTAAACCCTAAATAGCCATGAAGTTAAAAGATGCTCCTTGGAAGAAAAACTATGACCAACCTAGACAGCATATTAAAAAGCAGAGACATTACTTTACCAACAAAGGTCCATCTTCAGTAGTTATATATGGATGTTAGAGCCGGACTATAATGAAAGCTGAGTACCGAATAATTGATGCTTTTGAACTGTGGAGTTGGAGAAGACTCTTGAGAGTCTCTTGGACTGCAAAGAGATCCAACCAGTCCATCCTAAAGAAAATCAGTCCTGAATATTCATTGGAAGGACTGATGTTGAAGCTGAAACTCCAATACTTTGGCCATCTGATGCAAAGAACTGACTCATTGGAATAGCCCCTGATGTTGGGAAAGATTGAAGGTGGTAGGAGAAGGGGACGACAGAGGATGAGATGGTTGGATGGCATCACTGACTTGATGGACATGAGTTTGAGTAAACTCCAGGAGTTGGTGATGGACTTGGAAGCTTGGCGCACCACAGTCCATAGGGTCACAGAGTTGGACATGACTGAGTGACTGAACTGAACCGAATTGAACTGAATCAAGTTAAATAACCTGTCCATCACTCCAAAAAGTTCTCTCATGTTCTTTGCAGTCCCTTCTTCCACACCTCAGGCAACCACTGATCCACCTTCTGTCATTATACATTGATTTTCCCTTTCAATAATTTTATATAAATAGTACCATACATATATATTCATTTTTGATCTGGATTCTTTCAGTCAGCATACTTTGTGATTCATCCAGGTTAATATGTGTATCAGTAGTTCCTTCCTTTGTATGACTGAGTGAAACCATTCTCTGCATATAGCAAAATATTGATTTTAAAAATTCAATTGTTAGTGTTTTTCAGGAGCTTCTTTCAATTCCCCCCCGCCCCCCGGCCCCCAGAAATTGTATTTACTTTTTTGGTAGTAAATATCTCCTTTTGTATGACTTCTGAGTCTCTACTGATGTCTTTGGCCTACATCATTGATTTTAGAATTTTATTTGAAGCTCTGTTCTTGATATCTGTTTTTTGGTTGCTTAATAGCAACCAATCTTATAATTTCCAAAATAGACTTCTGTCTCTATTTCTGTTAGTGGTACTTTATTGTTATCCATGGGAGGTACATTCTTTTTGCCTGCTGCCTTGAGTTGAGTTTTGTTTTTTAAGCTCTACATGTTATGTTTTTAGACTTGCATCCATCTCTTTCTTTTCCATTCTTCCTGCTATCATCTGATTTCAGGTCTTTTTGACTTCTCTCTGTATATTTCAAACCATTCTCTTCCCAGCTGTCATCTTTATTTTGCTAAGGCATAGATCTCATGATTTTTTATCCCTACACAAGAACTTCCTGCTCCTTCCTTTTTTTTTTTTCTTCTGAAATAAGTCCTAATAATCCCAATGACTAAGTAACTTCGTGTCAGGCACATTGCATTTATAATGTGTGGCTACAACTCTTGTTGGAGCTGTAGCAACACATTCGGTAAGTCAAATGACTAAAGCAGACATGGTAGATGGTCCTCACTTTCCTGCTTGGTTTTGACTCTTGTGTCCTCCTCTGCTTTTCTCTTTAGATTGTCGTCTCCCCTGCCTCACGAACCTTAACTAACCAATAAACTGCAAGTACTGTTCTGACAGTGATTGGGATAGGAATGCACCATTAATCCTGAGTTTTTGGCAATTAAAAGACAAACACTTTTATGCGAACCATATCATGGCCTCTTTTTGCTTTACTATATGAAAAAGTCCAACTCTGCTTCTATTGGGCAGTTACCTGGTCCTCAGGTACACCCTCATGCATGTCAGCTTTCAGCTAAATAGTGTCATTAACTGCTGTTTGAACCATTTAATTATTTTCTTTTTAAAGAAAAAATTATCTGAAACATAGACCACCTGTCTCTGGAGCCCATGATTTTAGGGGAAGTCATTAGAAAAGGCAGAGTGTTGGTGAGTTTTGACTGTTTCTTGGCTCTTTTAGAAACTGCTGAGTGATAAAGCTGGTTCAGGCAAGGATCAGCCAGTTTACAAGTAGAGACGGGAAATAATAGATGTTTGCTGAGGGAGGCTCTCTTTGCCTGTGGCCCATAATCTAAAATCACTGGCAGCTTAGACATTGTGGTCCTTGTGAGATTTTGAACAAGCCAAGCAGCAAGGAAGCAAACCAGGAATGTCTAGCAGTGAAGATCAGGTGAAAAAGCATTGCCAGGCATGTTGTCTCAGATGGTTGTGAGGCAGCTGCCATGAAATTGAGGAAGGTTACATAGAAGGCAACAGCTAACAGAAGAGAGCCTTAGGCTTAAACCTCAGGACAAGATGAGATCTCTGATTGTGGTTACTTTTACATGGAACCAATGGGAAGCAAATAGATTAGAAAGCTCGTATGTTTGAGGGAACTTGTGTTGCCAAAGCAGCCAGTGATAGGCCTGGACATTCTGTGATGTTTCAACACCTAACACAACTCATGGCTTTCCCAAGCTGCACCAACAGGCAACGCACTAAGACCTGTGCAGCTCCAAGCAGAGCGTGTGCTCCAATAACCAATTCAGATGGGGCCATAGATGAAAATGAACAAAAATGTCTCTAGGGCAGAAGTTGGCTAGCTATGGCTCTCAGGCTAAACTGTGTCTGTGACCTATTTTTACACCCTTGCTTTTAAAATTCTTTTTATTTTAATAAACAAGTAAATTGTATTTAATGGGATATTACTTTTCCACATGTACTGCTATCTTCTTTTTAGTGTTATTTAAAAATTTTGTTTATTTTTTCCAGACTTATTGAGGTGTAATTAATAAAATTGTAACATATTTAAAATGTACAGCATGTACATATACATTGTAAAATGAATACCACTATTAAGTTAATTAAAACATCTATTAGGAGATCCAACCAGTCCATCCTAAAGGAAATCAGTCCTGGGTGTTCATTGGAAGGACTGATGTTGAAGCTGAAACTCCAATATTTTGGCCACCTGATGTGAAGAGCTGACTCATTTGAAAAGACCCTAATGTTGGGAAATATTGAAGGCAAGAGGAGAAGGGGACAACAGAGGATGAGATGGTTGGATGGCATCACCGACTGAATGGACATGAGTTTGGGTAAACTCTGGGAGTTGGTGATGGACAGGGAGGCCTGGTGTGCTGTGGTTCATGGGGTCACAAAGAATTAGACACGACTGAGCAACCGAAATGAACTTAACTGATTACCTCACATAGTCATTTTTTTTCTTTATGGTGAGAATGCTTAAGATCTGTGCTCTTTACAGGCTTTAAGTATACAATACAGAATTTTTTATTGAAGCATATTTGAATTATAATACTATGTTGGTTTCAGGCATACAACAAAGTGTTTTGGGTGTATATTACACACACACACACACACACACACACACACACACACATATATATATAATCCTTTTCAGATTCTTTTCCATTATAGTTTATTAGAAGATTTTGAATATATAGTTCCCTGTGTTATACAGTAAATTCTTGTTGTTCATATGTTTTATATATAGTAGTGTGTGTCTGTTAATCCCATACTCCTGATAGTCACCATGCTGTATATTAGATCCTGAGAACTTATTCATCTTATAACTGAAAGTTTGTACATTTGACCAGCGTCTCCTTATTTCGCAGTCTCTGTCAACCACCAGTTTACTCTGTTTCTGTGACTTTTACTTTTTTAAGATTCATCATATAAGTGATACAATACAGGATTTGTCTTTCTATATCTGGTTTATTTCACTTAGCATAATGTGCTCCAGATTTATCCATGTTGTCAAAAATGATAAGATTTAACTTCTTTTTAAAGACTGAATTGTATGTGTGTAAACACACACATGGGCTTCCCTGATAACTCAATGGTAAAGAATCTGCCTGCCAATGCAGGAGCTGCAGGAGACACGGGTTTGATCCCTGGGTTGGGAAGATCCCCTAGAGAAGGAAATGGCAACCCACTGCATCACACCAATATTCTTGCCTGCTGAATCCCATGGAGGGCTAAAGTCCATCAGTTCAGTTCAGTTCGGTTCAGTTGCTCGGTCGTGTCTGACTTTGTGACCCCATGGACTGCAGCATGCCAGCCCTCCCTGTCTATCACCAACTCCCAGAACTTGTTCTAACTCATGTCCATCGAGTCAATGATGTCATCCAACCATCTCATCCTCTGTCGTCCCCTTCTCCTACTGCCTTCAATCTTTTCCAGCATCGGGGTCTTTTCAAATGAGTCAGCTCTTCGCATCAGGTGGCTAAAGGATTGGAGCTTCAGCTTTAGCATCAGTCCTTCCAGTGAATATTCAGTGTTGATTTCCTTTAGGATTGAATGGTTTGATCTCCTTGCTGTCCAAGGGACTCTCAAGTGCCTTCTCCAGCATCAGTTTGAAAGCATCAATTCTTTGGCTCTCAGCCTTCTTTATGGTCCAACTCACACATCTGTACATGCCTACTGGAAAAATCATACCTTTGACTATATGGACCTTTGTCAGAAAAGTGATGTCTTTGCTTTTTAAAGTGCTGTCTAGATTTGTCATAGCTTTCCTTCCAAGGAGCAAGCATTTTTTAATTTCATGGCTGCAGTCACTGTCCGCCATGATATTGGAGTCCAAGGAAATAAAATCTGTCACTGTGCCCATTGTTTCCCCATCTATTTACCATGAAGTGATGGGACCAGATGCCATGATGTTTAGATCTCTGTATTTTGAATGTTGAATTTTTCACTCCCCTCTTTCACTTCCATCAAGATTCTCTTTAGTTCCTTTTCACTTTCTGCCATAAGGGTGGTGTCATCTGCACTTCTAAGGCTATTGCTATTTGTCCCAGAAATCTTGATTCCAGCTTGTGTTTCATCCAGCCTGGCATTTCACATGATGTACTGTGCATATAGGTTAAATAAGCAGGGCAACAATATACAGCCTTGATATACTCCTTTCCTATTTGGAACCAGTCCATTATTCCATGTCTAATTCTAATTGTTGGTTCTTGGCCTGCAAACAGGTTTCTCAGGAGGCATGTAAGGTATTCTTGTGTTCCCATCTTTTAAGAACTTTCCACAGTTTCTTGTGAGCCACACAGTCAAAGGCTTTAATGTAGTCCATGAAGCAGAAGTAGATGTTTTTCCTGGAATTCTCTTGCTTTTTCTGTGATCCAATGGATATTGGCAGTTTGATCTCTGGTTCCTCTGCCTTTTCGAAATCCAGCTTGTACATCTTGAAGTTAATGGTTCACGTAATGTTGAAGCCTAGCTTGAAGGATTTTGAGCATTATCTTGCTAATATGTGAAATGCGTGCAACTGTCTGGTAGTTTTAACATACTTTGGCATTGCCCTTCTTTGGGATTTTGAACTTATCACTTAAAAAATGTTGCTTGCTGCTGACTTCTCTTTTCTCCTTTTCATTGACTGAAACTGGCAAAGACTGGAGTAACCATGGACTTCAAGAACTGAGACAACGCAGTTGCCCTGTTAACCTTGGACTTTTATTTGGACTCTTAGGAGAGAGAAATAACAATTTATTTTAAGCCCCTATATTTTGAGGTGTCTCTATTAGAGAAGCTCGGTCTACACCTTCACTAATAAAATGTTGAAATCTTACTAATCTCAAATGTTTTCTCATCCATGAAGCTTTCATAATTACTTTTACTCAAAGTAGTCTTTTGATCTCCAGTAGCACTTTGCTCTTTTCTCACTGCATTTATTACACTTTGTTTTATGGTAATTTTTATTGCTTTTCTCAGTAACTATATTCTAAGATCTTTGGGAGGTACAGGAGGAGGGAAAGGCAATATGTGACCCATACAGTAGACTTTTAGGTTCACACACATGCCTTGAAATAGAAAAAGTTACTAAATATTTGCTTAATTGAATTGACTCTTTAATCATTTTCTAAGCAATATGGGTTCACAAGCTGAATGGATATGGGAAATAGTGAAATGATAGACCCAAGTCAGAAATCTTTCAAATAAGATTTTATATATTTATATACACATATTCAAATTATTTATCTTTGAATATTTTTTATTTAAGTTATTGTGTGAATAGTAACGCATCATATATATATATATATATATGTATATAAACTTTTTTCTTTGTGATATCAGTTATGGATGACATATTTGTTGAATATTTTGTCTTCTAAAATAAAGTGCATTCCAATGAGTATCTTTTAATAGAAAGGTCATGGTATCAAATTGTGGATTCCACGATAAAAATTTTCTTCTGCAACAAAAGAATATCTTCTTTGGGGGTTGCATTAAAACAGGCAGTGCAGTATAGTGGTTATAAACATGGGCTTTGCTATCAAATAATTCTCAGTTTGGATTTTGACTCGGTCAGTGTATGACTTTAGGCAAGAAAATTAACCTTTCTAAACCTATCTCCTCATCTGTAAAATTAGCAAACAGGAGCTACTTTATAAGCTTTATAATAAACAAATATATGTAAAATAATTTTTAATGATTTTGAAGTAAATCACAGATATTATTTCATCCATGAATATTTCAGTATGTATTTCTCAATGATAAGCACTCTTGCCCAAATAAAATGTTAATACTCTTATCACAGTCCCCCAAATTGATAAAAAATATTCTTGAAATCATCAAATGTCTTCTCAGAGTTAAAATTTCATATTGTCTCATGCATATGTCATTTTTAGAATTTGTTTTAAAGTTATCGATTACACATAAAGAAAAACTACCAAATAACTTACAAAAACTTTAGCTCTTTAAATATTTGTCTTCCAAAGTGAATACATTATTTATTTGTATTTATGAAATGAAATAGTCTGCACCTCATTCTCTTGGTAACTTGGGTATGACAGTTCATCGAGATATGTGGTAAGTTTCCTGTCATATAGGAATTCAGTGCTGATCCCTTCACATAGTTTCTTTCTGTTAAATAATTTAGCTGTTGCCTGCTGCATATGTAGCTTCATCATTTCTCGTCATCTTTAAAGATGACATTGTAAGATATTGTTAGTTCCTCATGGCATACTTCTAGCAGTGGTAAGATTAAGGTTTGAAATGATTATCAAGAGAATGAATTACATTTTGCATTTTCTTCCTTTACCCTGAGTTTATTTCTTCCCTCTGGAAGCATGTTCTGGGCACCTACATCACCTGTACATAGTTCAGAAGTGAGCTCTGGGGTAGGGGATATATAAGTAGAGGTATAGTCCCTTCTTACTGAAAGCTGTCCCCTAGTTGGGGAGGATACATACATATAGGAAATGACGTAAAACCAATGAAAGCATCACGCTCAAAGTTGTACATGCCAAGAACAGAGTCCATGAGTTCTGATAGGGTACAGAAACCTAAAGAGATCAGAAACAGATGGGTTTAATTGAATAAGGTTTTTGGAATAGGTAATCTTCAATTCAGTTTAGAGGGAGTTGATAAACATGAATTTCAGCTGAATGAAGAGAGAATTCTAGGTGAGAGGAAAGAACAGAAGCAGAAACAAGAAATTGTTAGTGGGTATTGAGTTTAAAATGAATGGAACTTGAATTAATGAGTTTTTAGTTCATTGGTTTGGTGAACATTAGAATGTATATTAAGGAAAACATAAGCCCTGAAGGGATATGACTTATGCAAATTTTAAAAACCATCATTTCACTGTTATAGGACTTTCAAATATCTGTGACTGCAGGAATTACTACTGTGTAGGTATAGATGTTCTGGAAGCAAAGATGAGGCAGGCATAATAGCCTCTAAAATGAAACAAGCCCAGCATATGGGGTGACATATGGGTGCAGCATGGAGGAAGCTGACTTGGGCGTCAGTTTAAAAAACAAATTCCAATCTATGTGAGCCAGTTGGTAGCTGGTAGAATTTTCTTTACTTATCTTGGAAGTACACAGCAGTAATGGAAGCATAGACATGTTGGGTTCTGGGTGTGACTGCAATTCAAATGGAGGCCAAGGAAAAAGAAACTGCTCTGTGTATAAGGAGTTAATGATTATGATTCTAATTTATGTTTCCTATTATTAATATTTTCCCTTTTTTCATTCAACAAATATACACTTAGTAAGTATTAATTAACTTCACTAATTAACTGTATTTGCATGAGATTTCAGTTCTGAAGGAAACAATGTGGAAGAAAAAGTTTTTATGCATTCATTTTTCTGGCAAAGGGGGAAGCAAAGGCATTAGGGTTTTGCAGAGACTAGTGGCTGGAAGACTTAGTCTCTGGCTGGCAGTGGCATTGATCCTGGAGGTAGTTCTTGTAATAGAATTGATGCAATTAAATTCTTGACTGGAATCCAAACTGTAGTGTATGGCCTCAGTAGAGGCCATGACCAGTACAACGCTAGCCTGAGGCTTTTCTTGAAGTTTGATTTGGGGTCTGTTTCTGGAAGCTCTGGCCTGAAATCTGATTCTCCATCCTGTCTAACAATTCTGCCAGCCACTTGCTAACCTTTTTAATAAACTCCTTTTCTCTTATTCAGTAGTTAACTTTCAAATTAGGAATTTCTGCATCTAGGAATTCTGATGTAAAGGAAAGAGGCAAGAGTTTCAGGAAGGAGGTGCAGTCCTTTAAATGATGGTTAAAATTGTTAATGCTCTAATGGAAGAAGAGGCCAGACAGCCAAGTCTTGAGGAGCAAATGAAGTTTCAAGTAAGACAGAAGTTTCTGGAAGAAAGACGTTAAAGAAAGGTTGAACATTTAAGGAGGCAGGGCTATAGGATCCAACAAGGACTGCGAGAGAGATCCAAGGGGAAATTCTTGCAAGGAGTAACATCAGAGAGAGTGGAAAATTTTTCTTTCTTTTCTTTTCTATTCCCCTCCCTCTCTTTCCATTCCTCCTTCTCTCCCTTCCTCCATTTCTTTCTCTTTTTTTCAGAAGAAGCCTGGGTGAGAGAAGAAATTGGTTGAAGATGAAGAGAAATCTCAGTCATGAAAAAGAAAAGTAGAGGAAATGCAGTAATAGGAAAGGCACGGGTATTTGCAGAATGGTTTTAGAGAGCGGTTTTGAGGGCTTGTGGGGAGGGAAAGAGAGAAACTTGTAAGACTCTTGAGAGTCCCTTGGACTCTTCCAGTCCATCCTAAAGGAAATTAATCCTGAGTATTCACTGGAAGGACTGATGCTGAAGTTGAAACTCCAATGCTTTGGCCACCTTGTGTGAAGAGCTGACTCATTTGAAAAGACCCTGATGCTGGGAAGGATTGGGGGCAGGAGGAGAAGGGGACGGCAGAGGATGAGATGGCTGGATGGCATCACCAACTCGATGGACATAGGTTTGGGTGGACTATGGGAGTTGGTGATGGCCAGGGAGGCCTGATGTGCTGCGGTTCATGAGGTTGCAAAGAGTCATACACGACTGAGCAACTGAACTGAACTGAACTGAACTTATTATGGGGAAGATAATAGGAAGTTAAATGAAAATGGGTGGAAGAGTAGCAACATGCTATAATTGAAGTTTTGGAGTCTGACTGTAAAACCTTAGAATTATCTAACACCCCTAAGAAGTCTTCTGGGGAGTGGAACCTGGGTGGGAGTCTGATGTCCTGGTGGGGTTCACCTGTGGTGTGACATTGATGATGATCCTTCAAGAGAAGGATAGGGAGTAGAAGCAGTGTTGAATGTTTCCTGTTTGACTGAAGTTATTTGTTTTTTCCCCCACCTTCTCTTCTTGAAGACATTAACCTATAATGTCTTAATATTCCCTCTGCTCATTTACCCATTTTTATCTTTTCCCTGTTCAAAGCCTCCTCCCTTTCACCTTGTATTATTGCTCACTGTCACATCATGATATTTTCCTTAGGTTCTTGCTGTTTTTCCTTCTCTTACTATTTCAAAACCTGATTCCTGTGCTGTCTCCCTAAAGTTTATTTTATTTTTCTTTCCCACTTTCTCTGAGTTTTATTTATTTATCTTTTGTGGTTATCTGCTTGTATACTTCATATCTTATTTCTCAAGCTTCCTGATCCTTCTGGTCTTTATCCTCTGACCTTTAATTTTCTTTTTCTTAAAAAAAAAAATCAATTCCTTCTTCCTTTTCTCTCCCCCTCATTTTAGCCTCTGTCTTGGCCTTTCTCCCCACTTTCCCAAGGGACTTGAGAGTCTTCATTTTCCAATGCTCTTGACTATTTCCCACTCATTCTTCTCTAAGCTGCTTTTTAGTCTCCAAACTGAGTTTATTTCTAGCTCAGCTCAACCTGGTGCAATAGTACGCCAAGCCCAGGTAGATCACAAGTGACTTAGGACCTCTCCCTGATAATAGGGCTGTTCAAGATCCGACATGGGGGAAGAAACAACATAATAAAAGACAACACATCATAATTCAACATGCAACACCTCTGCTGTGCTGTTAAGTTCTTCCGTGCTTTGGCCATGTTCAATATTTCCAGTGGTCCTTCAGAAATCAAACTTCCTTTAGTCAAATGAATCCTATGAATCCCAAATCCCAAATTCTTGCTGTTTCTCATATTGTTTCTTTGCTTGGAATACTCACTTTTTTTCTCTCTTTCAGAGCTTTAGGACATTGCCTCTCATAACTATTCTAGATTTTTACTGATCTTCTTTTTCTTTGAATTCCTATAGCATTGGATATATCAAGTAATTTAATCACATAGTATCTTATTTATTTTCTGGTGCTTTACTTTGACCAATTGTAGAGGAAGCTCTGAGAATGGAGTATATATCATTTAATTCTATATTATCTACAACATCTAGTCTGAGTACATAGTAGGCTTTTTTGAACATTTAATATGGCTGCTTTTTTGAATTATTACCCTTATACAGCATAATTCACATTACATTTTTAAAGCCTACTTAAAATATAAATTTTGCTCTGAGATTAAATGACCAAAGGGCCTGCTATCATTTATTCCATGCGCCAATGATCTGTGCAACATTTCCTCCAGTGTCTTCCTGAGCTGGCAGGAGCCAGCCATTCATTTAAATTGGCAACAGACATGGAAATGAATTTGTGTGCTGTCTTACTTGGTAATAAAACCTAAAGTGCAATGTAATTTGTGATGGTTTGAAGCGGTAATGCAGTTTTGGCAAGTGTGCTATATCTCTGCAAAACTTACTGTTAGAAGATTTTCAAGCCAGTAGATTATAGACTCTCCTCCTAAAAACAATTGATTAAAACTACCTCCTTCTGGACTTGGTCCAGTCCTTATTGGCAATAACTAAAGTACAGATTACATTTTTGGTTGAAGTTTTCAGCATCAGACCAAGTTGCCCTTTTTATACAGTGCTTTTTCTGATCTATTTTTTTTATCACCAGATATAATACTTCTTCTAATTTAAGAGATACAAGATCGTAAAAAGTATATCCAATTCAAGTTGAATTTGGAATTGAAGCAGCAAGGGAAGTAATCTGTGACTGAAGGAAAAAAAAAAGGGTGGCTAAGAGCATAAAATCTTTTCAATTCTCCAACTTTCTCTACAGAAATCATCCTTGCATTCTTGGCTATGTAAATGTAAAGTGGTTGGATGTCAGTATGCTATATTTGATAGCTTTTCAATAGCTGGCTCTATCTGAAAATTTTAAACCAGGGAAGTAAATATTTATACATGTAATGTCCTCTGATCCAAAATTTAACTCAAAAGAGAGAATTCTTTAAAAAAATCCATATTTATATTTATTCCTTGGTTCTAATAAAAAATTCGAATCAAGAATTTAAGGTTTCTCTTAAATAATTCCTTGAGTTTCTATTATGTTGGTGTCCTTAGTCCTAATGATCATTCTTGAAGTGATTTATGTCTTCAGAATTGCAAACCAAGTTTGCTAGAATCCATCTTTTCTTGCTGGATAAAATATATTAGGCTCCCATGACACATTGATGTGTTCATCAAAAGGGCTAGATTTATTAGCCACCTCCCTAGTAGTAACTTCCAGTGACAGAGTAGTTCCGTTGGAAGTCTCTTCTGGGAGGTTTCCCAAAGAGAGCATGCAAATCTTACTTGATTTAATTGAACTCCTATAAACAGCTGTCATTATATTTCCAAGAGACTTGCTTTATCAGGGAGTCTAAGAAGTCATCATTTTCATTAGGAGAAAGAACTTGGTCAGTGCTTTATTTTCTCCCAGTTGATGAGTTACTTTCCTGGTTTACTCCTTCAGCCTCTTTCCTGCTGCTTAACACTGTCATTCTCTCAACCGACTGTTGTACATGGCCTGCAAAACCCCAAATGCTGAATGATCCACCCATCTTGGGCCATCCATCCTTCTGTCTCACCACTGGAGAAAATACGACAATCACTCAGGTTAGTGAAAATGTAAACATTCCTACTGAAAATATCTTGACTCATGCTGTGAGCCAGAAATTATTTCTGCAGTCTTTGAGCAGTGTCATCCCCCGCCAACCTCACTTCCTTCCTGCTCATCTCTAAGGACAAGTAGTCTTTCCACAAAAGCTCTTCCATCAGCTCATGCTCTACATTCTCCTCTCTCTAAGACCATATTCTTTCCATTAATTCTTTTCTCTGGTCTGTCTGCAACCTTCCCTTCTCCCTCTCTAGTGATTGACTTCTGGTACGAGTAAGTGACTCTTGCCCATGGTAGTCAATAAACATATTCACAAATAGTAATATTCTTGTTAGTTCACATTATATATGGTTGCATATCCTTGTTCTCTTTGAAGTTATGTATGGCCATATGATTAGCTTTGGCTAATAACAGGTGGTGAGTTTCACTGATGGCTGGAAGCTCCTAAGGCCAAGGTGATAAAGCCGCCGCTTTTCTTGGCCCTTAAGTGATTGTAATAAACATACATGCACTGGACATGTCATATACAGGAAAATATATAACTTTAGAGTTTAGAGGTTGTTTATTACTGCACTAAACCTTCATCTATCTTGACAGTTTTCCTTCTTAATAACATTCCTGAGACTCTACTTACATTCTCTTATACTACATTTATTCTCCCCTGAACAACTAATTTTCTTAAAAGCACTCACTCTATTAACTTTTCCCCTTCTCTTTGATCCCTTTCCCCTATAAAATATTTTCTGACCCCATCACTTTACCAGAACTATTCTTGCTAAACCTGCAAATGATCTCTTAATTTTTGGATGTAGTGGACTGATTTTATGACCTCACTTGAACTTGTGTGGCATGTAGCACTGTTGACCTTGAGAAACTTTTCACTTCTCATTCTTTTCCTTCAACGTTTTGGCCTCTCTCCTGACATTTGCTGCTCAAATGTTTGTGCTCTTCAGTCTTTGGCTTTCCCCACCTTACACACTTTAAACTCTCTTGCTGTTGTTCAGTCACTAAGTCATGTCCAACTCTCATAGGTCCTATCAATTTCTGCTTATCTGTCTTGATTCCAAACTCACAAGCAATAAAGATGATATTGTACAATATTAAACTAAGAACATTTTGATTTTTACCATTAAGTCATGAACTTTACTCTGCCATTTTTATCATGCTGAAGCCATTCTTTGATAATGGGAATCATTCTTATATAGCTATCTTCTCCATATTATTTCCATTTGTGCATGGGAAGAGAGTCTACTTTCCTGCTCTTTTTTTTCCCTGCTAAACCTCCCTTGGTATAAGCACCAAGTTGAGAGCCAGGGCCTGCCCCTGGGGCTGCTGTTGTGGATCACTCTGGGCATGAATAGCCTGATGGAGAACAAGGACATGACCTAGAGGCATATGCAGCTGTGAAGTAACAAGGAGATTATGTTAGCAGAGAGGGGCCATCAGACTGTGACTAAACCAATAGATAGACCAGACCAGAAAGGGATTGCAAAAATTACAGATGTCAACAGAAGGTATAAATATACAAGATTTCGTCAACCATACCTCCCAGGACAGTTGACTGACTCTTTGATGTCAGTACCATGAAGATCCAGAAAGTGCCATGTGGATTTGAAGACTGTTCATTTTCCTGCCATGAAGTCACATGAACACTCCACTCCTACATCCATGATGTCATAATAAATGGGTCTTGGGAGGGGCAACTGGCAACAACAGAATCTAGACAGTTAATTTCAAGGACTAATTAAGTTAGTTGTTGGAAAACACATGAAATCAGATGGGCCATTTAATTACTCCTATAACTTCCCTTAGTAAATGAGACTTGTGATTAAGTCCAGTTGAAATACAGACCAAAGAAGAATATTGTATTTTATATGTTCATTCAAGTTGTAATCTGAATTAAATTTATGATCCCTACACATCACACCATAATCCCCCCTCCACACACACACACACACACACACACTCACACACACACACATAGAGTTCAAATATTTTTAGCTGAAAGTCTCACTGTCATCTCACATTCAAGATCTCCCAAACTCTGAAAATCTGTACTATTTCAGCAATTCTCCTGTCTCAGTCAGTGCCATCATAAAACGAAAGCCAAACCAGGGAGCTGTTTGTCTTCTATAACTTTCTCTCTCTTATCACTCTTTCTGTTCTCAATGCCCATTCTATAAATCCAGTCTCTTAGCCATCTTTGATTCCATCATGCCTACTGTAGAGAGACAATAAAGTTTGTAGAATTCAGCAAATAGTTATTCATTATTTTTTCACAGAGGTGGAACTGGTGAACAGTATTTGCAGAAAGGGTTAGAGAGTTAGAATGGGTTACAACTCCCTAAGGTTTATACCATGATGAACAGGAAAAACTAGACCTTTAAATACATATATCTATGTAATAAAAGTATAAAAACATGATGCATGCATATTATACACACCAACTTGTAGGTAGTGGCTAACTCTGAGGGTGGAGATTGGGGAGCCACAAGATTCTGGTTCTTAACAAACAAGAGGAAATTGTTGTGATGTGATATTAGCCTATGTTAAATGTAGGTAAGTTTGTCTATTATATTAGCTAATGTATTATGTCAGAATATTTCACAAATAAATTTATTAAAATATTGTGGCTAATGGCAGCCATGAAGATAATTACCTACAATTATTGTTAAGCAACAATTTTAATACTAATCATAACATTTGGCAGAGAGATGCTAAAAAAATTTGTAGTATGAATAAAGAAACAAGACTTTCACAACATGGAATGGTATAGGATTAAGGAAAGGAAGCCGCTTTCTCTAAGGTAATTTGATATCATTAAGAACAAAATTCAGCTGAATACTTTTTGAAGATTTTATTGGCTTCACTCAATGATTCATGAATTAGGCAGCATCCATTTACCAAACTGTAAAAAGCTCTGAAGAACTGTACAATGTGGGAGATTTTATAGGCAGAAAGAGAAGGAAAAAAGAGGTTACTAGCAAAAAATGAATTGTTTCAGCAAAGGCACCTTCCTTGGGAGATTACAGGAGTCTATCAGATAGATTACTTGTCTAGTGCTGACCGGGAGATTCCAGACTGAGTGGTTAGGATCACGTCCCTGGGAGAGGCTGAAACTGCAGTTAGGTTAGGTATTTTCTTAGTTTGGTGACATGGATTTAACCTAAGTGACACTATTTGTGGCCTGTTGTTTCTTCTTAAAAATGTTAGAAAAAGGACATCAGTGTCACATAGACCCTGGTTTTGAAACACAGTTGGACCCATTCCCAGCTGCATGACTTCAGAAAAATTCTTTAAACTCTAAGCTTTGTAAGGGTCATATTAGCTATGCCTACTATATAGTGTTTTTCTTCCAATATTACAATATAATTTTATTTCTCACCACTTAGAGATTTGCTAATTTCTGAAACAAAAAAAATAAAATGTTAGAAAAACTATTCTGGCAAGGAGATGTTTTTTGTTTTGTTTTCCACACCATTCAGCATGCAGGATCCTAGTTCCCTGACCAGGGAAGAGCCAGGTACCCTGTATTGGGAGTGCAGAGTCTCAACTAGTGGAGTTCAGGGAAGTCCTGGCAAGGAGTTTTTATTGGGTAAAGTGTTCATATTTGGGCATGGGACTATGAGAAGTCCCATGGCATGGGTTTAAATTTCTTGCTGATTCTTATGCCAAGCTAAGAACACAAGTAAATCTTGACCCACCAGTTTTCCCATCAGAAGCATCTAAGTGGCTAGGAAGAACTTGACCCCCATTAAGAACTGATGCTAGATTTTATGGTCATGTATTTATTTTAATGCTGAAGTTAATTTTATGGTCAGTCAGGTATAATTTTCATTACATTTGGATCCAACTAATCTAAATCAATCCCTCTGTTTCCTTTGTGATGTTCTAAATAGAAGAATTCCTTTAGGTACTGACATAGGTATTTGATCCAGGTGGACCCAAATGAGAATGCCACCAGCTTTGACTCCATCTGAGCTAAATAGGCAGGGACTTTCATGACACAACAAAGCTTCAATAGAACAAATTACTTTCTGGGTGTACCACAGGTCACATAAGTATGGCAGAGGTCAAATTACTCTTTCAGATACTAAGGATGCAATAACCATAGTGTGAGCTTACTTGCTTTCATATCTCCGCAGAAATGTATCATCAGTTACAATTTAGATAGCTAAATTCCTGAAATCAAAAGAAGAAATTCATCAGTCCTTAAAACCAGCCTAAGATACCGTTTCTTCAATCATATTCAAATTGATAGTCTTTCTGAAATGCAGAGAAAGGGGAAGAGATGATGATTCTTATTTGTGTTGATAGACTTGGTGCCTAGGACAGGGCTTGACTGAGCTTTCAATATACAGTGGTTTAAACAAATGAATGTGGAGGCAGAGAGTGGGTAGGAAATACCAACATTAGAGCAAGAAGTGGAAAAGACATTTCCTCCCCCTGCAAGTGGATACAGGAACTGAGAGCTTAATGTTGGCTAATAACTAATCACATGCATGTGTTCAGGGAATAGAACAGACTCTGGTGAGGTTCCAACTAATAGGTGAAAATATTTGCTGAGTTCTGCCTCATGTGTAGCTTACAGTTAATGACCTCTAAACAATCATCTAGTATTCACTAATCTCATGACCATAATGATGACCACATAATGGTTATGGATGTGGAAAATTCCCCAAACACCCGAAAGTTTTTGATCTTGTGTATTTAAACTAATCTATTATCATACCCTCTACACTTTCCATTGAAAATAGAATAGTGTCTATCATTTCCTCAGTGGTCCTGGAAGAACAAATGATGATGAGAGATCATTCTAAGTAAAGAAGGAAAAAAATACTTGCAAGTAACATGAAGAGACGGGCTTCCTAGGTGGTGCTAGTGGTAAAAAACCTGCCTGCCAGTGCAGGAGACATAAGAGACGTGGGTTTGATCCCTGTGTCAGGATGATTCCCTGGAGGAGGGTATGGCAACCCACTCCAGTATTCTTACCTGGAGAATCCCATGGACAGAGGAGCCTGGCAGGCTACAGTCCATAGGGTCTCAAAGAGTTGGAGATGACTGAAGCTACTTAACATGCATAGCAGGCATGCACCAAGAGACTAACAGTGGTTGTGAGTTAGGATCACATGCAGTTTTGCCCTCTAATGTCACAATCTGAATAATGTATTAAAGTGATATCTTGTTGTAATAATTAAAAAAGTAAATGTATTTAAAAATCCTGCAATATGGTCCTAAACAGGGTTCCTGAATGTCACTCTAGTGGCATAGTTTTTTGCACTTTTCTACTCCTCAGGAAGTCCACTGAGCTCCCAGATGGTGGCATGAATCTGCTTTTGAAAGAGGGGAGGACTTGTTGAACTGGTTCCTCCCACAGAGAACCACTAGTTATTCTACACCATTCTGCTCTGCCACGTGCCCAGAAGTTTTTTATTAGAACTTGCTGTTTTAGGAAAGCATTTCTTTACAGACCAGACCTAACTACTACCTTAACTGTGCAACCATAGGCCCAGTGAGAGTTTATTAATAAACTCTTCCTCCACCACCTGGCTTCTTTGCACTCTGCTGGAGGCCCACAGTTGTTGTTCATGACAACCCACAGCAGAAAGATGTGGAGCTTGAAAAGTCATCCAGCTGTCTTCATAGCCATAAAAATGCTCAAAATAGAAGAATTTTAATAATAAAATTTTATTTATGATGATAATAAAATTAATTGATTTTTTATGGTTTTGCATTTAAAAAGTTAATATTATTCATACCCATCCCTACAGAGAGCTCTTAAATATGGCCCTTCATGTAAATTGTGTCCATTAACTTCATCAGAATGTCAGTGCAAATAATCATTCATGTTGGAAAATTTCCCACCTCCATTTCAGACAAGGAGTCACTGGGTTGACCCTGAGAAACAGCCTGTGCAGTTGTACTGAAATCATGACTTTTAACAAGCACCCTTTTTGTAGACAGAAGAAAACTTGAATGTGTTGACAGGAGCCTGAATAGTGCCCTTGGAAGGCATGCATTTCAGAATCAGAATGCTGAGGAATCCTCCTTTAACTACTTAATATGTAAATTATGTTCTCTCTGTACCACCTGTAATGACTGCCGACTCATTAATGAGCTGGTGATACAGTAAGAAATATAGGAGCCCTTTCAAAGCCATAGGTGGTAGCTGTGAGCTGATTTATGATCTTAGGCTTATCTTTCTCCATTATCTGCATCACTTGACAAGCATCCCCTTTCCCTGCTCCTCCATTGTCTCATATCCAACACTTAAGCTCCTGGGATTTCTTTTCCTCTATGCCTGCCGACAGCACCATTTGCTTCTCTGCAAAAGTATTACCCTAGCCCAGTGATCCAGAAGTCGAATCTCAGTCATTCTGCACAATAAAGATAACAGCTCTTGGCTCAGGGCCTATCTCGAAGCTTTCTAGCCCAGTTATAAGTGGTTGAGGCTCAGATGCCTCTTCATTCAGCCGCAGTCTGTGCATTTGTTCAGCAACCACGATAAACCTGGAGCAGGAGGTGCTCAGATGGCCAAACAGAACAGCTTGTGGTTTTTGACAAAGCCTAGATTGCTGTGGTTTTTCATTCTTAAAAAAAAACTACAAACATCTCATCCTTTTCACATTCACATTTCCATCAGGTGTATCTATGGGAGACCCAGGAGTCAGTTTAGCTAAAATGTCATTTCGAAACTGACACTCGAGGGGGAGGGCTTTGTTTGGTGCGTCCAGGCACCTGCTGCGGTTCTAAACCTGAGCCCCTTTTCATCTTCTTTGTTCTTTTTCAGGAGGGAATTTTCAAAAGACTAATGCAGCATTCGGTCTCATGTATACTGTATGCTCCCCTAGTTCTGCAGTTTCAGCTTTGTTTTGGCATTACAGGGTTTGGATTAAATCAGAATATGAGGTTTAGCTCCAAACCACACCTCTTGGCCCTTGCTTGATTAGTTTAGCCAGGTGCCCTTGCTCAGCAGGAGGAGGTGAAGTTAGCAGCTCCAGGGAAGCACTGCTCAGGCTGACTCTGCTTTCTCCTACTTCCTCTCATTTGTATTCCAAGGCTGTTCTGAATAAGGATGCTACAAAACCCTTCTATCTGTCCACAAGTAAATAAACCTTAAAGGAAATCTTTCAGCACAGATGCAAAGTGCTTTATTGTCATGCATTTTAGGCAAATAACAATGGTGCTTTGTTAAAGATGCACTCTCTGAGATCCTTAATGTTCCACTGGAAAAATGAAGGCTTCCTGATGGTCCAGTAAGGTCTAGTTTTATAATTATGCTTAAATGGAGCACTGAGTAAATGGAGAGGAAGGTGCTTCTGCATGGGGAAACAGGAGTGCTGTGGTTTGTGGCTCATCCTGTCCTGTGGCAGAATGGTTTCAAGCTGCACCTGCAATTTCAGGTTATTTTATTGGAAGACTCACTCACTTCTTCTTAGGGACCTCTGATGGCAGGGGGATTATTCCACAAGCTTCTTTAGTTACTTGTTTAATTACCTTCCTCTTCAGAGTGGGCCAAAAATTAGCTAAGGGATGAGAGGAGGTCAGAGTGGGCAAAATTAGAAAAAAAAATTAAAAACCATAGGGTCCTTGGTCACCATGTCATGTCTTTCTTGTTTCAGTCACAGAGCTTACCGGGAAACTTCGGGTGTTTTCTCATGGCCAACAAGATTATCAGTACAATTAATTATCCTCGAAGGCAGTGAGGTCCAAAACTATCCAAACTTCCATGCACATTGTTTTTTTTAACTGGAGAAATTTCAGGTACACACGTTGAATTGCAGAATTAGATGTTCACTTGTGGCTGAACTACAATATGTCCCATACGTGCAAGCCTTCAGGTTGTGAACTTTCAAAGAGGTGAATGTGCATTCGCCTGTCTAATCATTTAAGCTAGCTCATGTGTCTAGTGTACACTGTCATGTGTGCGCATCCTCTACAAGTGGTTGTCTTTTACGTACTTTACAGTGTTATGCCCAGATCCCGATCTCCACAAACCACCAGGAGGCCATTCACCCAGATGCGAGTGCAAGAGGGAGTTTATTGCAGACCCGGGTTGAACCACACGCACGCATGCCGCCGCAGCGGAGTGAGGGCTGTGGCCCCGAGCCAAATGGTACAAGGCTTTTAAGGGAAAAAGACCGCAAAAAGGGAAGAAGACCGCGAATGGCGTGATGTGCCTTGGCATCCTGTGAGGGGAACTCAGGAGCTTTATGCGGGTTAGTCCCTGATAGGTATATTTAACTGCAAACAGCCCCCTGATTGGTGTATTTTTGGTGCTTCCCCAGCGAGTGGTGATTGGTCGTATCTAGGGTGGTGACATGGGGTGAGGGCTGGACTATTCTGTGGTTTTTCCAGGAACTTGGGTGTTTGCCCTTTATTACAAGATGGCGGCCCCTTTTTTTAAGACGGAGTCACTTAGGCTCTACAATAGTACTATTTAGAGTACAGTAGAACAGTATTTTTATTTCAAGCCTAGGATGTCTGGAAGCAATCCTAAATGCAGTGGTGATATAGCTGGTCCTACTGTACTTTTCAAGGTACTGTATTATACTGAAAGATTAAAAATGTCTTCTTTACTTTTTTGTGTTTATTTGCTTTTTATGTATTATTTGTGTGAAAAGTATTATAAACTTATTACTGTACAGTACCATATAGATGATTGTATTAGTTGGGTGTGTGTTAGTCTTAGTTGCTCAGTCGTGTCTGACTCTTTGCGACCCTGTGGACCATAGCCTGCCAGGCTCCTCTCTCTGGGATTCTTGAGGCAAGAATACTAGAATGGATTGCCGTGCCCTTCTCTGGTGGATTTTCCCAACCCAGGGATCGAACCCACGTCTCTTGCATCTCCTGCATTGTAGGTGGATTCTTTACTGTGGAATTATGGGGAAGCCCATTTGAAGTATACCTGACACAAAAAGCTATACATGTTTAACGTTATAACTCAGTGAGTTTGGGAATGGGTTCACATCCATGAACCCATCACCGCCATCAAGGTTATAGACATTTTCATCATCTTACAAAGTTTCCTCCTGCTCCATTTTTTGTTATTATGTCTCTGTGTGTGTGTGTGTGTCTTAAGAACATTTAATATCTACACTATTAGCACATTTTAAGAATACAATATAGTATTGTTAGCTATAGGTACTATGCTGTATAGTAGATCTCAAGAACTTATTTACCTGTGTGACTAAAACTTTGTATCCTTTGGCCTTCATCTTGGTAATCTATAGTTACCCCTCCCAACAGCCCCTTGCAACCACCAGTCTATTCTTTGCTTCTTTGAGCTTGACTGTTTTAGAATTCATACAGTATTTGTCTTCCTATGTCTGGCTTATTTCACTTAACCTACTGTCTTCCAGCTCTGTCCATCTTGTCACAAATTGCAGAATGTCCTTCTTTTTTAAGGCTGGATAATATTCCATCGTGTACATGTACAATATTTTGTTCATCTATTCATCTATTGATGGACATTTAGGTTTTTCCCATATATTGGCTATTGCAAAAAATATTGAAATGAACATTGGAGAGAAAATATCCCCCTGAAAAATATAATGAGGTTCTCATTAAAGTTCCTTTGTATAAATACCTAGAAGTGAGATTCCTGGTTCAAATGGTAGTTCTGTTTAATTTTTTGAGGAACTTCTTAGGGCTGTTTCAACTTACATTCCCTTCAACAGTTCTATGCCAGTGTTTCCTTTTCTCCTTATTCTTGCCAATGTTTGTCATTTTTCCTCTTGTTTTGTTTCGATAGTGACCATCCTAACAGTGTGAGGTGATACCTCATTGTGGTTTTGTTTTTTATTCCCCTGATGATTAGTGATGTCCATTAGTTTTTCATATACTATTGGGCATTTGCATGTCTTTTCTGAAGAAAGTGACTGAACTAAATCATGTGTGTGCTAAGTCACTTCAGTCGTGTCTGACTCTGTGCAACCCTATGGACTATAGCCTGTCAGGCTCCCCTGGCCATGGGATTCTCCAGGCAAGAATACTGAAATGTGTTGCCATGCCCTTCTCCAGGGGATCTTCTCAGCCCAGGGATCAAACCTGATCATAATAATTTCTAATTTCCCTTACACCTTTCAGGTGTGAAGTTTGTTAAAGGGGGGAAATGTTATCTATACTGACACCTAAAGAGTTCATGTGTTCAACTTTGTTTAAGGAAAACTACAAATGCCCATGACCTGTGATGTTAATTCAGCAGTTTAACAGGAATTTAACAGTTATTGAATTCCTTTTCTGCACTAGCCACTGGTCTCAAAGGTAACTGTATAAGAGTAACTAAAACAGAAGACATTCCTGTTTTTTTGGAACTTAACATTTTGGTGACCACACATCATTCTGCCGAAAGCAGAAATCTGAGTCAGGCTCTGCAAAGTTCTTGTCTGTGGTGATTCATTCAACAGATGCAGCAGCAAAGCTCTTTGCTTCAGTTCCTGTCCTCTCAAGACTTTTCTGTTTTCTTTTAATTATTGTGAAATGAGCAGCTTTGTTGAAGAGCTATGCAGTACTGTTAGACAATCTGAGGATTCCTAAAACTGTCAAGGTGTGTTCTTTGTGAATCTGCTGAATTTCAGCCCACGCTTGACTTTTCTCTTTAAGGATAAATGTTATTTGGGGAAAACACTCTTCTAGCATTATCCAGTAAATATTATTTTTTCAAGCATTGAATAGTTAAATATCTTCATTGCTCTTTCCCATTTACAACCTTCAAAATTCAACCTCAGACAAGCTGGCTGACTTTTCTAGTACTGAAAAGGATCTGATTCAGAGTTATTTGACAATCAGTACTACATGTTATCTCCTTACTGATTATCTGTATTTTGTGGCAAATCTTACCTTCCATATTATTATAGCTAAGCTTATTTGAGATAAGCATTGCTTTAATAGACTCTTTAAACTCGATATTCATTGTGTACATTGAAGTAATTTGCTACCCAAATATTTCTTTTGAATTCTTATCTGTCTCTTCTTTCCATCCTGTTTTTCTAACTTTAATCTTGATCTCACCAGAAGTTCTATAGCAGAAATGAGATAGCATAAAGTAATGTAAGTATAAGAGAAATTAGACTACACTAGTATATTATGGCTTGCATGCTGTGAGGGGTAAGGCAGAGGAAGAAATATATTTCAGAGAGAATCAAGGGGAATAAACCAGATCATTACCTTGCATTTTCAAAATTAAGTTTTCACAATGTGGCACCACTTGTTTTTGTTTTGGTTATTGTTTGTTTTGTCTACATTAATAGAATATCAAATTAATATTCCAATGTAGCACATCCAAAATCTAACATTAATTATTTTAGTATTATCTGTCCTTTAGATCATTCACCCTTTGATGAATTCTATAAGTGTGTAAAAGGAATTCACTGTGCAGGACTGTAGCCACGAATAGGCAGATGCCCGTTAAATTAATTAAATAATACATCTGGAGAAACTGAACCACAGAGAAACGGAGGTACTTGTTCAAGTCACAGACTTAGTGAGTGGCAGAGTGCAGATTTGAACCAGTTTCCTGGCTTCAGTGCCTGTGCTTCTGAGGTCTGCTAAATACTGTCTCTATAGTACTGTAAACTTTTATATATTTTAAAGTGTTTTGGAAACACCTGGGGAGTTTTTAAAATGTGGATTTCTGGGTTCACTTTCCCATGGTTTCTGATTTGCTTGGCATAGGATGGATATCAGCAAGTTATTTTTAGCAATAGTTCTAAGTAATTCTTATAGGCAAGGTCCATGGATCATTCTTTGAAAAGAGTGGTTTGTAGAAATGGGGGAAAGAATGGTAAAGATTTTAAAAGCCAAAGCTCAGAATTTGAATACTGTGGACTCCTCTAGCTGTGGGCACCTGCTTAAATTCACTTTTCTAACTTCTGCAATGGAAGGTGGGATAAGGGTTTTGTTTTGTTTTGTTTTGTTTTTTGGTGTGTGTGAAGTCCTTTAGTCCATTTAAAATGCTAAGTTTGGTGTGACAAATACTAAGCTTTCAGTTTGTGTTCGAAGTTATTAGCGCAGCATGGGTAACTAATTCAAGTGTTGTATATGTAGATACCACAAGAAATGTAACAGACATTTTTTCTGTTCTGTCTGTTCATTTTTTCTGTTCTGTAATGTTCTTCCTTGATCCAAAAAGAAAAGTAGGTGTTCTGACTTTCATTTATTTCTAACATTCCTTAATTTCCCTCTCACTTTAAGGTAATTTCCCTTAGTTTTCAACTTTAACTCTTAGGTTCCTGGCTTTCTCTACCTGAAAGAACAGTAATCTGTTTTTCTCCCTTCTGTATCTCCTGCTGAGTTAACCTGATTGTGTAGCATTAAATTGGGTCTCTTGGGGGAAAAAGGTGGGAGTGGAAAAGATAAAAGGTTTTTGCAGAAATCTGAGATTGAGTTCTCCCAAACTGGTGAAGTGTCGTCCAGGTCTTTGTTCTCTGTGTCTTCTTTTGTGCTAGTGTGGTTACGTGACATAAAGGTGAATTATTTAAGTAATGCTATTTTACTCTTCTGTGCGTAATCACCACTCCTTCACTTCTTTCCAGTGATGTCAGAGAAGCCCCTCAGAGAATATGCAGAAGCCTTTGTAGTAGAAAGGAACTGAAAATGCATCAATATTTCTTGATAAATACTGAGTTGCATGGAGAGAGCGTGGAGTATATCTTTAAATATCCGAATATTATTCTAGTCCTCAACTTGGAAAACCCAATACTATATCATATAATTGGAAATTTAGTCTCCCATTAAGATGAAAGAATGTAGCAATTCAAAGCATTGCATGAATAGGGAATGCTGCCTTGTAGCCCCATCACATAATTCTGATGGGTCCATTGAGGTCTTGATGATGTATGACTCTGAGTTGAAAAAGAAATATATAAGGGTGGATGAGGACATGAAAAGAAGGGAATATTAATTGTTTTAGTCACAGTACTATCTGGAGCTGCTAAAAAGATATATGAGTTCCCAACCTTGTTGTAACAACCTGAATTCAGACTGCCAGGTCCAAGATACTTGGTTTCTATTTTTTCCTTTCAGCAACATGCTGGAAGGTCAAGATTTTCTCACTCTTTTATGGTGTCAGATTGTCTCTCAAAGCCTGGGAAGTGATGCAGTAATGTTGCCTATCTTAAAATTTTTGTGAAGGAAGAAGAAAGGGTTGAAAACTTCCCAAGCTATTCTCATTTTCTATTACGACTGTGTCTAGATACTATTACCTTTCAGTTTTTAAGGAAGCAAAAGAAATGCTGTGAATTGATTTGCCCCACCTCAACAGTGTGGCTTAATCCCTGTTACTGTTCATAGTCATAGATATATTAAGCAGTCTTGAAATCAGTTGAACAAATATTTATCAAGTTATTTAAACCTGAAAATGTGATATATAAAAAACAGGAAAACAGAAGAACTAGTCTAAGTCTTCTATGCATTTTTAATTGGCTTTTTTGTTTTTCTTTTGTTGTTGAGTTGGAGTTGCCCTTTATGTATTCTATATATTAACTCATTTTCAGATACATTGTTTGCAAATATTTTTGTCCCATTCTGTTGGTTGCCTTTCAGTCTTTGGACTATTTCTTTTGCTAAGCATATGTTTTCAAGTCTTATATAGTCCAGCCTGTCGACGCTTTGAGGTCATATTCAAGAAAATATTGCTAAATCCTATGTAATGAAGATTTTCTCCTATGTTTTCTTTTAGGATTTTTAAAATTTTAGGTCTTATGTTTATGTCTTTAATATACTTGAGTTAATTTTTACGTATGGTGTAAGGAAAGAGTACAATGTCATACTGTTTGCATGTGGTTATATAGTTCTCCAACATTCACTGAAGAAACTGTTCTTTCTCCATTGTATAACCTTGGCATTCTTGTAGAAGATCATTTGACTATATGCATGAGGGTTTATTTTGAGTTCTTTATTCTGCTCCATTGGTCTGAATGTCTGTCTTTATGCCAGTACCACACTTCTTTGATTATTTTAGACGTTATAGACTTTAGATGTTATAGATGTAAAGTCATCTAGAGATTACTTTAGATGTTATAGACTATAGATGTCTGTGTGCCCTACTCCTCCAGATTCATATGTTGAAGCCTTAACCGTAACTGTGACTATGTTGATCACTTGTGAGGAAGTGACACAGATAAAGTGTGGAGCCCAGATATGACAGAGATGGTGCTGGAGGAGGATATTGAAAGGATATGATCACTGATTGATCTGAGAATAGGACCCAGGCAGCTGGAGGTTTCTTACCCCCTCCGCCATCTCTGAAATGTAACTTCTGCCCACTGTTCCCGCAGTCGGAACTCTGCTCTAGGATTCAGCCTAGTGAGACCCATGTTTAGCTTCTAACTTACGGAACTGTATGATAATAATTGTGTGTTGTTTTAAGCCACCAAATTTGGGGTAGTTTGTTTACATCAGTGGTAGAAGACTAATATATTATGCCTATCTCCATACTGGGAGTTTTTCTGTAAATAGGAGGACTCACATAAAGCAGTGATCTTAATATACTGGACTTTAGAGTTTGCAAAGCACCATATGTATCCACGCCCCTGCCATTTATTCAGCCAGCTGAATTTTAGTCTTCCCTATAATGATCTCTTCTAGGCTTTTAGGGAAATTAAGTGAATGAAATAGTAATTATTCTTTTTGGATACTTTGAGGTGGTTACTTTTATTTCCCTTTCTAAATGAAAATTATTGAGATTCTGTTAAATTAAATGACTTGCCCAAGATAACCCAAATAGCCTTATCAATACAAACTTAGGACTATTCCCACTAGAAACCTTAGAAAAATAGCAGATTACACTTAACTGGATATCTGTTTCTGATATAAATTGAAATTCTGTTGTCATTTCCTATCTGTTATAGGAATATAAGCAAGCCATTTATCCTTTGAACATCTATTTTTTTGTGAAATGAGAAATTAATATTTTAATGAACAGTCCAAGGATGAGTGAGATATGGGTAGAGCTCCTTGACGTGTGTTGGAGGAAAATGTTTCTAAGTAGGTGCTAAGATTGTGTATATTGTATCATATCAATACTATTTTAGACATCAATATAGACATAAGGATATTCTGGGCTCTATGTGTATCACTTTTAAAGAACATGGGATTTAGCAAATAATCATTAGTAGATTGTGCAATTGGTGTATTAAATAGTGGCATGCAATAGTCATACTAGCAGACAGGCTATAGTTATAAAAAATTCTGACCTTAAGTATCATCTGTTTATTATCACATTTACTGAAAAGTTATTTTGCATCATTAAAATTCTACAGATGTTTCACAGATGTCTTTGAGGATATATTTCTGCAGCTTGTTATTAAGCTAAGTTCTATGCACTATGGCAGATTTCCATAGCATATTAATGAGAACATTATGCAATTGTAAATAATTATGTTTGGAGCAATTGAGATGAAGAGCAGAACTACTAAAATGGTTATAAAAGTCTAATTAACATTTTAACAGTAAAAAGTTTGATGCTTTGATACCAGAGGAGAATGGTCTCAGTCAGTAGATAAAATGGAGAATTCCCAAGTGGGCTTAAGAGT
This sequence comes from Antilocapra americana, assembly GCA_007570785.1. Taxonomy (NCBI): domain Eukaryota; kingdom Metazoa; phylum Chordata; class Mammalia; order Artiodactyla; family Antilocapridae; genus Antilocapra; species Antilocapra americana. The sequence continues at coordinate 42,526,594 of ML662442.1, forward strand.
GGATGAAACACTGCGCTGCTATCATATTTAATGGGATATGTCAGATTTTACCACCATTTGAATAAATGCAAATAGGGGTTACCATAGAAATTACTTTGACAGAAAACTGCACAAAATGCAACACAAACTATCCCTCAAGCAGCCTTTCAGGGGTTACTATGATGTCCAACAACAGTCTTTTCATGTAATCTCTTGATAGTGCAGAAAAATGATAGTGTGTATGTGTGTGAAGGTGCATGTATGCACATAACTTGAAAATTGTAAGAATATATGGAAATTCTAGAGGCAGGTATATTCATTTTTCTTTATATCATAATTAATCTTTGATAAAGCTATAAATGCAAAATTCTTTATAGCCTTAATAAAGCATCCATCATAGCCAGGCTACTACAGAGACAAGGCAACCTGGAAGATGCTTATACTATTTGAATCTAATATGCTATTTTGCATCTTTGTGATACTCTTCTTTTATATCTTGGCTCTATGATATTTAAGTATTGCATTTTAGCAGCTTAGTCTTGTACCAATTAAACTAGTCACCTTTCCAGATGCAATCCTTCAGTGGCATTGAAAAAAAGCATCCTTTTTTTAATCTTTGATAAAACTTAGCCACACATGCTCTCCTTGAACTATTCTACAACTATAGCATAAGCTCAAAGAAATATTTATTTCACACAATCTTTTAGTAAAATACTATTGTTAATTCCCCTGCCTATTAAAAGTCAGTGGAATAGAAATATGGGGTTGTAAAAAGGAATTAAAAAAATTACTTGCTGAACCAAATTGAGGGTCAAGAAATTGTTGACATAGAAATGTAAAAAAAGAATGTAATGATTATTTTAAAAGCTAAAGAGAAGAGTCTTTCTTTTTACCAATTATGTATGTTTAAATTGAATGAATATGAGTTTTAATAGCATAAACATACATATTATTCAATAAATAAAACAAATAAGAATACTAGGGTTTCACTTTATGACTCATTTAGGAGACAGAAAGAGGAAAAGAAAAATGTAAATATTGAAGGTAAAAGATAGAATGGCTAATGGAGAAAAAGAGAAGTTGGCAAAAAGGGGAGTACTAGATAACAGAAAGCTTTGATCAGGAAGAGACAGGGCCATGGCGGGAGGGAGGAAATGAAGCACACATAAAGGGAGGCAGAGAGCCTCTCTCTCCAGACCGCCCGGGAAATATTTTACAGATGTAAAAGAGGAGAATTTACATCCCTCAGAGGTTCTTAAAAATTAGACAGAGATAATTCAGAAGAAGAAATGCATGTGTTCCTTGTCAGACTTAATAGCACTTTGTTTCTTTCTCATGTGTCACTGTGTTAGGCCTTGGGTTTTATTGTTAGAAGTGTACCTCACAGTCTCTCCCACTGACCTATGAACTCTTAATTCTTTTTTTAATCTCTCCAGTTCAAAGCCCCTAACCACAAAGAATTGAAAGACATAATGAAAATTAACAAAGAGAAACTGACATACCTATAAACACAGAGAGAGGTTTAATACACTTCTCCCTGAAACAGAACAAACAGCCAGAACTGAAGAGGCAAAGAATTGGAGATTTAAATAACCTATTGAAAGCATGATTAAAAAATATATATAAAGGCCTATGTCCAACAGAAAATAAACATGTTTCAAAGTACACAAAAATTTACTTGAGTAAGGCTACAATGGAAATCTCAACAGATTTCAAAAATGTCGTCATCATCCAGGCAATTTTGTCAACTACATGTAATAATATTTTGGAAATCAGAAAATCTAAAAGAAATTTTCTTTCTGCCTATCCTGCATGATGATTTAAGGGGGAGAGTATACTTAACAATTTGTATGTTAATAAGAAAATTATTTAGAAATTAGAAAACATTTAGAACTGAATAAATATTAAAGCACTATGTATCAAAACAAGATGTAGTTAAAGCAGATCTTAGGGAGCAATTCAATTTGTATTCTAAATTTCTATATTGGGACAATATAAATAGTAGAAAATATAAAATCATTGTCAAAATCAAGATAGAAGGAATGATTGAGAAAACCAAATAATTTAGAAGAAAAGAAATCAGAGAGATGAAAGCCAAAATTTATGCAATAGAAAAAAGACCACAAATAAAAATCACTAACAAAATTAAAGTAATATGCTAAACATTATATGTTATGATATTATAGGCTTTATTGAGGAATGCAAGAATGGTTCAACATTTGAAAACCCATTAAAGATATTTAACTGTAAATAGTGAACTGGATGCAAACATTTATCTCTGCTCCTGTCAAAAACATACACAAAAAGGCCACTAGAAGGAAAAAAAAAAGGTGGGAAGTAAATGAGAGAACAGACAACACGGGGTAAGAGATGTTAGTGAAATTTTGGAAGCACAAAAGCAAATGAATGAGTGTTTACTGAGCAGATTTGGAAAAGCAGAATTCCTCTAAGCCTGCAAAGAGGAAATCCAAGGAGCAAGGCAATTCAAGAAGAAAAACCTTAAAAAAAAGATTCCTATAAATTAGGGGGACCTGTGAAGTCAGGAATATTGTTTCAGCATCAATATTTAAGAAGCAAAACAACAGGTCCTCTAATCTGCCCGATGCAGTGATGTACCCATTCCTCCCCTGCCACAGCAGAGGATGGGAAGTTTGCTTGCTGCAGTGACTGGATGTCCCCTTCTCCACTCCTGGGTGCAAGGCCTGGCTGTCAGACTAGGGACAGTTATGCAAACAGGGGACTTCCCTGGTGGCTCAGTGGTAAAGGATCTCCCTGTAATGCAGCAGTCGCAGTAGTCATGGATTCGATCCCTGAGTCAGAAAGATTCCCTTGAGGAGGGCATGACAACCCACTCTAGTATTCTTGCCCAGAGAAACCCATGGACCATGAATGCTGGTGGGCTACAGTCTATAGAGTCACAAAGAATCAGACACGAATGAAGAGACAGAGCATGCATGCACACATGCAAACAAAGATTAAATGTGACCATCCTGGTCTCTCTTTCTCTTTTTTGCTCAAAGAATGCAGTCAGCTGGCTTATATCCCTCCAAGAGAAAGATGGGAAGAATCATTGATTTGGAGACGGGTTGTTTTGAATATGCATTTGCATGTATACCTGTGTGTGCAGATGTATTATACACTTACTGTAGGTCATACTCTACTACCTAACTGAATTTTTATTTAAGAACAGACCAAGATGGAAATGGTTGGAGCAAGAAGTCTGCAAGTTAGATATTCTTATTTATGATAAAGTACAGTATGATCTTGGTTTACTTCCAAGGCAAACCATTCAATATCACAGTAATCCAACTCTATGCCCCAACCACTAATGACAAAGCAGCTAAAGTAGAATGGTTCTCTGAAGATCTGCAAGACTTTCTAGAATTAACACCAAAAAAAAAAAAAATGTCATTTTCATCATAGGGGCCTTGAATGCAAAAGTATGAAGTTAAGAGATACCTGGAATAACAAGCAAGTTTGGCCTTGGAGTACAAAATGAAGCAAGGCAGAGGTTAACAAGAGTTTTGCCAACAGAACACACTGGTCATAGCAAACACCCTCTTTCAACAACACAAGAGATTACTTTACACATGGGCATCACTAGATGATCAATATTGAACTCAGATGGATTATATTCTTTGAAACCAAAGTTGGAGAAGCTCTTTACAGTCAGCAAAAACATGACATGGAGCTGACTGTGGCTCAGAACATCAGCTCCTAATTGCAAAATTCAGTCTCAAAGTGAAGAAAGTAGGGAAAACCACTAGGCCATTCAGTTCAGTTCAGTTCAGTCTGTCAGTCATGTCCAACTCTTTGCGACCCCATGGACCACAGCACTCCAGGCCTTCCTGTCCATCACCAACTCCTGGAGTTTACCCAAACTCATGTCCATTGAGTTGGTGATGCCATCTCATCCTCTGTCCTTCCCTTTTCTTCCTGCCTGCAATCTTTCCCAGCATCAGGGTCTTTTCAAATGAGTCAGCTCTTAACATCAGGTGGCCAAAGTATTAGAGTTTCAGCTTTAACATCAGTCCCTCCAATGGACACTCAGGGCTGATCATCCTTTAGGATGGACTGGTTGGGTCTCCTTGCAGTCCAAGGGACTCTCAGGAGTCTTCTCCAGTACCACAGTTCAAAAGTATCAATTCTTCTGCACTCAGCTTTCGTTATAGTCCAACTCTCACATCCATATGTAACTAGTGGAAAAACCATAACCTTAACTAGATGGACCTTTGTTGGCAAAGTAATATCTCTGCTTTTTAATATGCTGTCTAGGTTGGTCATAACTTTTCTTCCAAGGAGTAAGTGTCTTTTAATTTCATGGCTGCAGTCATGCAGTGATTTTGGAGCCCCCAAAATAAAGTCAGTCACTGTTTCCACTGTTTCCTCATTTATTGCCATGAAGTGATTGGATGCCAAAATCTTAGTTTTCCAAACGTTGAGTTTTCAGCCAGTTTTTTCACTCTCCTCTTTCACTTTCATCAAGAGGCTCTTTAGTTCATTTTTGCTTTTTGTTATAAGGATGGTGTCATCTGCATATCTGAGGTTATTGCTATTTCTCTCAGCAATCTTGATTCCAGCTTGCGCTCCCTCCAGCCCAGCGTTTCTAATGATGTACTCTGCATATAAGTTAAATAAGCAGGGTGACCAATATACATCCTTGATGTACTCCTTGCCCTATTTGGAACCAGTCTGTTGTTCCATGTCAAGTTCTAACTGTTGCTTCCTGATCTACATACAGATTTCTCAGGATACAGATCAGGTGGTCTGGTATTCCCATCTCTTTCAGAATTTTCCACAGTTTATTGAGATCCACACAATTCCCTTATGATTTTACAGTGGAGGTGACTGATACATTCAAGGGATTAGATCTGGTAGACAGAGTGCTTAAAGAACTATGGACAGGTTTGTAACATTGTACAGGAGGTGGTGGTCAAAACCATCCCTAAGAAAAAGAAATGCAAAAAGGCAATGTGGTTGTCTGAGAAGGCCTTATAAATAGCTGAGAAAAGAAGAGAAGTGAAAGGCAGAGGAGAAAGGGAAAGATATGCACAACTAAATGCAGAGTTTCAGAGAACAGCAAGGAGACTGAACAGTGCAAAGTGATAGAGGAAAACAATAGAATGGGAAAGACTAGAGATCTCTTCAAGAATTGGAGATACCAAGGAAACATTTCATGCACAGGTATGGGCACAATAAAGTCCAGAGAAGCAGAAGAGATTAAGAAGAAATAGCAAGAATACACAGAATAATTATATAAAAAAGTCTTAATGACCTGGATAATCACAGCGGAGTCATCACTCATCTAGAGCCAGACATCCTGGAGTGTGGGTCAAGTGGGCCTTAGGAAGCATCATTATAAACAAAGTTAGTAGAACTGATGGAAGTTCAGCTGAACTATTTCAAATCCTAAAAGATGCTGCTGCTAAAGTGCTGCACCCAATATGCCAGCAAATTTGGAAACCTCAGTGGTGGCCACAGGACTGGAAAAGGTCTATTCTCATTCCAATCCCAAAGAAGGAAAATCCCAAAGAATGTTCAAATTACTGTACAATTGTACTCATTTCACATATTCAAGATTATGCTCAAAATCCTGCAAGCTAGGCTTCGGTAGTACATGAGCTGAGAAATTCTAGATGTATAAGCTGTATTCAGAAAGGGCAGAGGAATGAGAGATCAAATTGACAAAATCCGTTGGATCATAGAAAAAGTAAGGGAGTTCCAGAAAAACCTCTGCTTCATTGATAACACTAAACCTTTGCCTGTGTGGATCACAACAAAATGAGGGAAATTCTTAAAGAGATGGGAATACCAGACTACCTTATCTGTCTCCTGATAAACCTATATGCATGTTGTAAAGCAATAGTTAGAACCAGACATGTAACAATGGACTGATTCAAAGATGGGAAAGAAGTATGTCAAGGCTGTATAGTGTCACCCTGCTTATTTAACTTATATGCAGAGTACACCATATGAAGTGCCAGGCTGGATGAAGCACAGGCTGGAATCAAGACTGCCAGGAGAAGTATCAATTACCTCTGATATGCAGATGATAACATTCTAATGGTAGAAAATAAAGAGGCACTAAAGAGCCTCTGAGTGAAGGTGAAAGAGGAGAGTGAAAAAGCTGGCTTAAAATTCAACATTCAAAAAATGAAGATCATGCATCTGGTCTCATCACTTTATGCAAATAGATGAGGGAAAAATGGAAACAGTGACAGATTTTCTTTTCTTTGGCTCCAAAATCACTGTAGGCAGTGACTGCAGACATGAAATAAAAGACGCTTGCTCCTTGGAAGCAAAGCTATGACAAACCTAGACAGCATATTAAAATGCAGAGCATCACTTTGCCATCAATGGTCCATATAGTCAAAACTATGGCTTTTCCAGTAGTTGCATTCAGATGTAAGAGTTTGACCATTCAAAAGGCTGAATGCCAAAGAATTGATGATTTTGAACTGTGGTATTGGAGAAGACTTTTGAGAGTCTCTTGGACAGCAAGGAGATTAGTCAATGCTAAAGGAAATGAACCCTGGATATTCATTGGATGGACTGATGCTGAAGCTGAAGCTCCAATACTTTGGCCACCTGATGCAAAGAACCAACTCTTTGGAAAAGATCCTGATGCTGGGAAAGATTGAGGGCAGGAGAAGGAAATGACAGAGGATGAGGTGGTTGGATGGCCTCACTGACTCAGTGGACATGAGTTTGAGCAAACTCAGGGAGATAGTGAAGGATAGGGAAGCCTGATGTGGTACAGTTCACGGGGTCACAAAGAGTCAGACATGGTTTTTGACTGAAAAAACAGCATAGGAGTTAAATAAAATGATTCTAAATGTGTGACCATTTATTCATTGATTCTTTCAACAGATAAATATTGATCAATATTACATTCAATGTCTGTAAAAATATGCCTGGCATTGCTTTTTAAAAGGATTATTGACATGATCTTAGAAGATAGGAAAAATCAAGTAGACATTGACTTTATTATCTTTATAGGAATTGGTTAAAAACAGATTATTATCTATTTCAAGAAACTCAATGTTACTCATAACCCAATATTAACTGTTTCTATTAAAGAATAGTGTAGAGAGAAAAAGTATGAATTTTCATGTGGTTGTGTGGTTTTTAACAACTAAAATAGAAATTGAGTAGTTTATTCCCATATAAGATACATTTTTTGAATCTGAAGAATTGTGCCGTGTTTTTTTAGCATTAGTGTCTTTTATTTATACTAAAATAACATAACTTACAATTCAAAGTGAGTCACAAATATAATATCATTGACTTCTTGCAAAAAATCTTGGAGGTAGTTGGAGCAAATGGCATTATTTTTATTTACAGATCTTCAAACAGTAAAAATGGCACTTTTAAGTACTGGATTTGAAATTGGAATGTGTGGCCCATGAATCAAGGTACATTGGAAGTGGTCAAATAGGCAATGGCAAGACTGAACTTCGTCATTTTAAGAATCAGTAAACTAAAGTGGATGGGGACAGGCAAATTTAATTCAGATGACCATTATATCTGCTTCCGTGGGCAAAAATCCTGTAGAAAAAAGTGAAGTAGCTCATATAGTCAGCAAAAGAGTCTGAAATATAGTACTTGGGTGCAATCTCAAAACTGCACAATGATCTTGGCTTGTTTCCAAGTCAAACCACTTAATATCACAGTAACCCAAGTCTATGCTCCAACCACTAATGCCAAAGAAGCTGAACTTGAATGGTTCTCTCAAGACCTACAAGACCTTCTGGTTCATGGGGTTGCAAAGAGTTGGACACAATCCAGTGACTGAACAACAACAACAAACCGTAAAATTGGCACCTTTTTTTTTTTTTTTGCCAATGTATTGGAGCTTCAGCTCCAGCATCAGTCTTATTTTATTTTTTGTATTAGTTTTGCCATACAATGCCATGATATCACCATGGGTTTACATGTGCTCCCCCTCCAGAACCCCCCTCCCTCCTCCCTACCCCCAGGAAATCTCGATCCAGCATCAGTCTTTCGAGTTTATGTTTATGGCACCTTTAAATATTGGACTCAAAACTGAGAGCTTCAGGTTGGGAGTCTTGACTATGAATCTGGGTGAGCACTTGCCATGTCTGGACCTCTGCATTCTTATCTAATATATAAAAGGTTTAAAATTGTGTTTTTAATGCAGTCTTATGTCTATAATCTGACAAAGAAAACTTCACTAATGAGAAATTATACCAATTGGTCCCAAACTGTCACTTAAAAATGTTTTTAAAAGTTTTTAAATTCTGTAGTTATTTTATGTATTTCCCATCCTTATTTCCCTATCTCATCCCCTGCCATTCTCTTTCCCTCTCTCTTCTTCTTTTCTAAACATCAGATTTGATAAATCATAGGAAAAAAAGTCCCAAGAGAGAGCAGCTTCTGGGTTGGTTGATTCAGCCGCTCAGTGATGACAGCATTGGAAACTTGAATTCTTGTCAAGGTTTTACTCTTCATTCCTAAACATATTGACTTGTTTATGGCTGGCATCCCTTCTGTTTTACAAGATAACTGTGACAGTTTCATGGAAATATGAAAACATGACAATGTCCAGCAGAAGAAGGGAGAGAGCTATTTCAGTTTGCTTTTTTGTATAGGAAAGAAAACCAACACCACTGCGTCTCTTCCCAGACTTTCTGTGTGTCATTGCTTCACATATTGATGCCTAATTCATTAGTGGCAAGGAAGATGGAATTACCACAAATGGACTGGACTAGTCAGAAAACAACCCCCCCCCCCGGAGCTGGGGCTACAGCCCCTCTTTCTTGCTACATGTATCTTGAGGAACATTTTGCCTTTTCATATGGGATTAACCTCCTCTCTTACTCTATTGCATCTGTACATGCTGATCTTCCACTTGGAAATTCCATTCTCAATTATCTGCCAGGAAAATATTCTTCTTTAAAAACACATGCTGCATGTTACTTTTGAAGGAATTATAATGATGAAGAATATAACCATATAAGTTGGTACACTGAAATATAAATGGTATTTTAGAAATTATCTTTACATGCTTGCAGTAAAAGCAAATTTGAGACTATAAGAGCAGTGGAAAAACAAGTCTTTGAACATCAAATAGTGCCAATAAGATATAATGGGAAGCAAAAACTCTGGTTCCTTGAAGAATCTAGATCACCAAAGCATAGTATTTGCACTTACATGGAGAGAAACAAGTAGCATCAAGATTTTTGGTCAGAGGAATTTAAAGACTCAAAATTAGGTCATATAGGACACCAAACACTCCCCATACTATAATGATGTGGCAATCCACAAAGGGGGATGTACCCGCCCACTGCGAATACAGCAGGTGGCAATCTTAGAGGAAACCTGAATAGAGTTGAAGGAGGGAACAAAGAAAATGATATGTATGTATTTATTCATCCTAATTAACTATCTAAACACCTGCATACCTACCTACCTGAACAGGATCTACCACATCTGGGAAATGACAGACTCCATGTTTCTTCCTCTCATCTGGCTGACAGTGTACATGAACAGACATTTACAAATTTATCCTTCTTCACTTTTCTTTTCGGATATCGTTGAAGGAGAAATTCATTCAGTCAGCAATCTTTGTAGATTGAATTGGGATCATAGTCACTATGACAAGTCACTACCACGACCAAACCATCTTCTCAGTTACTTGTGAGGCCCAAGAAGGTGTGAATCACCTGGCACATGAGTCAGAGGGAGGTTATTTGCAGTCTTGTCCAGGCAGCCCTCTTTGATCCTGCCCAGCTGTGAATACAGTTATCTTCTTGTTCTGTATATTCTCTGACCAGTTATTTATTCTGTGTTTTGTATTAATTTTTTCTGCTTACATAATTTCTCCTTAATTTCCAGAAGATAGTGGATATTATGAGGCTCTAATAATTTTTTATCCCTAATCCCAAGTTTTTAAGATAGTGGGTGCTCAACATCTGGACTAATCTCACCACACTCCATAGCTGCATTCAAGCAGCTGAATGAATCTGGAGAAAAATCACACAACCATAACGACTGGCTCCACTTTATGACCACAAACCATAGGGGGACTTTTAGTGCTGCTCAAGAATCCTACTATAATGTTGCTTTTTATTTCCCTGAGGAGATAGAAATCATAGAAGAGAATTTCCACATATGCTCTTTTACAATATGCCAAATTACCTGTATCCATTTACTATGAAGTCCCTTCTTTCACAATCGAAGGGCTAGCTGAGGCGCCATACTAACTTGAACACCGGATCTCACCCTCTCCTGTCAAGGGTTTTGGCCTGAAAGTGATTTATTTCTCTGTATCATCAGTATTTCCCTCTGCACTAAACCTTTATCATTAGCATACAAATATGTCTTATCTTCCATGAAGAAGAAACTTCTTTTTCTCCACATTCTTCTCAAGCCACTGAGTCATTTTTCTGTTCCCATGATAGCAAAGCCCTTCCTTGTAGAAAATATTGTGTCTTCTCCCTGCCTGCATTTCATTTCTTTCACATTTAGATCAACGTTTTGTCACTATCACACCACTGAGAGAGCTCTTATCAAGGTGACCCCTAACTGCTAAATAGTGTCCTCATCATGGTGTATTATCAGCTACACTTTCCATAATTGAGTATCCTTTTTTTCTTAAGGCACTCTTAGCACCAGATTTCTGGGTTTTTGCTCTTTCTCACTTTTCCTAGACTAGCTCTCTTATGGGTCATTCTCTCCCCAGCCATAGTTAGTGAGAGCACTTCAGGTTGTGTCATGTGTCTGCTTGTCTTTTCTGGCTGTTGCCAAGAAATTCACCCCCCAAAATGCCTTATTCAGAGTCATGGCTCCTGTCTGAGCCACTTGGAGTGCTATAACAAAATACCCGAGACTGAATGGCTTAAACAATATGCATTTATGTCTCACAGTTCTGGAGGCTGGGAAGTCCAAGATCAAGGTGCCAGAAGATTTGGTTTCTGGTGGGAGCTGTCTTCCTGGCTCTTGTATCAGTGGAGAAGGAAATGGCAACCCACTCCAGTATTCTTTCCTGAAAAGTCCCACAGACAGAGGAGGCTGGAGGGCTACAGTCCACGGGGTCACAAGAGCTGAACGTGATTGAGCGACTGAACTACCACCACCACCAGACAGAGGAGGAGGTCTGTCTTCCTTGTTTTGAAAAGACACTAGTATTATCCTGATGACTTCACCTTTATTACCTCATCTAAATGTAATTCCCTCCCAAGTCTTTGACTTCTAATATCTTCACACTGGGAGTTTGGGCTTTAATATGTGAATTTTGGTGGTACACAAACATTCAACCCATAACATACACATGCATACATATATATATGTGTATAGTTAGTCTATAATCATATATTTAACTGCCTATTGGACATCTCCAAGTGTGTTCCTGGCCTCCTGTTATGTATCCTTAAACTCCTATGTTCTCCACCCGCCCAAGCCACGTCAGATCTCTTGTGACTCTTTGAGGAGGCCAAGCAGCCTCAGCAGTAGGGACTTTCTTTTCTTTGCCTAGAATTGTCTTCTTCCACAAAAGCATGGCTTACTTTTTCATTTACTTCAAATATGTTATTATCAGAAACCTCTTCCTGTCAGCTCTCTGTAAAATCTGGTCTGTTTTACTTCCCATGCTTTATTTTTCTTCAAAGCACCTTTCCTCACCTGCATATATTATTTTTCTTTATTATCTCTTCTCCCCACTAGTTTTTGAAAGCAAGAACTTTGGCTGTTTTGTTCAACTGCTTTGTTCTGTGTACTTTGAAAAGTGCCTAATGCCCAATAGATGCTCAATAAATATTTGTTTAAGGAGGGAATGAGTGAAGAAAGTGTTGAATGATTGTATAGTTGATGTGTCAAGGGACTGAACATTACTGAGAAGGCAGAGCATGGCAATGTAGAATCACCGATTTTTGCAGTTGAAAGGGAATTGAATGATCCAGCTGAATTTCCTTACAGTGAATATTGAGAACTTAAAACTCAAGAAGTTGAAGAAACTTGTTCTACATTAAAGAACTATAGTCAGAAACAGTTCTATTAATTTGTCAGTACCTGAGACCCTCATTCTATTCTTCTTTTCATATATCATGCTGAGCTTTGGCTGTTGATAGTATAATTTTATTGAGGTCTCTATACTTCGGGTAAAATCTATTCATATTAATTTTTATTGAGTTGAGAATGAAATATACTATATATATATATATATATATATATATATATATATGTGATGTTTAGATCATCTCAAACTTTGTCTTGCTGAAATACCCAGCATTTTTCCTTCTTTTTTTTGATTCACTATATCTTACTGTCCCTAGCCCTTTCCTCTTCTCACAATATGTGCTAATATATAGTAATATATCTATTACCATAATTTACTCTACCATTTTTATTGTGATAACTTCTGAATCTGTATCTTAAATCCACATTTTCCTTTTGAGCTCTAGACTTACCTTTTAGGAATTTGTCCTCAGATGTCCAATACAAACTGAAGATGTTTCAAACTAAACCTTATCATCTCCTGCCTTTTTTACCAGGTTCTCAATCCCAACATCCCCTCCCTCTAACAATCCCGTTCTTCTTCCTGTATCTTTTGGACCATGGCTGGCAGCATGATTAAGTCAGAAAAGCACTGATTAAATTGGTAAAGCAGCTTTAGGGGAATCACCCTTGAATCTTTTCTCTTGCTTTACTCCCATTTTGAACCATTGTCAAATATGGATGTTCTTTGTTCATAAATCTCCCCTCAGTTTTTCTTTTTTCTTTCCTAAATGCCACATCCCCTGCATCAGTTTCTCATATTTCTTTCTTTCATGACTGCATTAAGTCTCCATCTAGGATATGTTCTTCAAATGTTCCACAGTGTTGCACATCTTTTTAAAAACCAAAACTTATTATGTCTTGATCCTTCTTAGAATTCTTTAATAGCTCCTATTGCTTCCAGAAATAAAATATCAAGGTCTTAATATGACACAAAATACTCTTTTGATTTGGCTCCTGCTACTTTTCCCACCTTTTCTCCTTTCCAGCTGCGCTGAAACCTGCAGGTGTCTGGTTATGCCTTGAACTCTCACCCCTTCTTGGAATTTGCTTGACTGCTTTGTCTACTTCTCCTTCTTGTAAGCTAGGAACTATTGCTTTCAAGGAGCGTTTTCTCCCCTGGACTGGGTTTGAGTCTGTTGTTTGGTGCTCTTGTTGTGCCTCTCTGGACACTCATAATAGCATCACTGAATTTCACAGTAGGTATCAGATTATTTGTTGAACTCTTACATTGGATTGTAATATGCTTGTGGACTGGGCTATGCTCATATCTTTTGCTGATTTAGTATTTAGAAGGCTGTCTGGCACATGAATGGTGATTGCAGAAAGAACTGAACGAAATGTCTTCAGAATAGCATCTTTTCCTATGTGCACTGTCATTCAACATATTTGATGATAATAAGCATGAGAAAACATCAGTTCATCTCTGACTTGCTTCACTTTGGCTTTGCCCCACTATAGGGCTTCCCTGGTTTTGATCATAATGAATACGATTAAATCATAGTTGCTATTTTAATAGCACTTAAATTTTATGTAATATGTATAGATATATTTTAAAATTCAACTTCCCTCAAATAAAGAAAATTAATGAAATTATTATGATTACATTTCTACAAATGAAAATACTGAGAAATAGAGAGGAAAATATACTTGTCCAAGGTCACACAAGTGGAAGTCACAAATTGGGAATTTGAGAGCAGTTCTTCTGGGTCTTTGTTAGTGTCTAGCAAGCATTGTTTTTTGGCTCTATGCACTTTATTTACAATGTTTGAAAAGCATCATTTTCCTTCATATATTCCAAAGTTATCCAGAGAGAAAATTTCAGAGAGAAACCCTGTATTGCCTTAGAGTTTAAGAGCAAAGAGAAACTGAGAATAGTTTTATAGTGATGTTTTCATTTGAAGGATGACGGAAGAAGAAAGAAGAGAAAAGATGAGAGAAAAAAGGACCATGTATAAAAGGGAATTTTATTTTGGATATTAAGGGATGCATGTGTTCAATTTGAATATCAGACACAAAATTGTCCTGTGTACAAAAACTTGTCAGAGTTCTAAAATTTCCTTACCATTTGTTTCCCATTTGGTTTTCTCAAGCTTATTACTGTTTTAGATAGAACAAATAACCTGTTACTTGAAGACAGCTTCTCTGGTGATATTTTAGAACAATAATAAATTGAGTACCAGAAATTACATAAGAAGTCCTATTTTTATGAGACTGTTTTTAGGATAGATTTTGCAGGCTCTAAAAATTATTCATGCTTCACATCTAAACAAATATTCAAGTCTTTGATGTATTTTTAGTTGTTCAAAAGTCAACATTCTGTATTATTTCTGCATATCTTTTTCTTTATAGTTAGTGTTGCCACCAAGGACCCAATTTCTAGCCACAAGGCAGGGCAGAAGGCTTGCGGCCAGTGCTACAATCAATGCTAATGTTGCTCTTTAGCCAGCTAGAAATTGGACCTGGGTATTTCTCTGGAGTCTGAAATCCTCAGGTCATAACACTAACATCTCCCAGCACACAGCCCAATCTTATTTAACCTTGCTTCTGGGCATTGTACATTTTAAAACTATTTCACTTTCCTGAACAGGACTCCAACTGACTTATGTTGTGAGTATGAAGTTCTTTTTTTTGTGTAAAGAAAATATAGTACAAGAAACAAGCAATAAGTCAATAGGAATTAGGTGTGTGTACATACATTGAAATAAATGGATGAAACTGGAGCCTATTATATAGAGTGAAGTAAGCCAGAAGGAAAAACAACAGTACAGTATACTAACGCATATATATGGAATTTAGAAAGATGGTAACGAGAACCCTGTATGCGAGACAGCAAAAGAGACACAGATGTATAGAACAGTCTTTTGGACTCTAAGGGAGAGGGCGAAGGTGGGATGATATGAGAGAATGGCATTGAAACATGTAAATTATCAGATGTGAAATCAATCGCCAGCCCAGGTTTGATGCTTGATACAGGGTGCTCAGGGCTGATGCACCGGGATGACCCAGAGAGATATAATTGGGAGGGAGGTGGGGGGTGGTGCTGGAAGGGGAACACATGTATACCCATGGTGGATTCATGTCAATATATGGCAAAACCAACATGATAATGTAAAGAAAAAAAAAAAGAAATGAATGGTGTGGAGACCTTATCTTAATTAGTTAAAAATCAAATGGCTGATTACAAATGGATGCTATGGATAATTGAATTTCATGTATTTAATAACTAAAGTGGAGGTGCAGTTTCATATTTGAAGATTTTTGCTTTTAATTATGATGGCAAATCATCATCATTATGGAGTAAAAATAGATTTATGGAAATCCTTATAAAATAGAAACAGCTTTGGTAGTTCTCTGTCACTACAAAAAAGGTGTGTTTGATTGTTATCTACAGCTAACTGCAGGAATAGAGTAGGTATTTATGGATCAGCTGTAACAATGAGTAGCTGATGGGTTTAACTCATGTTTTTGGTGAATCAAGTCTTCTCGTTGGCTCCTCCCATTGGTGTTTATTTGTTGTGCTTATCTAGCAGTTGTAGTTTTTTTGAAAAATTAAGATCGAAAGGAATTGGATTTTTTGTTTTTCCAAGAAGAGTATATCAGTCTGAAAGATCATTTCGAGATATGTTTCCAGAGCACCTATCTGACCCTGGTGTCTGTGGTGGCTAAGGTCAGAAATCTCCAAATGTATTAGTCATATTTTAATGTAGTTCTTGATACGAACTACCCTGCATCTGATGTAAGGAGCAGTCGCTGCACTTCGCTGGAGCAGCCGTGAAGAAAGACCTTATGTCCAAGGTAAGAGAAACCCAGGTAAGATGGTAGGCACTGAGAGACGGGATCAGAAGGCAGACAGACTGAAACTAAAATCACAGACAACAAGCGAATCTGATCACATGGACCACAGCCTTGTCTAACTCACTGAAACTAAGCCATGCCATGTGGGGCCACCCAAGATAGCTGGGTCATGGTGGAGAGGTCTGACAGAATGTGGTCCACTGAAGAAGGGAATGGCAAACCACTTCAGTATTTTTGCCTTGAGAGCCACATGAATGGTATGAAAAGGCAAAAAGATAGGACACTGAGAGGAACTCCTCAGATCAGTAGGTGCCCAGTATGCTACTGGAGATCAGTGGAGAAATAACTGCAGAAAGAATGAAGGGATGGAGCCAAAGCAAAAACAATACCCAGTTGTGAATGGGACTGGTGATAGAAGCAAGGTTTGATGCTGTAAAGAGGAATATTGCATAGGAAGCTGGAAAGTTAGATCTATGAATCAAGGTAAATTGGAAGTGGTCAAACAGGAGATGGCAAGAGTGAACATTGACATTCTAGGAATCAGTGAACTAAGATGGACTGGAATGGGTGAATTTAACTCAGATGACCACTATATCTACTACTGTGGGCGGGAATCCCTTAGAAGAAATGGAGTAGCCATCATAGTCAACAGAAAAGTCTGAAATGCAGTACTCGGATGTAATCTCAAAAATGACAGAATGATATCTGTTCGTTTCCAAGGCAAACCATTCAATATCATGGTAATCCAAGTCTATGCCCTGACCAGTAACACTGAAGAAGCTGAAGTTGAACAGTTCTATGAAGAACTACAAGACCTCTAGAACTAACACCAAAAAAGATGTCCTTTTCATTATAGGGGACTGGGATGCAAAAACAGGAAGTCAAGAAACACTTGGAGTAACAGGCAAATTTGATCTTGGAGAACAGAATTAAGCAGGGCAAAGGCTAATAGAGTTCTGCCAAGAGAACGCACTGGTCATAGCAAACACCCTCTTAAAACAACACAAGAGAAGACTACACATGGACATCACCAGATGGTCAACACTGATCAGACTGATTATATTCTTTGCAGGCAAAGAGGGAGAAGCTCTATACAATCAGCAAAAACAAGACCAGGAGCTGACTGGAGCTCAGATCATGAACTCCTTATTGCCAAATTCAGACTGAAATTGAAGAAAGTGGAGCAAACCACTAGACTCTTCAGGTATGACCTAAATCAAATCCCTTATGACTATACAGTGGAAATGAGAAATAGGTTTAAGGGACTAGATCTGATAGACAGAGTGCTTTATGAACTATGGATGGAGGTTCGTGACATTGTACAGGAGATAGGAATCAAGACCATCCCCAAGAAAAAGAAATGCAAAAAAGTGAAATGGCTGTCTGAGGAGGCCTTACAAATTGCTGTCAAAAGATGGGGAGGGAAAAGCAAAGGAGAAAAGGAAAGATATACCCATTTGAATGCAGAGTTCCAAAGAATAGCAAGGAGAGATAAGAAAGCCTTCCTCTGCAATCAGTGCAAAAAAATAGAGGAAAACAGTAGAATGGGAAAGACTGAAGATCTCTTTGAGAAAATTAGAGATACCAAGGGAACATTTCATGCAAAGATGGGCTCAATAAAAGATAGAAATGGTATGGGCCTAACAGAAGAAGAAGATAGTAAGAAGAGGTGGCAAGAATACACAGGGGAACTGTACAAAAAAGATCTTCATGACCCAGATAATTACGATGGTGTGATCACTCACCTAGAGCCAGACATCCTGGAATGTGAAGTCAAGTGGGCCTTAGGAAGCATCACTACGAACAAAGCTAGTGGAGGTGATGGAATTCCAGTTGAGCTATTTCAAATCATGAAGATGATGCTGTGAAAGTGCTGAATTCAATATGCCAGCAAATATGGAAAACTCAGCAGTGGCCACAGGACTGGAAAAGGTCAGTTTTCATTCCAATCCCAAAGAAAGGCAATGCCAAGGAATGCTCACACTACTGCACTATTGGACTCATCTCACACACTAGTAAAATAACGCTTAAAATTCTCCAACCCAGACTTTTGCAATACATGAACCATGTACTTCCAGATGTTCATGCTGGTTTTAGAAGAGGCAGAGGAACCAGAGATCAAATGGCCAACATCTGCTGGATCATCGAGAAAGCAAGAGAGTTCCAGAAAAACATCTATTTCTGCTTTATTGACTATGCCAAAGCCTTTGACTGTGTGGATCACAATAAACTGTGGAAAATTCAGAAAGAGATGGGAGTACCAGACCACCTGACCTGCCTCTTGTGAAACCTGTATGCAGGTCAGGAAGCAAGAATTAGAACTGGACATGAAACAACAGACTGGTTCCAAATAGGAAAAGGAGTACGTCAAAGCTGCATATTGTCACCCTGCTTATTTAACTTATATGCAGAGTACATCATGAGAAATGTTGTGCTGGAAGAAGCACAAGCTAGAATCAAGATTGCAGGGAGAAATATCAATAACCTCAGATAGGCAGATGACACCACACTTCTGGCAGAAAGTGAAGAAGAACTAAACAGCCTGTTGATGAAAGTGAAAGAGGAGAGTTGAAAAGTTGGCTTAAGGCTCAACATTTAGAAAACAAAGGTCATGGCATCTGGTTCCATGACTTCATGGCAAATAAATGGGGAAACAGTGGCTGACTTTATTTTTCTGGTATCCAAAATCACTGCAGATGGTGATTGCAGCCATGAAAATAAAAGATGCTTATTCCTTGGAAGGAAAGTTATGACCAACCTAGACAGCATATTAAAAAGCAGAGACATTACTTGGCCAACAAAGGTCCATCTAGTCAAGCCTCTGGTTTTTCCAGTGGTCATGTATAGATGTGAGAGTTGGACTATAAAGAAAGCTGAGCACTGAAGAAGTGATTCTTTTGAACTGTGGTATTGGTGAAGACTCTTGAGAGTTCTTTGGACTGCAAAGATATGCAACCAGTCCATCCTAAAGGAGATCAGCCCTTGGTATTCACTGAAAGGACTGATGTTAAAGCTGAAACTCCAATACTTTGGCTACCTGATGTGAAGTGCTGACTCATTTGAAAAGACCCTGGTGCTAGGAAAACTTGAGGGCAGGAGGGGAAGGGCACGACAGAACATGAGATGATTGGATGGCATCACTGACTCAGTGGACATGGGTTTGGGTGGACTTTGGGAGTTGGTGATGGACAGAAATGCCTGGCATGCTGCGGTTCATGGGTTCACAGAGAGTCGGACACTACTGAGCGACTGAACTTAACTGTACTGATGCTGTTCTTATCTATTAAAGAGATCTTGTCTGAAATGTAGACTAGATCTTGAATTGGAGACAGTATTGTTCAGTGGTTGTAGAATGGGAGTGAAAATCAGCATTCCATTTACAGGATTTACTTATTTAATAAGGATCATTTAAATCATATACAGTGAATCTCATGGGTTCATTTGTTAAGCAACTGCTCTGGTAAACTTTTAGTGAGTGACTCCGTCCCCTTCCTTGACCACAGCAGAAGCCTGACTCAAATTGAGATAGTCAGAATCTCCTTCATACAGGAACTGAGCTGGAGTAAGGCAAGGAAGGATAGAAAATGGTGGAGACAAAGTCACCTGATGGTAATGTTTCCATGAATTCCTGTCATAGCAGCCTCTAATGCTGTGCAACTTCCTTCCTAAAGCAAGAGAAATGGTCTCTTTCCATTTTAGAATTTTCTGGGAATAACTGGAGTCTGTTTCTTTTGTCTGAACTGGTTCAACCTAATTTTTGCTTAAATAAGGTATAGAATATGGCTAATTAGGAAACTTAATTTTCACAGAACAGTGAAATATTTTAACTCACAAAAGATATTAACTTGCTACAAATTATTGCTGTGAGATACAATTACTCATAGAATTGGTGGTAAACAAATTGTGAAGAAGCTAAATTTATCCTGGAGCTTTATGTCTCATTTTTCTGGACTCTTTATTACCATCCTTCTCCTACTTGTACTCCTCAAAATTTTTACAATATTGTAAAGAAAAAAGTCTTTCTTGAATTTGTTACAATTAAAAAAATAAAAATGGGCAGAAGATTTGAATACACATTTTTCTGAAGTAAACATACAGCTGTCAACACAAAAAGATACTCAGTATCACTAATCACTAAGGAAATGCAAATCAAAGCCAAAATTCGGTATCACCTTATGCTTGTTAGAATATCTATTATGAACAAGGCAAAAAAGAGATACGAAATGCTTGTAAGGATGTGGAGAAAAGGGAACCCTTGTACACTGTTGGTAAATATGTAAATTGTGTGATCTGAAAAGCTACCCAATTATTGAAATGGCTAAAGTCATATTTTAATTGAGCTACTTTCTGATATCTGTGAAGAATTTCTTCATCCCATCATGCGTGTGTGCTAAGTTGCTTCAGTCATGTCTGATCTTTGTGTCCATAGCCATGGACTACAGCCCACCAGGCTCCTCTGTCCATGGGATTCTCCAGGCAAGAACACTGGGGTGGGTTGCCATGCCCTCCTCTGGGTCATCCCTTTGTAACTTGATCTTATTTCTTTTGTTTGAAAAATTTCTGCCTTAGCTTCAGTTTTAAACATGTCAGTATTTTAATAGGGTCCAGTAATAGCTTATTCAGAAATAGGACTTCCACAGCAACAAAAAAGAAGTTCTGGCTATCTAATCAATGAATTTTGGGTATAAAATAAACTGAAAACTTTTTTTTAAAGACAGTATTTCCATAAAAATGGTAGCAACTATTGCCCTTCTTTGAAAACACATGTATTTGCTAATCTGCCAAGTAAATCTACTCTTTCCACTTGGCTTTTTAGAAGTTTTTCTGTATTAAATGTAGATAAATAGAACACAACAGCACCTCCAAAATACTGCTCCTTAATTCTCCTGTGCAATTTTCTTTATTGCAGATGTCTGTCTTTAAACAGATCTGATGAGCTTTATGAGGTTTTGACTTCAAAAGGGGCTCTTGAATTTTTAATCACCTTGCTCAGGAACAATGCTTTCTTGGTGTGCCTTCCATTTCTCTTTTATATGGGGAAATTACGCACATTTTTACTAAGTCATCAATTCCTGCTTGAAATTCTATCCTCAGTTTCATGCATGCATGGCTTTCTAAAAGTGGGATAAGTTTTCTGTGCTTCAAAGACTGCAGTGAAAGCAGGATCCAGCAGAGATTTGGCCATATCCAACAAATGCCTGCTGTCAGATTTTCCCTTCTCCTCTGTTTGACATGATGGAATCCCTTACAAACGTGTCGATTCAGACCAGCACGCTGCATATTAAATTATGACAGCAGTATTCACACGTTAGCATCAAAAAAAGTGGACTCATCATGTGGTATTGTTTTGAAGTGAAACCTTGGTGATGAGATAAGGGAAGAAGACTATCCATCAATTATCTCAATATTTTGAAGGCTGTAGCACAAGGTGGCTGTTTGACTCTTGCTGTGGGATGGCAGGTTTGCTGTGATTTGTGTGAATTCCACTGTATGATTTTGGTTTTGATGACGGATGTTAGAAGAATAATATTCAACTTTCTGATGTGTTCTAATATCCTTGGGGTAAAATGAATCTACATAGAATTGAAGAATATTGTAGTTGTATTTGTTAATTGAAGCTGCTGTGCTTTGTACTTTATTTCTGAGCATCATGCCTGAGCAGACACAGAAGAAAAGCAATTATTTTTAGCAAATGTGAGACTGGTTTGCAGCATTGCTGGCATGCAGCAAGCCTCTAGAACACACACAGGAAAGGGAAAGTGGAGGGAGGGGTCACAATCTGGTTTTCACTTGTAGAATATTCTTGTCATTTCTGGAAAGCAATATTGTTTTACATGTGTTTGTTCCAACCATTTATGCACAATAGACCAGTTTTAAATATGATGAAGTTAAGTGGACATGTCTGTGACAATTGAAAATTCTACAAACATTCAATCATTTTTCAATGATTCAAAAACTTAGCTATTTTAAATACTTATCACAGTCGCATTGAAGAGTATACTTTCCTGTTCCACATTCAGACTGGAAATCATTAGAATAGGAGAAAACCCTTAAATATATACCCAGCGGAAGGGGTCTCAATACACGTAACCGGAGAGGGATAGTCTATGGGGAGTGAACACTCAGGACCAAATGCTGAGACAGCTGAAACAACCACACTGTTCTCTTTGTTAAAAAAAAAAGCAACGGGAAATGAATTTAACAAGACGTTCATTTGTTGAAACCATTCTGAATGCTACTTCGACATTAACTCTTAAATGTATTTTGTAAAAACAGTTTAAATGACCCTCCATTTCCTAAAGGACAATGGCTGTGTGGCACATTGCTATGCAAGGTCTTAAACAGGCTGGTGAATCTAATCCCCCAGTTAGACTCTCCTGGTCTTACCTTTGGGTTTCTACTAAAAAGCAATTGTGGTGTCTAGCCTACTGGAGAACTTCTTCCCCATCATTAAATGGTAAGTGCTAATATTTTTAAGTGCCAGTCATTGCACCGAATGCCTTATATGCATCAATTCCTTTATCTCTTTTAGCTCATTTATCTTATATCATGACAACACCGTGCAGCAGGTTTTATTTTCCTCATGATGAAAGTTAGATACCCAGAAGGATGGAACTTCCCTGAGGTTGCATAGCTCAAATATAAGGCAGTCAGTCTGACTCTGGAGTTAAGAGTAATCAAGCCACTAAACTGTACTGTTTCCATTCTGCTTCAGTTTTTCTCAGCGTTATCTCTGTGGTTCTGCCTTAGACTAACCTCTTGGGCTGGCTACCTTAGCTGGTCTGTCTTCGTGATTTTCCATTTTGCACCTGAGCCCTGTCTCATGTCAAACTTAGATTCACATTTCCTAATCCCTAAACCACCCTACTTCCTCCAGATACAGTCTGACCTCCACTTCCTGCTGGGAACACCCTCTCTGCCAGTATTCTGAAGAATGATTATGTTAAATTACCTATGTATGATCACATGCATATACTTCTTCTTCTAAGTCTTGGAAGTATCTCCGTAACCATCAGTTAATGAGTCCCCCTTCTGTGGCTTTCTGAAAACAGCATTAATCTGGTTCTTTCTTGTCCTCTCTAAGTTCCCTCCTTCCTTTGTTCCCTAAATTTGGGCACTCTGAATGTTCTGAGTATCTTTCATTGTATCTCTCCACATCATATCTTTAGAAATCTCATCCTGTTCCATAGTTTGTTAATTTTGTAAAGGTGGATAATTCTGAAATCTGGACTTTCTCCCAGGACCTGTTATACAGTGCCTTGCTTTTATTTGTCCTCTGACTAGTTTTTCCACCTCAACCCCGTATTTCTGTAACCAGTCCTTCATGTCCACATATAATATTTTCCTATTTGCCCCAAACCTTCTCCTTTTGACCCCCCCCACATATTTTAAATATAAATACCTTACATCATATAACTAGGATTCAACTTCAGTAGGATTTTATTTCTCCCTATTTTTCTTAAAATGAATGACATCAATAACAGTACTATTACTATGTATCAGATAGTGGTCTAAGTTTTGCATGAATTATCTTATTTAAATTTGAAGTAGCTACTCATTGTTATTCCTCACTTTATGGACAGAGACCCAGTCAGTCATACTTTCCTGTTAATTTGGTCACAAATTTTCTCTTATCCACCTTTCTGTCAATGGTATTAGCAGCAATAGTTTATACTGTTATAGCTCTAATTTTGCACTGGTCTTTTATCCTCTTGACCTTCTTCTCCTCAACAGTTGCCTTCTGCATATTTGCCAAGGATTATTATTCCTAAAATATTGCTTTGATAGTGCCACTTTCTGGCTCCAAGACCTTTCATGACTTCTTTTGTTTTACATGTTGCAGCCCAAATTTTCCCCGTTATTCACTACCTGTATTTCCACATTTAATTCTACTGCCTTTTGCACAAAAGCTGTCATCAAACTAATTTATTCCAACATCTTTTGAATTTTCAAAGTTATTTCTTTCCAACCTCCTGACTTCGGTTATTTGATTCTCTGAATGTGAATGCCAGTCATCTTCCTCTTCCTCACTCCTGTCTCTGTCTATAGAAATCTTATAGAGTGCAAGGGCTGGACTTGAATGCCATTTTGCACACTAAGCACCCAAACAAAAGGGATGTCCCTTTTCTGAAATTTCATGGGATATTTGTGCCACTCACATAAAACTTATTATTGCTTTGTTTCTGTCATTTTTATGTGTTCCATTTTTTCCTATGAGGCTGTAAACCTCTGGGGAAGTTGTAGCTGTCACATCCACCATGTATTCCTCTTGGCATAAAGGAAATATTTTTATGGAAGGAACTGTTAAAAAATATTTTACTGTAGGACTGAATGAAGAATCTCTTTTATAATGTATCCATTTTCTTAGTTCTTAGTGTTTTGGGCATAGTGCCTTTTTAGAATCTGATAAGACTGAGAATTTTTGCCAGAAAATAGAGAACTACACATAGGAGCAAGATTTTGTATGACTTCAGTGCATTCCTGGATCCCCTGAAGCCAATTCAGGTTAAGAAACTTTCACTTCCATTCACTCGTGTGTTTTATGGCCTGCAGTTAGGCAGCAGCCTAAGGATGGGGTCACTCAAGCTGGGAGGGTCTCTTCGTATTTCTGTGGCAAGTTTTCCAAACTGTAAAAAATACTTCTGTGTCTGCCCCAATGGAATGTGAGGTAGTAATAAGTACATCTGGAAAGAATTTATTGGATTCAGGGTAGATGGCATATAGGGTACTATATTAGGGATAGGGAAAATTATAAAGACTGCCCTTCCAATCATTCTTACTTTCTGAGGCTATAATTTTTATATTCTAATGAGGTAGAGAATGAAGGACCTCATCCATGTATGTAGGGTCCAGTTGCTTACCTTATTATAAATAAAACTCACATCTACTTCACAATTGTTTCTCATAGGATGCTTAATGAAAAGAAGCAACAATATTGTCAGTGACTATATCAGAATTATATGTGGATGTTCCTTTTCCCTTTACCAACAGTCCTCATCTCTGAACTCTGGAGAAAACAGTAATGATTTTGAAGAGTAGATGTAACCATCAATTCCACTAGCCCATCAATGCAGAGGGATCAGAAGATCAACCAAAATTCAAGATAAGGAAAATAGAAGGCGGCAGAGTAGGGTGCCTGACCTTCTATAACTCTGTGGGTGTCATTAGTGGCTGGCTACTGAGTTTATATGGGAAGTGTGGCTTTTTTTGGAATCACATGCTAGCTTCTTGGTTATAGCTCCACAGTTACTGCCTTGATGGTGATCCAAAGACTTTCTCCTTCCGTTGCTTCTTTCAACTGCTCCTGACCTTGCAAGAGAGCCATATTTGAAGTTTATTTCTAATAGAAAGGATGATCCACAAAACTCAAGTGTATATGTGAATTCATTTTAACTTCTCTTTGTAAAGGTTGAAGGTAGATAGGTTTTAGGGGAGGCAACATTGTAAGAGGGGCAGATGGAATTAATAGCTAATTAAACCAACAAATATTAAGCACAAATGAAGGCCTATACACTAGATGTTGGGAAGCTAGAAATGAATAAGAAATAATTTGTGTTTTCAAAGTAGTTAGAATCCAGAAAAAAAGGCAGGCATCTCAACATACAAGACTTTTCTAAAAGGAGTGACTAATATATTCTCTAGTCATTGTGGGAGTACAGAGAAGGAGCATCTTAACCAAATTGAATGGGTTAGGGAAGATTTTCTTAAAAGAGCCAACATAGCTATCAAAATTCATATGCTAAGTAACTAACATTTGTGATGCTTTGTTAATGTTTTATAGAGGCCTATGTAGAAAGGATCCTGGTCCTCTGAGACTACATAAAGTAACATAAACATACTGACTTAAATAGAATGTAAGACAACACAAGAGCAGGCATGTTTACAGTAGTAAACACTTCGCTCGGAGTGTGTCTATAGTAGGTAAGTAGTTCAGTGTGTGTATATGTATGTATGTATGTGTGTTTATTCCTTAGGTTCACAGATCAGTCTAAAAGTGAATGTTTTAATTAGTGTAAAATTTTATGATGTGATGGAAACCACTGAATGGGCTTAAGCCAATGATTCATTGCACAAAGGTCTCTGCAGCTAATTTCAGATAGGAATACTTTTTGCTCTCTGATGAACTGATAAGTATGTGAGAGTTAACGTCACCTTCCGAGTCTCAGGAGCAATTTATCCCACTGTCACATCTTTCTTTTGAACCATGACATTCTGAAAAAAATTCTAATTCTTTCTTCTATTATTTCACAAAGGTTGTATTATCAAGCACTCTCCAGGAGGCATATTTCCAAGATTTGGCCTCCTCCCTGGAATTGTAAACTCTTCAGATGCTAAGATAATGGACTTGAAAGTCATCTATGAGCTGGTGATTCTATTAATTTGAATAACAGGTATTCTAATTTCTAGTTATAAGGTTTTTAGTGATTGAATCTTTTCACATTTCTCTTCCTGGGAAATGAAACATTGTGGTTAGAAAATGGACCTCTGGCCCATTCCCCAAGGAAGTAACAAGTGCATTAGAAACTTTTAATTAAAGACAGAAATTTGGGATAACAGAGTGGGAATATATGTAATAAAATCACATAGTTTCAGTTAGACTTTAGGAAAAGAACATAAGTTATTGATGACATTAATTGTATTTTAGAAAAAGATGCTATGTAAACCTATCTACAGTTTATGCATCTACATAAATATTTGACGGGCTGACCTGATTTACATTTCATTATTTGTAATTAAGTTTCAGGCCTTTTGCCTTGAGAAACATAGTGTGTTTATCTATATCCATTGAAATATCATCTATCTACTCATGCATCTATTAATAGCTATATTAATTATCTATTTTCTATCTCATATATCTGTCTATGCTACATATTATAGATAATTTTGAATATGTATACATAGGTATCATATTCTTATGTTACAGTTACTATTGAACATGCTATAAAAGCAATATGCATTGCATATCACTTCAGTTCAGTTCAGCTCAGTCATTCAGTCATGTCCAACTCTTTGCAACCCCATTGGCTGCAGTATGCCAGGCTTCCCTGTCCATCATAAACTCCAGGAGCTTACTCAAACTCATGTCCATTGAGTCAGTGATGCCATCCAACCACCTGTTGTCCTCTTTTCCTTCCACCTTCAATCATTCCCAGCATCAAAGACTTTTCAAATGAGTCAGTTCCTCACATTGGGTGGACAAAGTATAGGAGTTTCAGCTTCAGCATCAGTCCATCTGATGAATATTCGGGACTAATTCCCTTTAGGATGAACTGGTTGGCTCTCCTTGCAGTCCAAGGGACTCTTAAGAGTCTTTTCCAATACCACAGTTCAAAAGCATCAATTGTTTGGTGCTCAGCTTTCTTTATGGTCCAACTCTCACATCCATACATGACCACTGGAAAAACCATAGCCTTGAACAGACAGACCTTTGTTGGCAAAGTAATGTCTTTGCCTTTTAATATGCTGTCTAGGTTGGTCATAACTTTCCTTCCAAGGACTAAATGTCTTTTAATTTCATGGCTGCAGTCACCATCTGCAGTGACTTTGGAGCCCAGGAAAATAAAGTCTGTCACTGTTTCCATTGTTTTCCCATCTATTTCCCATAAAGTAATGGGACTGGATTATTCTTAGTTTTCCGAATATTGAGTTTTAAGCCAGCTTTTTCACTCTCCTCTTTCACTTTCATCAAGAGGCTCTTTAGTTCCTCTTCACTTTCTGCCATAAGGGTGTCATCTGTCTATCTGAGGTTATTTATCCCCACAATCTTTACTCCAGCTTGTGCTTCATACAGGTCAGTGTTTCTCATAATATACTCTGCATATGTGTTAAATAAGCAGGGTGACAACATACAACCTCGACGTACTCCTTACCAGATTTGAAACTAGTCTGTTGCTCCACGTCCAGTTCTAACTGTTGCTTCTTGACCTGCCTACAGATTTCTCAGGAGGCAGATCAGGTGGTCTGGTATTCCCATCTCTTTGAGAATTGGGATCTTTGTTGTAATCCACACAGTCAAAGGCTTTGGCATAGTCATTAAAGCAGAAATAGATGTTTTTTTCTGGAACTCTCTTGCCTTTTTGATGACCCAACAGATGTTGGCAATTTGATCTCTGGTTTCTTTGCCTTTCATAAATCCAACTAAAACATCTGGAAGTTCATGGCTCACATACTGTTGAAGCCTGGTATGGAGAATTTTGAGCATTACTTTACTAGCATGTGAGATGAGTGAAACTGTGCAGTAGTTTGATCATTCTTTGGCATTGCCTTACTTTGGGATTGGAATGAAAACTGACCTTTTCAGGTCCTGTGGCCACTGCTGAGTTTTCTACATCTGCTGGCATATTGAGGGCAGCACTTTCACAGCATCATCTTTCAGGATTTGAAATAGCTCAACTGGAATTCCATCACCTCCACTAGCTTTGTTCTTAGTGATGCTTCCAAAGGCCCATTTGACCTCACATTCCAGGATGTCTGGTTCTAGGTGAGTGATCACACCATCATGGTTATCTGGATCATGAAAACCTGTTTTGTATAGTTCTGTATATTGTTACCACCTCTTCTTAATATCTTCTGTTAGGTCCATACCATTTCTGTCCTTTATTGTGTCCATCATTCATGAAATTTTCCCTTGGTATCTCTAGTTTTCTTGATGAGATCTCTAGTCTTTCCCATTCTATTGTTCTCCTCCATTTATTTGCATTGATCACTGAGGAAGGCTTTCTTATCTCTCCTTGCTATTCTTTGGAACTCTGCATTCAAATGGGTATAATCTTTCCTTCTCTCCTTCGCCTTTTCCTTCTCTTCTTTTCACAGCTATTTGTACCACCTCCTCAGACAACCATTTTGAGGTTTTACATTTCCTTTTCTTGGGAATGGTCTTGATCCCTGCCTCCTGTATAACGTTAAGAACTTCTGTCCATAGTTTTTCAGGCACTCTGTTTTTAAGATCTAATCCCTTGAATCCATCTGTCACTTCCACTGTATAATTGTAAGGGATTTGATTTAGGTCATACCTGAATGGTCTAGTGGTTTTCCCTACTTTCTTCAATTTAAGTCTGAATTTGGCAATAAGGTGTTCATGATCTGAGCCACAGTCAGCTCCTGGTCTTGTTTTTGCTGACTATATAGAGTCCCCTCATCTTTGGCTGCAAAGAATATAATCAGTCTGATTTTGGTATTGACCTTCTGATGATGTCCATGTGTAGAATCTTCTCTTGTGTTGTTAGAAAAGGGTGTTTGCTATGACCAGTGCATTCTCTTGGGTAAACTCTACTAGCCTTTGCCCTGAATTATTATAATTTCAACCATCTTATAAAAGGCAAAAGTGCAAATATTAGTTATTCTAGTTGTACTTGCTCTTTTCTGCTAATTTGGGGATTTCAACTTGTGTTAAACCTCATTGAAAAAATGAATGAATTTACACATTTGTTTTCCCACACCAAGTATTAAGAATAAAAAGATTTATTTCAAACAATATATCCCTTGATATAAACATGTGCTAGGTCAGTTTCCTTGCTATTTTTTAAAATAGACCTAATTCAAAAATTTTTTAGGACAGAACATTGTATATTTGATGCCAGTTGTGACTGATTTTCATAATACACTAATGTAGCATGTCAAATCTTAGCATGAATGTTAAATTCTGGGAATGAAATTAAATTTGTCTATAGTTGGAATTTTTTTCCCTAGCAATTAAAGAAGGCTCTCCTTGTGCATTGCTTTCTTTTAGCATCATTTGGGATTCCTTGGTGGCTCAGATGGTAAAGAATTTGCCTGCAACATGGGAAACCTGTGTTCAATCCCTGGGTTGGAAAGATCCTCTGGAGAAGGGAATGGCTATCCACTCCAGTATTCTGGCCTGGAGAATTCCATGGACTATAGTCCATGGGGTCGCAAAGAGTTGAACACAACTGAGTGACTTTCATTCTCATTTTCAAGGGTACTCTAATTTTTCTGTCAAATTCTGACATCATTTTGTCAGTTTCCACTTTCAATCCCAATTCTGTCCTTGAAATATTTGTGCAAATTCAATGTGGAATTAAGTGTTGGAAAGAAACTGTTTTAATGTTCAGTCCTTTATTTTTTGAGAAAAAAGTTTCTCCTTGCTTTAGGATCTCCTGGCCAAAGCATGTTTTATAGAGCAGTGAGCAATAGGACGTAGACAGTCTTCTCTGTTAAAAAGTAAACATTTTGATATTGTCCATTTATTTTAGTTATTAAGTAAATTATGAAAGGAAATATAAAGAGTGTTTTGGTTTTCTAAGGCTAGTTATGTAAGGTATATATAAACCAAGAGGTTTAGAAGACCATAGTATTAGTATTTAAACTATCTCCAGAAAAGAAATTTATATTTGTTCATATTGGTCAATAAAGAAATTCCTAAAAAAGTATTCTCTTCTCCACGCCATCACCTTATTTTGTGCATGCTGGAGAGGGCCTAAAAGTAATGTAGCCCAGACAGCCACAGCAGGGCAGGTAAAGTTGGTGCAATAGAGCTACATGACAGAACTCTATTACAGTAAGTCATGCAATTCCAGAAATAACCTATGTGGAACATATTGCTTCTGCTACACATGTCAGAAACTGAACTTTGAGTGATGTCACAACACAAAAATATATACTGAAACTTAGTAATTACAATGACCATGTAAAAGTATGCACAGCCTTGCCAGCAGTGTCAGTGGCTCTTATAATTAACAAATGGGCAAAAGATATCAATTTTGTATGCAGCTCAGGTCTTACAAATGTTTCTTGTTGCTGCCATCAGCATGTAGATAAGTAGGAAGGCATGATGGTCTGACCATCATCACCTCTGAGACAGGGAGGCATCCTCTGGGGAGTGATTATTTATGGATAACCACGCCAACTGGGGTGCCATATTGGTACTCTAGAAATTCATTAATGTGTGAGAAAAATGTGTCTTTTGTGCTGGAAGAGGAAGTTAGCAATTTAGAATACTAAACAGTGATATCCTGGCTACGGTTTGCACCCACTAAACCCTATAGAATACTCACCCCAAAATTGAAATACTCTTTCACTTAAGCAAGTTCATACCTTAAAAAATAGCTCTAACAAATGTTCACAGCATTTCTGTAAAAGCATTTGCTCACAGGGAAAGTGGCAACTAGGTTTTAGATTGTTAAGAGAATTGGTTTACTTTGAAGGATGAGTGATTTGATTTAGAAAAAGTTGGCTACAATTTCTGAATTTTTAAAAAGTAAATTTGCAATTTGAAGTTAAAACATATGGGGCATTTTTATTTGCTCACTTTTCTTTATTGCAAAGCTGCCTTATAAAGGAAATTAAAGAAAAGAAAAAACATTTGGGCTACCACTAAACCTATACAATTTTTTCTATATTTCTTGCTGCCTTAGTTAGTCCATAGCAAGTTAAAAAGACAACTGAATACAGTTTTGAAAAGAACTAATTATCATAGCAAATGTTTACAAGGAATTGATACACTTTCTATAGTTTAAATAATTTATATAACTAAATGTTATATTGTAATTATTTTCCAGAATATATTTTGCCAATGAATATACTGAAATATATATTTATAATTACATAATTTATAATATATATATAATTTCAGCATCTTATAGAAACAGTCTTAGTCAACGTCATCTATATATTCATCTGTAGGTGTTTGTGGGTAAAATTTTAAGTAGGTATAATTGCAAGAATTTGTTTTAAACTTTTTTCTAAAGAGTCTGTAAGACTAGGAATATTTGTTTTTGCATTGGTGACAAGACTGATTTTTCCCCTAGATGAAATTCAAAGGTTGTTAAAGGTTTGGATCTAAATTTTAGAAACTGGAGTTTAACTCATTTTTCTTTTCTTTTAAAAACAAATTATAATCCACTTGCTCTGTTTTTATTTCCTCTTAGTTCATTTTAGTTTTAAATATAAAGTAAATAATACTACTATATTTGGTTTAACCTTGAATTTCCAAGGTAGAATTAGGAAAACAGGCAGAAACATTTAAACTTTGTGAGGCATAAGGCTGTGCCTGTCTTGTTCCTTGCAGTGGTAAAGAATTTGCCTGCCAATGCAGGGGACACAAGAGATGAGGGTTCATCCCTGGGTTGCAAAGATGCCCTTGAGTAGGAAATGGCAACCCACTACAGTCTTCTTGCCCAGAAAATTCCATGGACAGAAGAGCCTGCTGTGCTACAGTGCATGGGTTGTTACAGCATGACTAAGCAACTGAGCGTCTTGTTCTCCGTCAGTCTCTAATAATAATGGTGAACATTTATTGAGAAATTGCTTTGTGCCAGTTGTGGTTCATAGCTCATTCATGTGATATGCTGTTTGGTCATTTTGACCATTGCTCCTTTCTCCCTCAGTGTAACTAGAGTAAATGTTTTAGAGACCCTCAGCACTGAGAAAGGTTACACTGTCTCATCTCCTACTTTTTGATATATGCAATTCTTATTTTTTAAAGAAAAGTAAATTCAAAGACAAAAATTTTTCATAAATACTGAAATTAAGTCCATTTTAAACTTACATTATTTTGATCAAATAATGGTAAATCAAATTAGTTAAAGTTCATTTTAACCACACCCCCAGCTGATGTATTCAATACGTGCTTAATTAGTCTTCTATGGAATTTATCTATGACTCTCAGTGCCTATTGCAGTGCCAGCTGATACGGTGATAGAAACAGGTCTCTGACATTACCACTGTCTTCAAATAACTAGAGAGACAGGACATGCACAGTTTTAAAGCAAATTAATTAACTATTTTTAATTGGAGGCTAATTACTTTACAATATTGTAGTGGGTTTTTTTTGCCATACATTGACACGAATCAGCCATGGATGTATATGTGTCCCTGATCCTGAAACCCCCTCCCACCTGCCTCCCCATCCCAT
Source organism: Antilocapra americana (assembly GCA_007570785.1). Classification (NCBI taxonomy): domain Eukaryota; kingdom Metazoa; phylum Chordata; class Mammalia; order Artiodactyla; family Antilocapridae; genus Antilocapra; species Antilocapra americana. The sequence continues at coordinate 42,559,259 of ML662442.1, forward strand.
CCCACAGGGTTGTCCCAGTGCACTGGCTTTGAGTGCTCTGTTTCAGGGAATGAAGGAATTCAAGGAATGAAGTGTTGATGGCATGCTAATGATACAAAATAAATGAAAGAAAATACACACTCCAAGTCCTATTAAGATGTACATGTTTCAGCATCAGCAGAGTAGGGTCAAAAGTGCCCCCACAGCACAGTCAGAGCACTGGGTTCCAATTCTGCCATTAAGCTGCTTGAAACAAGCTTCTTAATTTAGCAGTTCTTCAGTTTATCTGTAAAATAATGTTGCTGAGTACCAGGTTATGATGATTCTTGTGGTGGATTCTTGCTCTAGTGTTCTCTTTAGACTGTTTTTCTCTTGAAGTTGTTTCCTTTTTCCAGAGATATCTTTCAGAAACATTGGGGTATCAACTCATTTTTCAATAGTTTCATTCTGCCTACATGTACTGAGTCTGTATCTATGGTGTATAAAATATTGTGGTAATGCAAAGAGGTTGAAGGTAGAGTCTTTGTCCAAGACCTAGTTTTAGAAAATGATCAACGAGAGAAGCTTAGAATAGAATCTTTAAAGTGAGGCAAGTGGAACAAAGGAGGACTTCATGGCAGAGGTTACATCCGAACTTCATCTTTTAATTGGTCAGTTATCATTACATCTGTTTAAATGGGACATGTTTTACCTGAAGCATATCGTGTGGTCATCGGTATAGGAAACACAAGCAAGATACAGACCCAGATTTGATTTGCACCAAGTGAAATTTCAAGAAAAGTAAAATTTATTTTTAAAGTATTGCCTCTGATTTTCTTAGCTTTTGATATTCAGATGAGACATGAATAACTTCATGGAATTTTGAATAATTCATATTTTATTGGGAAAGACCACAAAATCATGTCCATTGTCTTAATCAAATAAGATTTATCTCACTTGAATTATTGTTCATTCAGTAAAATGGCCTATAATTTCATGTTGGTAGAAACATTACTGCATCCAATAGAATGTAGTTTATTATTCTCTGTCCTTTCCAAAATCATGCTCTGCTTGAAACTTTTGGTTTATGGGCTTTTCCCCTCATGAGAGTACTAACCTGAATGCGTCCTGTGAAATGTCGCACTGCACAAAAACTGGCTGTTCCAGCTTCATGAAGATTATATAGCCCGTGGGTTCTGCTTGGCAAGTTTTTCCTCACTCTGCACCTCTACTCGTGGTGAGCTCCACAGACTGCCAACAGCTCTGCCTTTAATGGCTGGTACTACATTTCCTCAGAGACTGATTTTTATTAGTTTCAAAAGATAACAGCATATGTACACACACACGCTGATGTTTCTGAAGGGCACTGTGGTGAAAGATTAGAATGATTTTGCTTTCTTCCTGATCAAACAATGTGTCTTAGAGAGCATGAGTGAATTTAGTATTGTGCCACCAGAAAGAATAAAACCAGTTGACATTGTTACTTACCAGCTTTGTTCAATCTTAATGCCAAGGTCTGCCTGTTTGGTTGGTAAAGGTTGAGATCATGAGGTTAGATATTACATAAAATTCAGAATTTTCAGAATGTATGCTAATTCAGAAATTATTTCAAAGGGAAGAGGCAAGAAGCCCATGATTTAAGCCCAGGTGTTTAATGGCAAACCATGGAGTTAGGTCCACCTCATAACAGTGAAAACCTCTACCTCGGGGACTGAAAATTAACGCAGAGTGTGGGACTTCGTTAGAGTGAATACCAATGAGAGAAAAGAACAATTGTGAGTTGTGAGATTTGAACAAAATTAATTCAGCTACACCTGGCAGGCTGTATATCGTAAAAGACTTTAGCACACATACTGGCAGCAATAAAAAGAGCAAAAGGAAATCACCAGGTCTGGCAAGATACATCACTGTTTTATCTTAGACACTGAAATCTGAGTGGTATTTTAAATCCTCCGATATAGCTTCTATAATGACTTATTTATGCAGTTATGTCAAACAACCTAAGTATAATGTATGAAATGACATCAGTCACATCCATGTGAAGCACAGGAAGTCTTCTGCAAAAGTAGAGGACTTTTCTTTGCAGCTTAGAAATCTCATCTTAAATGGGTAATGTATAGCACATAAGGAACAGCTTCTAATGTTATATTCACTCTATAAGCATATATGGTGCTTCAATGATGTACTGGATACTGTAGTAATAGGCTCAGTAATAATGTGAATAAAATGCTTAAACAGTGGGCTCTTTCTTCAGACTGTTCAAGGGCTGATAACAGGGTAATCCTAAGCATCTTCCAATTAAATGGGACATGACCTGTACAAGGAAGACAAACGATCCCCAAGCAGCATGGGCATAGCTGGTTTAAGATAGTGTTACAGTGGGTGGAAAGTCTGGAAATCACAACTGAATGGTCAGTGAAGAAGAGTTACTTAATGATGATGGAAAATCTATATGACAGAAATTTGTATAGCTTCTATTTCATACGTTTTGTCTTCTGATACTTTCAACATCTTGGTAAGAAAAGGTCAGAATCTTCAGGTGCAAGTATCAGAAACCCGAAACACCAATACCCTTTGACTTAGATTAAAACAAAACAAAACAAGTAGTCTCACATACTTCAAAATCCAGGGGTAGGCCTGATTGCAGCACTGATCTCTTCACGTTTTGGGTATGCTTTACAGGGGATTGGGCTCATGCCAGACTCCACCTGATAATGGCTCAGTGAAAGAGAACATCTTTTCCCAGCAGCTCACAGATAAGATTTTGAGTTCCCTCTACTTAAATGTCATGTGTGCATCCTACTTCCTACTCTGCTCTTTTCTGCTCTCCTGCCCTCTCTTCTCACTCTGTAGCTACCCCTTGGTGATCTCATCTGTGCCCAACTTCAGCCCCCACCTGCATGCTCACGACTCCCAAGTCCACTTTTGGAGCTCCTGTAGTGTTCCTGAACCACGACCTATGTGTCAAATTGCCTGCTAGAAATCTTTATGAAGTGTCTCAGAGCTTCCTAGGTTTTTAGAAGGCTTTGTTGTGTAGTCTGCCATCTGTTTTATTTCAAGAACAGGTATGAGACTGTGCAAAGTGGATTTTGAGTGAAGGGGTATGTATCTGTAAACTATGCAGTCTGAGGGAACTGAGATTATGTCTTGCTTCTATACTTACTACACTAAACATCAGTTTCATCATTTGCAAATGAACACAATTTATACTGCAAGATTTTATAAAGGTTAAGTATGCAAAAGTGTCATTTGAGTATTGGAAATATAATGAACTAAGGCATGTTGACTCTGATTAATGGTGATTATTGGCATGCACTGTTAGGAAGGTTTCTCATGAAATGTCCAAGCTCTTCTGGAAAGGGATTGGTAATGGGTCAATGATATCTAATCTGAGCATGAGAAGGGGAAGAGTCAGTCCTCAGGCCTCATACTTACTTCTCTAATAGGAACTCAAGGAATAGAAGTAACATTTTTGTGTTTAGTTGCGATTGTTAATATTCCCATCATTATTTATTAAAAACTTCTAGTGTATAATTTTCAGGTGTGCAGCATTGTAGTTTAACATCTGTATATACTACAGACTGATCACCACCACCATCCCTCACCATACAGTTGATCTCACTGACCCATTTCACCTAATCCCCAACCCTTTTCCCCTCTGGTAACTACTGATTGGTTCCCTGTGTGTATGAGTTTGTTTTTGTTTTATTTTATTTATTTGTTGGCTTTATTTTTTATTTACTTGTTTTTAATGTAATTTTTAATTTATTTTTTAGTCTTTGGAAATAAAAGTTTATATTGTCTTCATATTGCAGGGTTTAATCACAATCATTTGTGGCTCCCTGTCACTTCATTTTTCCCAGAGAGAATAAATTTCAATAATTATGGCTATTTCTTTTAGCTTTTACTTCTCAGACTCTAAATAATATGATTATAATGCTACTTACTAATTTTTGTTTTTTTGTTATCTACAGTGATAAAGCCTAGCCTTCTTTTACCACCATTCCAACAAAGACATATAATTTCCATCATCCTAAATAAAAAATATTTCTAGATCAATGTTTGGTATTTACATTATTACGGTTATCATTTATTATTCATTCTCTGATTACATTGTTATTCTTATACACCTTTTTTTCATATTCAGTTGGTTTCTTTATTTGCTTTCTCAATATACGTGCTTAATTCATCCCCAACTGTACCACACATACAACTGTCTCAGCTATTATGTTAGTATCGCCTTTACTGTGATCCCAAGGATTCTTTCCACATTCCTCCTCCTTTGGCTCTTCCATTTTCTGGATCCACTATCTTCTTACTCTTTGTTTATCTCTTTGGTGGAACATATCTTCTAGAAGGAATTTTTCCCCAAAAAAGGATACATTGGAGGTAACGTTTTTGAATACTTTTTTTGTTGTTGTTATTGTTTTTGTTTAGTCAGTTAGTTGTGTCCAACTCTTTGTGACTCCATGGACTGTAGCCCACTAGGCTCCTCTGTCTGTTGGATTCTCCAGGTAAGAATACTAGAGTGGGTTACCATTTCCTTCTCCAGGGGATCTTCCCAACCCAGAGATTTATGTGATTGAAAATATTCTTTTTTTCTACCCTCACACGTAAGTCATGGCTTGGCAGCAGATTCTCCTCGAAAAATGGCAGAGTTGCCACAAACCTTCTGTTTGTAAAATGTAGGATCTGTAAAGCACGCTGCAGTGTATCACAACAAAATGAGGTATGTCTGTACAAATATATATTTTTTTAATTTTCTTTACTTTATTGTGTTGGTTTTGCCATACAATGACATGAAACCGCCATGGGTTTACATATGCTCCCCCCCCAGAACCCCACTCCCTCCTCTCTCCCGATTCCCTCCCCCTGGGTCATCCCGGTGCACCAGCCCCGAGCATCAACCCTGGGCTGGCGATTGATTTCACATATGATAATGAACATGTTTCAATGCCATTCTCCCATATCATCCCACCCTTGCCCTCTTCCACAGAGTCCACGTGTCTGTTCTATACATCTGCATTTCTTTTGTTGTCTCGCATGCAGGGTTCTCATTACCATCTTTCTAAATTCCATATATATGCGTTAGTATACTGTATTGTTTGTTTTCCTTCTGGCTTACTTCACTCTGGATAA